>SJXQ01005422.1:647186-830156 GCA_006408695.1 Aepyceros melampus
ACCCATGTCCATTGAGTCGGTGATGCCCTCTAATTAAAAATTAAAAAAAATTAAAAGAAAACCTCTCCATAGTTGTATGATTCTCTTGTAATCTAAACTCATGGGTTGAGATTAGGTGTCAAAGAAACTGAAGTGAGGGACTTTTCTGGCAGTCCAGTGGTTAAGATTGCACTGCCGATGCAGGGGCACAGGTTCAGTCCCTGGCTGAGGAATTAGGATCCTGTATACTTCATGGGGTAACCAAAAAAAAAAAAAGAAAAGAAATGGAAATGAGTTGGTTGATTTTGATCTGGAGCAATAGAAAGGGAGTTTGATTAACAGGGAATGTCAGGAGCTCTCTGATTAACAGTCCCCTGACCTTCACACCTGTGCTCCAGTTCATGTGAATACAAACAGCTGAGAAGGGGCAGCCCTTGAATAAGACATCATGGACAGATAGTCCTGCTGCTGAAAGAAAATCCTAAAAGTGAATACAGTATTATAATGCATCTGGGCCATCAGTTTGCCTCCTGGTTTTGAGCGTGTTTCATTGCTCCTCTGTGTTTTCATTCCCCTATTGAAGCTACTAAGATGGAGAGTGAAACTCAAGATCCAATTCTGACAATGACAAATAATGGGTAGTTATACTCAAAAATCTTTACAATGAATGCTTGACCTTAAACCTGTCGTATCTATGCTCTATCAAAGGTTAACCCTCATTATTTAATCTTCCTTTATAGAACTTAAGAAAAGAAGCAGGAACTCCTTCTACTCCATTTTTTCCAAGTGACTGGAATAGCAGTTGTGACTTTTAAAATATTTTAGTTGCAGGAAAGCAGTGATGGTTTAACTTTCAAAAAGTCAACCACAGAACTCTTCTAGATGCCAAGGTTACAGTTATGCCCCCTCTTCCCAATTCCCAACTTCAGAAAGTGCAGAAAGTTTAAGTTACTAGTGACATCCTTGAGAAATTCATGACTGTGCCAAATGGTAGTCTTGGTTTGAATAAGCTCAGGCAGCTGCTCTGTTCTGGTTGTCATGGGATATAGTTTCCTGGCATATAACATCAACATTTTGATGTTAAACCCTCCAGATTTAGAAACCTGATTTGGTCAGGTCTTCTGAGAGGAATCAGGCATTGGGAAATCAGTTGATGCTATTCAAAGGCTTGAGAGAATGACTTGTAAATCAAAGAATCAGTCTGTTAGTTTATAACAGGAGATCTCACTCCCATGACTGAAATTGTTTACTTATCAATCAGAGTAACTACTTACTAATACGAAGGCCTCTAGAAACCAAATTAGGAATCAAATGTATAGTATATTTCTAAGTTTTGAATCAGAGCAAGAAGAATTTGATGGAGCACACTTATCCTGCAATAGGTCTCACTGAATTACATCTAGTAAATTACATAGTCCCTTTACCTAAAGGAATGCTTTAATCTTTTCTTCAGACACAACAGTTTTTTCTTCTGGGCAGTAGTGAGGATACATCAAGAAAGTTTTACTCTGATTATTCTCTTCCTGAGTCCATATCTCTTTTAGATTGCCTTTATTATTTCCAATGGCTCCCTTCTTTTCAACACATTTTCCTAACTTAGAGTTCCCAGTCATTTTTTCCTCATTTGTTTTCTATATCATTTTCCTGTTTGCATTAGGGAACATTATCTGTTCTCTGAATTATTCTCTAGGAACTGTTATTTCTTTGGGGATTTCCTGCAGATAGGGAATTCCAGTCCACACACACTGTGATGATTCTTGTTTTACTGAATTAGAAAGAATCATATTTCCTAATCTTACCCTTAGATTTTAGGGCCATTTTAATAGGAGGGATGAGGGGAAGGGATGTAGTAGCCCTGTTTGTAATAAATGTGATTTCATTCCAGTTGCAACTAAGGTTTGCTCTTTGATTCTTTAACACTTTTTCTTTTGCATTTAGGCACAAAGATGAACAGGAAAGCTTCCTTTTGCCTCTGGTATGTCATGATCTTCTTCCCTGTGCCACTGCAAGTTATCATAGGTCTCCCAGTGTGAACTTGGTGTCCATTGAGTGAATACCCCTCTACTTATTCTGATTCATTAATATCCCAGATGGGGGTCCAAGATGCCTTAAAGTCTTTCAATAATAGAATTGGAGAGAAAAAGAGAGATGAAGGATGGGAGAGAGAAAGGGGTGGGCAAGGGTAGGAGAAAGAGATTGAGAAAGAGAGGGAAAGGGGAGAGAGAGAGAGAAAGGAGAGAGAGCCAGAGAGCCAGAGATAGAAAAAGAGACAGAGAGATGAGTACAGCGCAAACAGAAAAAACATGGCACTGATGAAACCTCAGAGGGTCAGGGTGATATGAACTCAGAACAGTGATGGTATTTTATATCTCTGTGGTGTCCTCATGATCCTTTGAGGAGTTAAATGACAAAGGATCCCCATAATGGATAGTGCTAAGTACTCCAAGCAAATTTTATACTTTTCAGTCTAGTACTCATTCTACATTTTACTTTACATTCCTCCCCACAAATAAGCCAAAATATTTTAGTAAATCATGTTATTTAAGATTGCTAAATCATTAAGAGTTTAAAAAATTCATTTGTAACATTAATCCTCAGTGTCCTGACGCCGGAGATTTGTCTCTGATCTAAACAACAGTTTTAAGAGTCTGAAGGTTCATTCTGTCAAAGATTCTAACCTGGCGTAGCTGCTCAGTTTCTAAAACTAGATGTAGTAGAATTAAGTGCAAGTTCTAAAATTAAACAAGTCAGATTTTGTTAACCTGAATCTGTGAATCCATCTTCTTGTCCATCTTCTTTCATTGCCTGGCATTCTATTACTCTGAGCAATTCTTTAAAAAGCAGACCATTCCTTGTGGGGGTTGGCAATATTTTCATTTAATGGAGACCTAGACTGTGAAGATATTGATGCAGTATATTTTTGAATTGTGGCCTGGTTAAAATACAGAGGGTCATCTAGTACAAACATGTTTGAAAAAAGTATAGGAATCATTAGGGACCACAAACTGACTATAAATCTATAATACTGATCATTTAAAAAAATTGTTAGTGGCTGATTTGCCCAGAGGGTAGATTTCTTTTAAAATTAGGCAAAAGCACAAGCTTGACACCATTTCAGTAAATGAATTTTGCTTAATTCTGGCCCCAAATTACATATTTAAGTCTAGTCACCATGTCTCAAATGGTCACAAAGAAATGACCACTCAAAAATCCATCATTTTTTGAAAATCAACTCAAGGCAACATTTTAGTCTATAAAAAGCATTCCAAATACTTGGAAAACATATAATCTATTGTCATCTTCTGAATTTTACAATAAGACATATAAAACTGAAAAATAATATAAAGAGGAATAACATTGGAATGAATATATACATATATATAATGAGATGAGAAAATTTGAGTTACTGTCTGAGAAATGAAACTAAAATATGACACCTGTATGAGCAATGAATTTAAATTGTCTGTTTAAAATAGTCACTATCACTGAAATCAGATTATAGTTTTATTTAACAACCGTGTTTCAATCTTCAAATTTTAGGTAAAGTATCTATCTTATGGGTGGGAGAAAGGACTTGACAAGGACTAAACAGCAAGGAGCAAAGATGGAACCACCAGAGAACTCCAACAAGCTCTTACCTTCTCTGGTTGGCATTGAGTGTAGGCAGTGAATGAGCTTCTGAAGAAGGGTAGCTTTGGAGAAAGACATAGCTAATAGAGGCTTGGGGAGACTTATCCTGATATGAAAAGGCTTATATGGCAACTGTATAGTTAGACGTGTGTATGTGTGTGTGTGTGCATGCATGTTTAGTTACTAAGTCATGTTTGACTCTTTGGACACCATGGGCTGTAGCCTGCCAGGCTCCTCTGTCCATGGGATTTTCCAGGCAAGAATACTGGAATAGGTTGCAATTCCCTTCTCCAGGGGATCTTCCTGACCCAGAGACCAAATCCGTGTCTTCTGCATTGGCAGGTGGATTCTTTACCACTGAGCCACCTGGAAAGCCCATAGTTAGACTTAACAGGCAGTAAAGAAAATTTCTAAAAGAGAAAAGAGAGATGAAAGAGAAAAATGCTGACTAATGAAGCAAGGAAAGACAATGAGAAGTAAATGGCATAGATGGAGCAACCCCTTACACAGTGTTTGGACCAAGCATTTATCTATATCTGAAACTTACTTCGCAATCATTTATATTTGGAAATAGCTTCCTCTTTTTTTAGCACTTCAGTGATCAAGTCTTGTAGGTGATGTTTAACTCTGGGAAATTGGATAGGACTAGGGTAGGTGTTATTTGGTGGAGAGAGAATCACCTTTATCTGGAGGTGTCAGCATCTACAGAAAATTCTTTTTCAACCTGGAAGAAGAGATATAAATCTGTTCTGAGAGAGATTTCAATGGCTTTGGATCCAAGGTTCAGCAGGAGTTATTGTGAAGAGCTTATGGTGGAAGAGCCAATTAGTTAGTTCTGGCTGGATCAAAATGAAGGACCAAACTATTAAACTTGACTTATTATTTGCCTGGTAATATGTAGGCATCCTCTTTCAGTCTCCATATAAACCTGGGGAAGAGTTGTTGCTCCCGCTGAAGGTAATTGCTGAAGTTGGTCTCTTGTGTTCTGTTACTTCTTTTGTTTTCCCCAGGGTTAATTACTGTGTGTGAGACCTTTGGCTTAGGGAATATTGTAATAGCACCCCTATGATAAGACAAAACCAGCATCTATGGTTTGTTTCCCAGGAAACTCCCTTAGTTTCTAGCTTTTACCTGTTTTTGTTTTTAAAAGCTTTTTCCAGCTTTGTACCATCAGGTGGAACAAAGGCAATGCAGCTTAACAGGGCTTGTTGATAACTTCACATCTGTGATTTCTTTTCTCTTCCAAAAACAAATTTGAAAAAAAGGAAGGAAAAACTAACGTAGTTGTTACAGGTTGAAAATGTTTTCATAGTGGTACGTTCACATTTTATGAACTTGTACTTCATAAATACTAAGGTGCTCAGATAGAACCACATAGAAGAAGCACAGAAACTCAGGGATAGAGGAACATAAGTCTTCTAATCCAGCTATTATCTCTAATACTTTGTCATACTCTCCGGGCAGTGATTTTTTAGAAAATTTATGTATAATTGACATATAATGTTACATTAGTTTCAAAGTTATTCAATGTTTATATAAATTAGGAGTTTGAAAATGTTTTCATAGTGGTACGTTCACATTTTATGAACTTGTACTTCATAAATACTAAGGTGCTCAGATAGAACCACATAGAAGAAGCACAGAAACTCAGGGATAGAGGAACATAAGTCTTCTAATCCAGCTATTATCTCTAATACTTTGTCATACTCTCCGGGCAGTGATTTTTTAGAAAATTTATGTATAATTGACATATAATGTTACATTAGTTTCAAAGTTATTCAATGTTTATATAAATTAGGAGGCAATCACCATATTGTCTATTTTCTATCTGTCATCTTTTAAAGGTATTACAATATTGATTGGTTATATTCCCTATTCCATGCTTTTCATCCCCATGACTTTTTTATCAACTGGCTGTTCTATCCATTATTGTGAGTGGGGTCTTGGAGACTCCACCTATCATTGTAGAGCAGTGTATCTCTCTCTTCAGCTTTGTTAGGTTGGCTTTGTATATTTTGATGACCTGTCATCAGGCATGTAAATGTTTATAATTGTTATATGTTCTTGCTGTACTGAAACTTTTATTACTATGTGATGTCTTCCTTGTCTCTGGCACCTTTTGCCACCCTTTCATCTTCAACTTCTTTGTGTCTTTGTCTCTCAAGTGAGTTTCTTGCCCATAGCATATCGTTTGATAATGTGTTTAATCTATTCTGTCAATTTCTGACTTTGACTTGACAGTTTAATCCATTTACACAGAACAGCCAGAGAGAAGATAAGGAAATGGAGGACTCAGCACACTAAACCAACTAAATCTAACAGAGATACACAGAATATTCTCTAAAGAGGGTATATGAATGGCCGAAAAGCATGTGAAAATATGCTAAGCATCACTAATAATTAGAGAAATGCAAACCAAAACTACAATGAGATACCACTTCACATTCATGAGGATGGCTGCTATCAGAAAAACAGAAAACAACAGGTGCTGGTATGGATGTGGAGAAACAGGTACTCTTGTGTACTGTTAGGTGGAAATGAAAAATAGTACAACCCTTGTGGAAGAAAGCATGGTGGTTCCTCAAGAAATTAAAAATACAATAACCATATGATCTGTCAATTTCACTCCTGGCATATACCCCAAAGAACTGAAAGCAGAGTCTCAAAGAGATATTTGAGGACCCATATTCAGAGTAGCATTATATACAATAGTTATATTGTGGAAATCACTGCAGATGGTGACTGCAGCCATGAAATTAAAAGACACTTACTCCTTGGAAGAAAAGTTATGAGCAACCTAGATAGCATATTCAAAAGCAGAGACATTACTTTGCCGACTAAGGTCCATCTAGTCAAGGCTATGGTTTTTCTTGTGGTCATGTANGCAGATGGTGACTGCAGCCATGAAATTAAAAGATGCTTACTCCTTGGAAGAAAAGTTATGACCAACCTAGATAGTATATTCAAAAGCAGAGACATTACTTTGCCGACTAAGGTCCATCTAGTCAAGGCTATGGTTTTTCTTGTGGTCATGTATGGATGTGAGAGTTGGACTGTGAAGAAGGCTGAGCGCCGAAGAATTGATGCTTTTGAACTGTGGTGTTGGAGAAGACTCTTGAGAGTCCCTTGGACTGCAAGGAGATCCAATCAGTCCATTCTGAAGGAGATCAGCCCTGGGATTTCTTTGGAAGGAATGATGCTAAAACTGAAACTCCAGTACTTTGGCCACCTCATGCAAAGAGTTGACTCATTGGAAAAGACTTTGATGCTGGGAGGGATTGGGGGCAGGAGAAGAAGGGGACGACAGAGGATGAGATGGCTGGATGGTATCACTGACTCGATGGACGCAAGTCTGAGTGGACTCCGGGAGTTGGTGATGGACAGGGAGGCCTGGCGTGCTGCTATTCATGGGGTTGCAAAGAGTTGGACACGACTGAGTGACTGAACTGAACTGAAAGTGTGGAAACAATCTCAGAGTCCATCAATGGAAATACAAATATGGCCTATACATACAACAGAATATTATTTTGCCTTAAAAATGAAGAAAATTCCACAATATGCCACAGCATGGATGAACCTGGAAGACATTATACTAAATGAAATAAGCCAATCACAAAAAGACAAACACTGTATGAGATATTTAGGAAAGTCAAAATCATAGAGACAGAATGCATAAAGATGATTGCCAGGGGCTTGTGGAAGGGGAGAATAGGAGTTATTGTTTGATGGGTGTTGAGTTTCAGTTTTATAGAGTGAAAGGAGTTATGGACACAGGTGGTCGTGATGGTTGCACAATGATGTGAATGTATTTCATACCACTGAACTGTACACTTAAAATTATTAAGATGGTAATGTTTATACAATATGTACTTCACAGAAGTAAGACAAAAAATCTCCCCTCAAACTGGCTTAGCATGACCTCATACATCTAAATGGGTGAAAAAACTGTCGGCAAATGAAAGAACATATTTACCTGGTCCTTCGTTTTCTGGAAGGAGTTATTGACACCTGCTCATATACTGCCCTGTATTTCTTGTTCCTCCAGATAAGAGCAGGACACATCATAAAGGATAAATCAAGGTTATTTATATCACCCTGACCTGGTCAGAAGGACATTGCTTGATTAACTGACTGGCCCACTGAATGATGGAACAAGTGGACTCCAGATCTATGGCTATTGGGCATTATAGTAATTGGACAAAAAGTTTTCTGGGTGCTTCGGAAAATTTAAATGAAATCCAAAATACTTTCCTGGTGCTGTTTTAATTTTCAGTTAAAAATTATTGATTGAATAAAGTATTAATTAGGATGAGATGAAACTGCTAACAAAGTAACTGAGTGAAAAAACAGTGGATTAAAGAAGTTAGACGTCTATTTTCTTTCACTTAAAATTCTTAAGGGAATGCTCCAAGTTGGCAGGCGATTCATTTCCATTTGGTTACAAGGTACTGCTGATGAAGCTGGGTCCCTGTTGTATGCCAGTTCCAGCTCAGAGTAAGAAAAATCATGGAAAAGTTCCTGTACCAGGTTTGAGGGCCAGACCTGGAAGGATTACGCATTCACATAAACTCTTCTCTTACTCAGTTTGGGAGAACTCTGAAATATGACCATACCTGGAAGCCCTGCTCCATCTACAGTTATCTGGCTAGGGAAGAAGGAGAGACTGGATCCTGGTGGGCAGGTAGCTATCTCTACTACAGTGCCAATTAATAGACATTAGGGAAAAGGGGGCTGTGGCACAAACACCAGTGAAATACTCTTTTTCTTCTCCACATGCCAGCCTGTGATTATTGTTTCAGGCTTCCCTGCTGGCTCAAAGAATCTGCCTGCAGTGCAGGAGACCCGGATTCAATCTCTGATTGGGAAGATTTACCGGAGAAGGGAATGGCTACCCAGTCCAGTATTCTTGCCTGGAGAATCTCATGGACAGAGGAGCCTGATAGGCTACAGTACACTGAGTCACAAAGAGTCGGATACAACTGAGCATGTACGCACCATAGCACTAGAAGCTTCTTCCTAATAGAATTACACTCAATTCAGCTTAAACCAAAACTACTTTTGAACATCTGCCACATGCAGCAGTTGCTGAAAAGAGCTGTAGCAATGATGATCCAGTTACTTATGTTCACTCCCAGCCCCTCTACCTGAGGCTAGTCTCCTCAGAGCCGACTTCACTTCCTGGTTCCTCAGTGTGTAGATGAGGGGGTTCAGTAATGGAGTGATAACAGTGTAAAACACAGCCACTGCCCCGTCCAGGGGACTCTTGGAGCCAGCCCGAAGGTAGATGAACATACAGGGGACATAGTAGACTGTGACCACGGTTAGGTGGGAGCCGCAGGTGGAGAAGGCTCGGCGCCGCCCATCAGCCGTGTGCATCTGCAGGACGGCATGGACTATGTTGGCATAGGAGAGCAGGATTAACAGGAAGCAGCTGGCGGCCACTACCCCGACGTCCACAAAAGTCACACGCTCATTGACAGTTGTGTCTGCACAGGCCAGTCTCAATACTGCAGGGATGTCACAGATAAAGTAATCCACCTGGTTGGGCCCACAGTAGGGCAGGCGGAATGTCAGGGTGGCCTGGATGGACCCATGAATGGAGCCAGCCACCCAGGCTCCAGCCACAAGGATGGTGCATAACCTCCCATTCATGAGCATGGGGTAGCGCAGGGGCCGGCATATTGCCAGGTACCTGTCATAGGCCATCAGGGTGTAGAGGAAGCACTGAGTGCTGCCCAGGAAATGAAAGAAATACAGTTGAGCCACACAGCCGCCAAACGGGATTCTCTTGCTGGCGGGAGTGAAGTTTAGAACAATTCGAGGAACGATGACGGAGGAGAGCCACATGTCCAGGAATGAGAGCACGCCCAGGAGAATGTCATGGGGCGAGTGTGGAGCTTTGGGTCAGCCCACACTGTAAGCAAAATGAGGAGGTTGCCCAGCTGAGTCAGGATGTAAATGATGAAGAAAACCAAGAAGAGGAGAATCCTCAGCCTCGGGGGGTGAGATAAGCCCAGGAGAATGAAATCTGTTACCACAGTGTCCAGGGATGTGTTGCTAGTCTTTCTCATGTTCTTCTGTAGTCTGCTAAGATGAATGATGAAGTCAGGCAAGGGAAATACAACACAGAAATGTGATGGGAGAACACTTTTTCCTGATGGTTAATGCCAGAGAGTTATGAGATAAACTGAATTCTATTAAATTTTCTAAAAGGAGAGGTGGCATTGTCATTAGTCATTTTGGTTTACTTGATAAGATAAATCACTCACAGGCTGGTTAGTATTCTAGGTGAATGGAAACTCTTATCTACTGAGAAGCATAATTTGGCAGATCAAGGAAGACGAGAACATGTGAATGATAGGCAGTATCATTAACTCCAAGCAAAAAAATATGTTCACCAAAGAGGAGCTAAGGCTGAGACAGAGAGTGTGGAACGCATGTCCCAGAATGACCATATCTACTTGTTCCTCCACTTACCGTCACTGCCACGCCCCCTCTGTCCTCAGCTGAAATCTCATCTCCTCACCACAGCTTGCAAAATATTCATTTTCTGGCCCTTGTTTGTCACTCTGTCATACCCACTGTGATTCCTTCCTGATGTTCAGATGCACAGACTTCCTCAGCGCTCTCACAGTTCAGTGCTCCAGCCTGGAACATGTGCACCCACTGCCTCTCTGCCCTCTTCACCTGCGTAATGCCCACTTTTGTTTCAGGACTGTGTTTGGAGGGCCTCGTCTTCAAAAGGACTTTCCTGTTTCCCAAGGACCATGCTTACACTTTCAGAACACGTATCACATTATATTGCTGTTGCCTGAAGCTCCAGTACTTTGGGCACCTTATGCGAAGAGTTGACTCATTGGAAAAGACCCTGATGCTGGGAGGGATTGGGGGCAGGAGGAGAGGGGACGACAGAGGATGAGATGGCTGGATGGCATCACTGACTCGATGGACGAGTCTGAGTGAACTCCGGGAGTTGGTGATGGACAGGGAGGCCTGGCGTACTGCGATTCATGGGGTGGCAAAGAGTCGGACACGACTGCGCGACTGAACTGACTGAAGTTGTCTAATGTCTCTTCCATTAGTCATCCTCTCTAGTACAATAAAAGTGATAATTATTTTCTGAATAGCCGATTGAATGAAAGTGAAAGAAAGTCAGTCAGTCGTGTCTGACTCTTTGCGACCCCATGGACTGTAGCCCACCAGGCTCCTCTATCCATGGAATTCTCCAGGAAAGAATACTAGAGTGGGTTGCCATGCTCTTCTCCAGAAGATCTTACTGACCCAGGGATCGAACCCAGGTCTCCTGCATTGTGGGCAGATTCTTTACCATTTAAGCTACTTAGGAAAGTGATTGAATAAATGTTACCAAAACCTACTGATATGACACAGTGCTTCTTTCTCTGACTCATGGGCCCACCCCCTGGCTGGCAAGGGACCATTTCATTCTGATGCATTATGGGTCTAGTTTTGTTATTAAAAACTCCAAAGACCTTTCACAGTTTTTATTCCTCCAGGATATCACTTAGATTTATTGGTTGATTTATGTGGTTCATTGGTTTGGGATTGGATTTTTTTGGCAAAGTGTTTCAGAGGAATTCTTACTGTTTATTGTACAAGCTTTGATTAATGCAAGACTTAATCTTCAGTTTGTACATATATAGAGAATTATAGCTAGATCTTGGTCTAGATATATTGTTGACTTTTGAACAACATGAGGGTTAGAGGCACTGACCTCTGTGCAGTTAAAAGTTGAGTATTGCTGTCTCTGCCTCACAAACAAACTGATTAATAGCCTGTGATAAATCATAATGGAAAAAGATATAAAAAAAAGAATGTATATATATGTATGTATAATTGAATCATTTTGCTGTACAGCAAAATTTAACATAACATTGCAAATCAACTGTACTTCAATTAAAAACAAACCCCCAAAACCCCTCAAAGAAATTGATAAGTGTGTTACCTAGAGGTGGGAAGCATAAACACTTTGGATAGAGTCAGGACTGGACCTTTTGATTCCACATGTTGTGATCTCTAATGGAACAAACTTTTCATGACTTTCCCTCTAACTCAATTAATTTAAATGTCTGTAAATTGAAAATACAGGTACTATACTGAAAAAAATCCAGTTGTAAGTGAATCTGCATAGCTCAAACCTGTGTTGTTCATGGGGCTATTCTATGTTGCAGTTTACCATACAATAACGCTCTCTAAAGACCTGAAAAGAATTTGAAGTACTTAATCCACAGGATAAGAAAAAATAGAGCAATGACATATGTTTGTTTCATTCATTTTGTCAAATATTCTATTTGAAAGAGATTTTTTTCCCCCCTACTAGGGTTTGAGTGCTATCATCTGTCATTTTGCAATAAGGTAACTTTGTTACTTAAATGTCTATTTTCAAGAAGCAATTAATATAATAGAGATTAATTCTAAATTATGTGGGAGTATTAGTAGATTTAACCATTTACTCTCCATCAGAAAAGCCATCAAGATATTTTATTGTGGTTATTTTATAAAATAACATAATTCATAATTTAACATTTAAGAGCTATTAATAGTAATAATGATATATAATAAACCTGGTTCTTCAGAAGTCATAGAAAATATTAAGCATACCCTCTGCTTGCAAAGAAAGAAGAAACACCAGGTTTTTACTGCCTGAGTCAGGAAGACACTTCAATTTATTTGACAACTAATCGGAAGAGTATTTGCCTAGACTACAGTGAAGGGATAGAAAGAGTTGGATTAAGATTATGTTTAAAATGCAAATAATGAGCCAAGGTAATTTTTATTTTTGTCAATATATGTGTGTAATACCAGTGTGCTTCCATTTAGGAAAGCAATACATTCCTGAAATGTTTTATGAAAATCAATTTTATATCAAATCAGACAGAACTATAGCACTGGGAGAATTGTTTGGAGGATTTCCATAATGTGCACTTTGTATAGTGAAAAAATTCTCCCTAATTTATCTGCTTTTCCAATCTGAATTTCCCCATTTGTTGTGCATAAATCTGGTTCCACCTCTCCTAGACGCCCTGTTGGATGAAAGCTTCCCTTACCTCTATGTTCCGGGAGAGGATGGCGGGCGGCTTTGACTTGGGGTAAGGTGTTCAGGGGCTGCATAGGAGGGCAATCTGTGATTTAGAGAGATGGGCAGGGTAGATTTAGAGAAGGTGGATTTGGAAGACACAGGTAATGTGTTTGATGAAGGACTAAATCTCCTGATGAGAGAAACAATCTGTTCCCACCGCCTCGCCCCTCCCTGGTCCCTCTTCTGCAGTTTCAGGTGTCTTTTTGTTTTAGGTCTGCTCCTGTTCTTTAGCTATGGAAACTTAGTATATTTAAAGTAAAGGAATAGACAGACTTAAATAATTTCAAAAAATTAAAAACAATTTTAGTGTAGCCAATCAGGTAACTAAAAATTTCCCAAGTTTTAGACTTTTTGATGTTTCTAAAATCATGTGGTAAAATGGTAAGAAATGAAATATAAAGCACATAAAAATAGCAAAGTGTTAAAATTCAGTATAAAAAACACCTGAAAATAAGGGTCCAGTTATATTAGAGAATAAACAATACACACTTGAAAATCAATTATCCTGGAAACTCTAGGGAAAGGCTGTGGGGGATGGTAGTGAAAAAGCTACACTGAGAAGATAAGGACAGGTTGGGGAAGAAAAAGGGCACCTTCTAGAGAGCTCTATGGACCCATAGGATCATGGGCTGGCTGCTTTATGAGCCTCCCATCCCTCCACTACCCATCCCCAAATCAGGCCAGTTTGTTGTGAGCATATCTCTTGCAGTAACCATCCCATTTAGAAAGACTTAGAGGGGAGCAGCCTTCCATCAGACTGAATTTCTACAGCTAAATTTTGGGAGCTGGGCTATTGGGAACAGTTATAAAATCCTGAAGAGGAGGAATGAAGACTGGTCTAGTGCTGTGTTAGACACACTGGGATGAGAGACTTCTGTATTTACCCCTAGGACAAGGCCCACCCCAAGACTGTTTCTGGAGAGTATATTCCCTTTCCTTCATTATCCATTCAGTAACTAAACATCCTGGTAGAGCTAGGGCAGAGTAGGGAAAATGGATCAGAGGAGGAAGTGGCAACTCACTCCAGTATTCTTGCAGGGAGAATCCCAGGGACAGAGGAGCCTGGTGGGCTAGAGGAGTCCATAGTGTCCCAAAGAGTTAGACAAGATTGAGTGACCAAGCACACGAGGGGAAATGGATAGACTTTGGGGTGGCCTAGACATATTTTATCTCTTTTCAGAAGAGGCTCTTGTCCTTCTGTGTGTGCTTGCGTGCTAAGTTGCTTCAATCATGTCCTACTCTTTGTGACTCTGTGGACTGTAGCCCATCAGGCTCCTCTGTCCATGGGATTCTCCAGGCAAGAATACTAGAGTGGGTTTCCCTGCCCCCCTCTCCAGGATCTTCCCCACCCAGGGATCAAACCTGTGTCTCCTGCACTGAAAGGGGGTTTCTTTACTATTAGTGCCACCTGGGAAGGTTAAAAAGAATGAGCTTGCTTATAGAATGCTACTTTGTATCCTCTTCATTGGAGAAAGGAAAGACTAAGAATCTGGCCTATTTATGTTTGTGTAATTACCAAAGAATTTTCTTCACAAAATCTATTACTTTATCACTGCCCAGCTTTGTTCTTTGTGACTGCCAGAGAGAGAAATAGAAAGATGCAGATGAGAGATGAGAGAAAGAGAGAGAAATTAAAATAAAATAGCATTTTCTTTTGAACCACTTCTCAACCCAAAAAAGAAATTCCCTAAGTTTGGAAAGAAAGAACTTAATGCTAGTAGTTTGAGAAAGAGTTGAGGAAGAAGATGGGGAAAAGAGACTGATTAACATTTTGGGAAAAACAACAGAATGTCTGAAGTTTCTGTTAGTTTGTGGCCTTATTCTGAAAGGAGTTGGTTTCAGGATTGCTTTCCCATCCTTGTAGACTCACATGTACAGAGCTGCAAAATCGTGAGGAGGCTGGCTGTCCTTGAGTTGAATGGTCCAGCACATGGAGAGATGTCCTTCAATCAGTCTAGCCTGTTGTAAAGGGCTCCCATATATGTGTTGGGAACCTTTAGGATTCTTTCAGGAGTTTTGCCTGGCAAATAAAGATTTAGAATCTTTGAGAGCATCTGCCTTTCAGGGCTCTTTGATGAGTGTGACTTCTATATCTATATCTCTTGAGTCATATTTTACATTGCTTTTCATCAGCTGTTGCCTCCCTCACTCTGAATAAAAGGGGAAAAAAAAACTGTCAAGAGATTTGAAGAAATATTCTAACCTCAGAGGAATTTACCACTCTAACGTGTTTGCCTAATGAGATTGTCCCTCCCCAAATCCTCATTATTTTGTTTTGAGGGAAGAGAGCAGGAAATGTTTCTCTGAGACCTCCAGAAATAGGACTGTGGGGGATTACCTTGCCAGTAGAGTGTTGGATAATTTCCAGTTCCTTTTTTAAAAAACTTTTTTATTTTTTAAATTTATTTCTTTTTAATCTTTTAAAATAATTTTAAATTTGTTAATTTAATGGCTTTTAAATAAAACATGAATAAATTTTTAATGTAATGGCTGTACAGAATTTTGTTGTTTTCTCTCAAACTTCAGCATGAATCAGCCATAAGTATACATATATGTCCTCCCTCTTGAACCTCCCTCGCATCTCCCTGCCCATCCCACCCCCTTAGGTTGGTACAGAGCCCCTGTTTGAGTTTCCTGAGACATACAACGAATTCCTGTTGGTTTTCTGTTTTTTCAGTTTTCACATCTACTCTTTTTTTTCTTATTTTTTTTTTTAACTTTACAATACTGTATTGGTTTTGCCATACATTGACATGAATCCACCACAGGTGTACATGAGTTCCCAACCCTGAACCCCCCTCCCACCACCCTCCCCATATCATCTCTCTGGGTCATCCCGGTACACCAGCCCCAAGCATCCTGTATCCTGTATCGAACCTAGACTAGCGATTTGTTTCTTACATGATAGTATACAGTTTCAATGCCATGGGAGAATGGCATTGATTTCCAGTTTCTTAGAGGTGTTATGATCTCTCAATTGATCACTTTTTTTCCCCATATACCCATCAGGGATCCTCCATCATTTCTTCCGGTTTCTCTTCACATGTGACCGGATCATTGAGGGTCTCTTGACTCTCTCACCCTTCCCCTCCATTTAGCATCATATGACAAATTATATTTTACTCTTTTACATGTTTATTGTCTCCACTCACTAGAACGTCGGCTCCATGGGAGGGGGGAGTTTTGCTCACCAAGGAATCCCCAACACACACACATTGCCTGACATATAGCAAGTTCTCAATAAATATTTTTGAATGAATGAATGAGTAGGAGAAACTGTTACACATATTAAATGCTGTGGGCAGAAAAAAGCATTGCTTTCAAATGTGAACCTCAAATTTAAAGTTATCAGCGGTTGATTTGGCCCCAAATTGATTCTCACATGCATGTGCAGGTCTAGGCAGCATATGCCAGTGTAGGTGGCTTTGGATATTCATTTATTTGTTTTACAAGAGTCCCTTAGGCTGCAAGGAGATCAAACCAGTCAATCTTGAAGGAAATCAACCCTGAATATTCACTGGAAGGACTGATGCTGAAGCTGAAGCTCCAATACTTTGGCCACCTGATGCAAAGAACTGACCCATTGGAAAAGACCCTGATGCTGGGAAAGACTGAGGGCAGGAGAAGAGGATGACAGCGGATGAGATGGCTGGATGGCATTACTGACTCGATGGACATGAATTTGAGAAGCTCCGGTTGTTGGTGATGGACAGGGAAGCCTGGTGTGCTGCAGTCCATGGGGTCGCAAAGAGTCAGACACGACCGAGCAACTGAACTGAATTGAACTGAATTTTAATCTGAGTAACGTTAGGAAACTGGCTGCTACTGCTGCTGCTAAGTCACTTCAGTCGTGTCCGACTCTGTGCGACCCCATAGACGGCAGCCCACCAGGCTCCCCAGTCCCTGGGATTCTCCAGGCAAGAACACTGGAGTGGGTGCCATTTCCCTCTCCAATACATGAAAGTGAAAAGTGAAAGTGAAGTCGCTCAGTCGTGTCCGACTCCTAGTGACCCCATGGACTGAAGCCTACCAGGCTCCTCCCCCCATGGGATTTGCCAGGCAAGAGTACTGGAGTGGGATGCCATTGCCTTCTCCGAGGAAACTGGCTAGAAATGAAGAAATGAAGCTTGGAGTGTGATATAAGCTTCAGGAGCCTCCATTGTAAAACAACAAAGCTGGACAAAGAACCATTTCTAAGATTTATTTAAATACCAAAGGTGCAGTACTACATCTGGCCACAAGATGACAGTGTTGTCTTTTAATTAAAACCAAGTGCTGCGTCTGCTGCTGCTGCTGCTGCTAAGTCACTTCAGTAATGTCCGACTTCGTGCGACCCCATAGATGGCACCCACCAGGCTCCCCCAGGGAGTAAATAGAAATAAATCCAGAGGGCTCATGAGAGGTATACATTTCTTTAGCAAAGATACTGTATTATCTTTATATTAACTTGGGGTACATTAGCTTGGGAAAACTATGTATTGAAGAGGTAATTTCCTTTTGTGACAATTGGGAAGTAGTTTGAAATATAGCTTTCCCTCTCCTTGTCTCCCTCCTCCCTGCTTCTTTTCTTCCTTCCTTCCCTCCCTCAGTCCCTTCTTTCCTTTCCCTTCTAGCCTTCTTCTCTTTCTCCTTTTCTCTCGATTTCTTTCAAGTTCTCACTTTATTACATAAAAATTACCAGTCAAAACAAAAGTGTATGAAAACAGGTTAATATTCTCACCATTTCCTTTTAATCCCAACTTTCTAAAGTAACTAAAGTGAATAGTTTCCTTTGTTTTTCCATCTCTTCTTCTATATTCGTACATTTGTACAGATCGATATCTTATATTTATTTAGATCTTTAAAAAATATCCCATTGCCTCTTTGTTGGCAGATAAATTTAGATGGTAGAAAACCATGTCCATCTCTTCTGTATTGCCACAAATACCACCACCATCAGCACCACACACACACACACAACACACACTGTGTGCATAACCTGCCTCTGATCTCACTCCTGTTTCTATTTTCTCTTGCCTTCAGAAAGATGAATGCTCAGTATTGTCAAATTGACCACTTCTGCCTTTGCCTTTCTTCCTATTTGCCATCTCTGTTCTTTATACACAATTTTATTGTTTAATATTCACAAAATCACATGGATTAATACCTGTGGATTCATCAGTAGAAAATGTTCACGTGAAGACACTCCTGAAAGGAAACCCATAGCTGCTCCCACGGAAGCTCAGTCCTTCAAGAAAGCTCCACCCACTGCGTTTTCTTCTGGGTTTTGCATCCAGATTGAGATTTCCTCCCTCAGCCACAGGGAGGGAACCCACCTTCTTTTGGCTCCAGGGGCACAGGTGCGGAGGAGGCAGTGCCTGGTTTGTGGTGTCCTGCAGCAAATGTGGATTTTTTTCCTTTTTTTTGTTTCTCTGACAGTGACAGGTGAGTTTCAAATTATTAGCAAACATTGCCAGGAACTTTCAGAATAATTTTCTTCCAGATAAATGCTGGCAACTCCTAACTTTTGTAATGAAAGAGTCTTTCCCCATACGTATTAGTGGTGCTAATTGTCCTCATCCCCATCCTCATCCTTGTCCCATGTCTTTCTACCAGCATTTATTTCTACCTAAGGAACTCCTCCATCAAAAGCAGTGTTTTTTGTGACCATGTGAAAACTATCCTCTTTAATAATGATGTGGTTTCCTGGAGTGCTATCCTGATAATGGTCATGGATCTTCTCATAGGCTCTGCAGGAAAAGGCGTTGAGCAGCCCACTGAGTTGATGGCTATGGAAGGAGCCTCTGCCCAGGTCAACTGCACCTACCAGACGTCTGGGTTCAATGGACTGTTCTGGTACCAGCAACATGAAGGTGGAGCACCTGTGTTTATCTCTTCCAATGTTCTGGATGGTTTGGAGACGAGACATCATTTTCCTTCATTCCTTAGACGCTCTGATGCACACAGTTATCTCCTTCTGAAGGAACTCCACATGAAAGACTTGCCTCTTACCTCTGTGCTGTGATAGACACGGTGACTGTGAGGTCTTTTCGGCTGCTCCAAAACTCAGAGGCAAACACACCAGTGAGAAGCTGTATTTCCTGAGTGTACGCTTGCTATAAGTTGAGAGCAGGGGACTTTGCAACCAGACTACCTGGATTTGAATTTGCTTCTTTCCATCTGGGTAGTCTTAAGCAAGTAAATTTACCTTTCTTTAATTCAGTTTACCCAGTTTTATCCATAAAGAAAGCTGAGTGCAAAGAATCGATGCTTTTGAATTGTGGTGCTGGAGATGCTTGAGAGTCCCTTGGACTGCAAAGAAATCAAAACAGTCAATTCTAAAAGAAATCAGTCCTGAATATTCATTGGAAGGATGATGCTGAAGCTGAAGCTCAAATACTTTGGCCACCTGGTGTGAAGAACTGACTCATTGAAAAAGACTTCGATGCTGGGAAAGGTTGAAGGCAGGAGGAGAAGGGGATGACAGAAGATGAGATTGTTGAATAGTATCATTGACTCAATGTACATGAGTTTGAGCAGGCTCCGGCTGTTGGTGATGGACAAGGAAGACTGGTGTGCTGCAATCACTGGGGTCTCAAAGAGTTGGACATGACTGGGTGACTGAACTGAACTGACTGGTCCATTTATAAAATAAAAATAATAGTACCTGCCAAATGGGTGGTTGTGAGTTATACACACACATAGAACAGAACCGTGCTGGCACTAGTGAGCTCTGTATAAGTGTTAGTTATTTAACTTCTAGACTTAAACTTTCACTAAGTCTCACGAGGCCAGAGTTCTGGAACTGGATCTCAGTATTTATCTATCCTTGGTCTGTAGAAGTTGAAATCCTGACAACTATTTGCATATTGTGGATTGATGGATGAAAGATGGAGTTTGTAAATGGGGAAGTTTCTCTCTTCTGAAGAGAGTATCACTGGGTGATACTCATTCTCTCTGGGGAGACCCCAAACTTTAGAGGTCCAAATGCAAATGCTTCAAAATGAGATGTTAAGTATTCTGTGAGCTTTGTACAGCTATCTTCATGTGTATGTCCCTGAGAAGTTAATGTGATCTTAATGTATTTTGGGAGGTTATAAGACAGCCTGGAAATGAGGTTCAGGGCTTTGAACTTGAAGAACATGGACTTGAGTATCTATAGAAGATGAGAAAGAAGAGTTAGCATAAGCTAAATGGTATATAATTCAGGGTGAGGAAGGAGCCAGTTAGGGGGTGCCTATGGTACGGCATTGTCAGTGGGTATGAAGAACAGTAAAAATCTGAAGTCAGTTTAAAGATTTTCCTTTCCTACTTTTAAATTTTCAAACCTTTGTTAAATGTTACAGCTTACTGTCAGCTAGGTTTAGAAAATAAATGATTATTTTTGTGGCTTTGTCCCTACTACACGAGATAAAATTGATCAGAGCTTAGAAGTTCAAATTGTATGTTATTCAGATATCAGAAGTTCAGTTCAGTTCAGTCGCTCAGTCGTGTCCGACTCTTTGCGACTCCTTGAATTGCAGCACGCCAGGCCTCCCTGTCCATCACCACCTCCCGGAGTTCACTTAAACTCACATCCATCGAGTCAGTGATGCCATCCAACCATCTCATCCTCTGTCGTCCCCTTCTCCTCCTGCCCCCAATCCCTCCCAGCATCATGGTCTTTTCCAACGAGTCAGCTCTTCGCATGAGGTGGCCAAAGTATTGGAGTTTCAGCTTCAGCATCAGTCCTTCCAGTGAACACCCAGGGCTGATCTCCTTTAGGATGGACGGGTTGGATCTCCTTGCAGTCCAAGGGACTCTCAAGAGTCTTCTCCAACACCACAGTTCAAAAGCATCAATTCTTCGGCGCTCAGCTTTCTTCACAGTCCAACTCTCACATCCATACATGATCACTGGAAAAATCATAGCCTTGACTAGACGGGCCTTTGTTGGCAAAGTAATATCTCTGCTTTTCAATATGCTATCCAGGTTGGTCATAACTTTCCTTCCAAGGAGTAAGCATCTTTTAATTTCATGGCTGCAATCACCATCTGCGGTGATTTGGAGCCCCAAAAAATAAAGTCTGACACTGTTTGCACATCTACTTCCCATGAAATGATGGGACCAGATGTCATGGTCTTTGTTTTCTGAATGTTGAGCTTTAAGCCAACTTTTTCACTCTCCTCTTTCACTTTCATCAAGAGGCTTTTTAGTTCCTCTTCACTTTTTGCCATAAGGGTGGTATCATCTGCATATATGAGGTTATTGATATTTCTCCTGGCAGTCTTGATTCTATCTTGTGCTTCTTCCAGCCCAGTGTTTCTCATGATGTACTCTGCATGTAAGTTAAGTAAGCAAGGTGACAATATACAGCCTTGATGTACTCCTTTTCTTATTTGGAACCAGTCTGTTGTTCCATGTCCAGTTCTAACTGTTGCTTCCTGACCTGCATACAGGTTTCTCAAGAGGCTGGTCAGGTGGTCTGGTATTCCCATCTCTTTCAGAATTTTCCACAGTTGATTGTGATCCACACAGTCAAAGGCTTTGGCATACAATAAAGCAGAAATAGATGTTTTTCTGGAACTCTCTTGCTTTTTCCATGATCCAGCAGATGTTGGCAGTTTGATCTCTGGTTCCTCTGCCTTTTCTAAAACCAGCTTGAACATCTGGAAGTTCATG
This sequence comes from Aepyceros melampus, assembly GCA_006408695.1. NCBI lineage: Eukaryota > Metazoa > Chordata > Mammalia > Artiodactyla > Bovidae > Aepyceros > Aepyceros melampus. The sequence continues at coordinate 668,533 of SJXQ01005422.1, forward strand.
GTTCACGTACTGCTGAAGCCTGTAATGCCATCCCAATTTAAAATAAGGTATAGTAAGTTATGGCTTCCCTGCTGGCTCAGATGGTAAAGAATCTGCTGCAATGCAGGAGACCCAGATTTGATCCCTAGGTTGGGAAGAACCCCTGGAGAAAAGAATGGCAACCCACTCCAGTATTCTTGTGTGAAGAGTTCCATGGACAGAGAAGCCTGGCGGGCTACAGTCCATACAGTTGCAAAGAGTTGGACATGACTAAGCAACAAGAATCACTCATTCACTCATAGTCAGTCATGGGCTTCCCAGGTGGCTCAATGCTAAAGAGTATGCCTGCAGTGGAGGAGATAAGCATTTGATCTCTGGGTTGGGAAGATCCCCTGGAGAAGGAAATGGCAATCCACTCCAGTATTCTGCCTGGGAAATCCCAAGGACAGAGGAGCCTGGTGGGCTATAGTCCACGTGGTCGCAGAAGAGTTAGATATGGGGTAGAGACTAAACAACAGTAGTCAGTCATATGTTACACTGTTTGGAATAAAAGATTAAACAAAATTCCCTTTGCGTGAGGTAAGGGTATGTTTTCATTCCAATTTATAAAATGAAACTTTTGAGATGGACATGTTAGAAAGTAATATAAATTATGAATCAAGGCCATTAAAATGTTTATATTCCTTTTATGTGATAATTCCATTTTTGAGTTCTCACTTAAAGATAGGCAGGCTAGAAATGAGGTTTAGGGGTTTTGGACTTCGGGGATGTGGAGGGTTTATATAGCAGCGCTATCCATTAGGGCAAAATATGGGCAACAGTCAAGTAGTTTAGGATCAATGGACTATTTTAAAGTTGCATTGGTTTCTATTGCTATATAACACATTACCACAACACTCATATATTTGCTGATAGTTCTGTAGGTCAGGAGTCCAGGCAGTTCCAACTGATTCTGTGCTTGAAAGTGAAAGTTGCTCAGTCATGTATGACTCTTTGTGACCCCATGGATTATACAGTCCAAGGAATTCTCCAGGCCACAATACTGGAATGGGCATCCTTCCCCTTCTCCAAAGGATCTTCACAACCCACAGATCGAACCCAGGTCTCCTGCATTGCAGGCGGATTCTTTACCAGCTGAGCCACAAGGGAAGCCCAAGAATACTGGAGTGGGTAGCCTATCCCTTCTCCAGTGAAACTTTCTGACCCAGGAATTGAACCAGGGTCTCCTGCATTGCAGGTGGATTTATAACTGAAACACGCATAGAATACCATAAGACTGAAGTCAAGGTGTTGACAGCCTGAGTTCTTATCTGGAGCTCAGGGTCTTCTTCAAAGTTCATTTCTGTTGTCAGAATTCTGTTCCCTGCTCTTGTAGTACTGAGATCTCATTTTCCTTGTTGTCTGTTGGTGGGGAAATCTTCAGCTCCTTAAGCTCATTTGCATTTCTTCCACATGATCCATTCCATTTTCAAACCAGCAACAGCATTTCAAGTTCTTCTTATACTGAGCTTCTTGCTTTATATTCTGCCTTTCTTATCTGCCACTAGAGAAAGTTATTATGGTTTAAAGGTCTCATGTAATTAGTTTAGGCTTGCCTAGATATCTCCTCCTTGTAAGGTGAGCTGTGGTCTTTAACACAACACAGTCATCACAAGTGAATATCTTACTTTCAAGGTTCTGGAGATTAGAGCATGGAATCTTGGTGACATTGTTTGAAATTCTACCTACCTCAGAGCCAATAAAAGACAGTTCTAGAAACTGCATTAAAAACTTTTAGCTATTTATGATACAATGATGAATCAAGTAGAGCAAAGCATATAATTAAATACATAGAATAATTATAGCTGTGTAAAAATCCATAGACATAGAACAAAGATGGGAAAGATTACCCTTTCTCCAGTTTATCCCTTACCTAAAGTCTTAGTGTATATGTGTTTTCTTCTATCTCTCTCTCTTTGTGATCTATATCTATTTTTAAAGAGCTTAAACAAGAGAGTTATGTAGGACGAATCTTGACCTTGCTGCCGCAGTTGGTCCTAAGACCATAATTGTTATCGATCGTCTTTTTCTATCACTCATTCTCGATTCCCCCACACTCTCACTCAACATTCCTGCTTGTCTGGGTTTTTTGCTCAGTGAGTGACCTAGACCTTCCTCTCTGAGGGGTCTAAGCCCTTGGTTACCTTAACTTTGTTACTGTTCCTGACTGCTCACTATTATCACCAGATGTGGAAACACCGAGGTCTGTTCCAGTGAACCTCTAGGTTCATTCATACTTCCGTGTCCCCATTACAAAGTGCGCAACTCTTATCTTCTGTGCTCATACAGCATTTCTCTGTGATAATAGTCAATTATTTCTGCTGGTATAGTTTTGCCAAGTTTGGGAGGTTTTTAGTGATTATTTCTTTGAATACTTTCTTCAAGTCCAGCAATGAGCCGAGCCCCCACTCTTTTGTGATCTTTCCCCCGCTCTTCCCTCTCCTCCTTCTTCCTTTTCTTCTGGGATTCCAATGATATGTGAGTTAAACGATTTGTTATTGTCCCATAGGTCTTTGAGATTCTGTTCATTTTTTTCTCCAGTCTCTTCCCTTGCTATTGTTCAGACTGGGAAAATTCTATTGATTTGGTCTCAAGTTCAAATATTCTATCCCTTGTCATCTCCATGTTCTTACTGAATCCATCTAAAGAGCTCTGAGCTTCAGTTACTGAATCCCTCAGTTCTTTAATTTGTACTTAGTTCTTTTTATAACTTTATTTTTTGCTAAGATTTTTCTGTTTTTTTTTTTTCCATTTGTTTCAAGAGAATTTATAGTTGTCTGTGGAAGCCTTTTTATGATAGCTGTTTTAGAATCTTTGTCCAAAATTTTAGCATCTGATTCATTTTGGTGTTCACATTGATTGACTGTCTCTTCTCATTCATATTACAGACTGGACTAATTGTCCAATCATCCCTGAAATAAAAAGCAAGCCAAGAGAAACTGTCTTCCTCCTCACTTTAATTTCCTCCTTTTTATTCTCTAATTCACTCTCAGGTAGCAAACTCCTACTGTGATACCAAGTGCTAGGAGCGATTTTCATGTTGTGTTTTGGTCACAGTATGTATCACACTGGTTTATAAATGTGGCAGATACTGCCTGTAAATGAGTTTCTTATTTAATGTAAAGGACTTTTGTTTCCAGTATCATACTCTATGCAATATTACTCAGCTTTAAAAAGAAATAGGGAACTTTAGATTTCAATCACAGATCAGTACTGGAAAGGAATTTTAAGTATTATATATTAGAAGATCTGGATACTCCTCCTCATAGCTTGTGAGATCTGTGTTGAGAACCATTTTTGTGTTTATTTAAAAAAAATAATTTGATTACTTATTAATGGCTGTGCTCAGTTGTCATTACCGTGAGGGCTTTTCTCTAGTTGCAGTGAGTAGGGACTGCTCTCTAACTGCGGCTCACAGGCTTCTCATTGCCATGGCTTCTCTTGCTGCAGAGTGAGGCTCTGGGACGCTCCCGCTTCAGCAGCTGCAGCAGTGGGCTCAGCAGTTGCGGTTCCTGGGCTCTAGAGCATAGGCTCAATAGCTGTGGTGCACGGGCTTAGCTGCTCCACCTCTGTGGGATCGTGCGGGATCAAGGACTGAACCTGTGTCTCCTGCGTTGGCAGGCGGATTCTTTACCACTGAGCCACCAGGGATGTCCCTTGTGTTTGCTTTAAACTTGAACACAACATATTGTTTTTAAAATGAAATTTATTGAGGTATAATTTACAAATGCAGCCATTCTATTTTAATGATTTGACATTTTTATACATTGTGAAATGATCACCACAATGAATCTAGTCAACACCTTTCACCATACATAGTTATAGATTTTTCCTTATGATAAATCCTTTTAAGATTTACTCTTTTAGCAATTTTCAAAAATGCAACACAGTATTATTAGCTATAGTCATTATGCTGTACATTACATCCCATGGCTTATTTATTTTGTAACTAGAGGTTGTATTGTTGACCCCCTTCATTCATTTTGCCTACCCTCCACTTCTGGCAGCCACCAATGTGTTCTTTGTATCTATGAGCTTGTTTGTGTGTGTATGTGTGTGTTTAGATTCTACATATAGGTGAGATCACACAGTATTTGTCTTTCTCTGTCTGATTTATTTCACTTAGAATAATGCCCTCAAGTTCCATCCATGTTGTTGCAAATGGTTAGATTTCATTCTTTTTTATGGCTAAATAATATTTCACTGTATATACATTTCTACACCACGTCTTTATCCATCTGTCCCCTGGTGGACACAGGTCTTTAACATATCTTGGCTACTGTACATATTGAAAACACAGACATTTTATTATTTTTTTCCTTGTGTTTCTTTTATTTTTTTATTCTATTTTTGTACTTTACAATACTGTATTGGTTTTGCCCTACATTGACATGAATCCCCCACAGGTGTACATGAGTTCCCAACCCTGAGCCCCCCTCCCACCACCCTCCCCATATCGTCTCTCTGGCTCATCCCGTGCACCAGCCCCAAGCATCCTGTATCCTGTATCAAACCTAGACTAGCTTTTCATTCTTACACGATAGTATTCATGTTTCAATGCCATTCTCACAAATCATCCCACTCTCTCCCTCTCCCAGAGTCCAAAAGCCTGTTTTTTACATTTAACACAGTCATTTTAACTGTACAGTTCCATATGTTCTGACAAGTAAGTATATCTGGATTTCTATCTCTATAATAAAAATATATGACATTTTCATCATTCCAAAAGTTCCCTTAGTTCTTTCTTTCAGTTAATCCTCCTTCTTCTTAGCTCCTACCCACATCTTCAGCTCCTGGAAATCACTGATCTATTTTCTAATAGTTTTGTCTGCTCTAAAATTTTATATAAAAGGAATTATGTAACATATACCTTTCTGTGTCTGACTTTTTTCACTCAGCACAATCCACTGTGTCTTGGTGTTAATAGTTTTATTAGGTAGTATAATATTGTATGCATGTACCCCAGATTGTTTAGCCACTCCTTTGGTAATTATATTTGACTTGCTTTCAGTTTTTTTCCATTATGGATAAGCTGCAGTGAATGTTTGTGTTCGAGTCTTGTATGAACATATACTCTCATTTCTCTTGGGTAAAGGTTCTGGAGTAAAACTTTTGGACATATGGTAAGTATATATTTAGCTTTATAAGAAATTGCCACTATCTTCCACAGTGATTGTAACATTTAAAATTCCCACAGCAATGTGTATGTAAATCTTTATTGTTAAATGGCATAGTCACATGTCTAGTACCACAAATTGATTGATAGAATGAAGTTATTACATCCTAGCTGATTTTTCTGTTTAATCTTTCTACCAAGTACTAAGAGAAGGATGATGAAATTAACTATGATAACCATTAATTTGTCTTTTCTGTTTCAATTCTATCGTCTTTGCTTCATGTATTTTGGATCTCTGTTATATGGTGAATATACATTTATGATGCTAAGTCCTCTTGATAAACTGATTTTATTTTTTGGAAATGATCTCCTTCCCCCCTAGAATATGCTTGCCCTGAAGTATAGTCTTCTGATATTAATTAACCACATCAGCTTTTAAAAATATGATTATTTGGGACCCCTTTGAACAGGTACTTACAGTTTGTTGATTAAGATTTTGATACAAATTCTGATGTGTGTGTATGTGTTTTTCTCACACAAGCAAACAAGATGTCCTATAATTAAGCTCAATTATGACATTCCCTACTAGAGATAATATCAAATTCCAAAGATTGAGAACTTGGTCCTATAAGACTGCATTCTACTTCAGATGTTACCTGGACTTCTGACTATACATCAGGGTCCCAGATCTTCTCCTTGGATTAGTTTGCTAGTTAGGCTGCCAGGACTCGAGAAAACAGTTTATGCCCTAGATTACAGATTTACTATTATAGATTTACTATAGAACTCAGGAGCAGCCAGATAGAAGAGCTACTCAGGGCAAGGTATGAAGAAACAGTGAGGATCTTCCTTCCATGCCTTCCTCAGGCTGCCACTCTCCCCAAATCCCTAAGTGTTTACCAACCTGGAAGCTCTCAGAACTCTGTCTGTTTGGATTTTTATGGAGGATCCATTACGTAGGCTAATGGATATACGTAGGTTATTGATTAGATCATTGGCTATTGGTGGTTGATTCAACCCCCAGCTGCTATCCCCTCCCTGGTGAGGGGTGTTTGAGTTGGGGTGGTACTGAATGTTCCAATCCTCTAATCTTATGGTTGAGAGGGCAACCAGCTCTCATCTTTAGGTGCTTTCCAAAAGTCACCTCATTACCATAATGAAAGACCCCTTAATGACTCTCAGGAAACCCTTAGGAAATTCCAAGGGTTTTAGGAGTGTCGACTTATAGGAAAACCGTGAGGGTTGCAAGTTAAGTTTTATTGGGGGCAAAATGAGGACTGCAGCCCATGAGACAGCACCTCAGACGGCTCTGAGAAACAGCTCCTAAGAGGATGAGGGGAAAGATCAATATATATATATGATTTTGGTAAAGGGGGAATACATGGAATCAAGCAATTATTTTTCAAATGATGTCTACTAGTCTGATGGAGCTTTTTGCTAGTCATGGAGAACAGTCATCACTATGAACGATTTTAGTGCTTTTCTAGATATGGGGATATACAAGATTTAGGCTCATAAAATTGGCTCCTGAAAATATCTAACTATCTGAAGACTTGTCCTGCCAATTTTTGCCCCAAGCAAAGAGTGCCTCATTTCTACTTTTCACCCTGAACTCCTTTCAGGGGATGTTGAAGGTCAGCAACTGCAACAGCACATGATTTAATGCTTGTAAAGGTAGATGCTAAGTGCCCACAGTGAGTGCCAATATGTAGTTGACAGGAGCTCTGTCCCAGAAAAAGAGATGAAAACTAAGTATGAATTTACTGTAAATCACATTATCACAATTGACTTTAAAAATCAAGTCATAAAATTGTATTACAAATTAAAAATGAGCTTCTTAAAAAGCTCAGTTTGACCAGATATGAAACACTTGAAAAATCTTTAAATGTGTATCAAGAAAAACAAGCTTAAAAAAAAAAAAAACCTTTACATTTGTTAGTATTCAAGAGATAGATCTTGTTGGTCTGATATAGACTACCAGGTGTTTCTCCAGCAAAGATGGGTTTATTTGAGACAAGTGGAAAATTGCAATTTGGTGTCTGCAACTATTCATCCATGTGCAAGTCTCCACAAGGCAATAGAAGGAGGAAGGCGGAAAAGGGGAAGGAAGTTGGGAAAGCCCCGAGAAAGAATACTTTTTCTTCTTCCTGTTGGACTCTGCTATTGTCACAGGGCACGAGAGCTCCCCATTCTAGTCTCCCAACTCTATTTCATTGACATTTCCATTTGCTAATATTAAAGTCTATGTTAAAAATATTAAAAACCCTAAGCTGCATAGGTAATGCAGATACTTCTAATTATCTGGTCAGTGGGCAACAACCAAACACTGGAAGGTATTAGCTCCAACCTCTGGTTCATTTTTTACTGCTGGAATTCCATATTTATTTCTTCTTATTGGATGGCTAAACAATAAAGCTAACCTTTACTAGGCCAGCCCTACTTAGCCTTAGGAACAGAGGAGGCTGGTTGCCCTCACAACCGTAAGAATAGAGGATTGAAACTTTCAGTGCTACCTTCACTCACACTTAGGGTCAGCTACTTTTGTCTCTTTGCCATGTCACGATTTAGAGTTTTCTGGGCATCAGCAGAGGTAACTGAGGGCTTCCCTGGTGGCTCAGATGGTAAAGAATCTGCCTGCAATGTGGGAGACCTGGGTTCTATCCCTGGGTTGGGAAGATCCCCTGGAGAAGGGCATGGCAACCCACTCCAGTATTCTTGCCTGGAGAATCCCCATGGACAGAGGAGCCTGGTGGGCTATAGTCCATGGGGTCGCAAAGAGTTGGACATGACTGAGTGAGTAAGCACAGCACAGAGGTAACTGAATCTGTGCCAACTCTGAGGTGGCTGTTGACCTTGAACTCATCTCTTTGATTTTCCTTCATCTTTTTTTGCTGTCTTTTCTATGCTGTCTTTGGTGAGGAGGGTCCCTAAGAAATCATAATATACAACTCCAATGCATATTCTGTCTTACTGCTATTAAAAAACAAAATTTAAGTGTAAGTTTAAAGATCAAATTGGCTTTATTCAATGATTCATGATTTAGGCAGCATCCCACCTAGTGAATAGAAAAGCTGCTGAAAAGGAAAGATTTTTGTAGACAGAAGGGGCAGGCAAGGGAAAAAAGTAGATTACCTAATCTTTCTTTGGGGGATGGAAGGGGTCTCTCAGGCAGGATTACCTCATTACCACTGACCAGGAAATTCCAGACTGATCAGTTAAGATCACATTCCTGTGGAAGACTGAAACTACAATTTGGTTTGGTATTAAGTTTTGGCTTGGTGAGGTGGGCTTAGCACAAGTGATGCCATTTTGGGTCTGATGTTTCTCCTGTCTCCTGGTTATCAGCACACTCCCCTGTTTTTTCATGCACCAGAGGGTTAGAAGACGGTGGCTGTTGCTCACGGGGTCTCCACGTGTAGCACAGTGAGAGTATGGCCTGCGGTTGGGCGGCACTGTTGGGCCTGGTCTTCTGGACCATGCTCCCATGCCTTGGTCTCTTCCCTTTTCTTCTGTTTTGGTAATTCTGGTAATTGGCAGAGAACCCTTACTATGTGGATAGCATCTATAATGGTTATAGTTTGCTGCATGTTTACGCCTTGCACTGAAACTCCAGTAAGGCATTTAACACTTGCTGCCTCCATACCCTTTTCTCCTCAACATCAAATTCTGCAGTGTTTCCATCTCCTACACTGGATACATGTTGTATCATGTATTAGTACCTCATTCCTTTCTATTACTGACATATTTAAGTTTATGGCTATTCTACACTTTGTTTACCTGTTTGTCATTTGGTAGACACTTTGTTTTTCCACTTTTGGGCTATTATGAATAATACTACAATTAATATTTATAGAAAAAATTTTATATGGGTATACAGTTCCAATTTTCTAGGGTATAAGAGTAGGTTTGCTGGGTTATGATATCTCTGTGTTTAATATTTTGAGAAGATGCCAAATTGTTTTTTCCAAAGTGTGTGCATCAATTTACATTCCTGAAGGTTCAATTCAGTTCTGTTCAGTCGCGCAGTCGTGTCCGACTCTTTGCGACCCCATGAATCGCAGTACGCCAGGCCTCCCTGTCCATCACCAACTCCCGGAGTTCACTCAGACTCACGTCCATCGAGTCCATGATGCCATCCAGCCATCTCATCCTCGGTCGTCCCTTTCTCCTCCTGCCCCCAATCCCTCCCAGCATCAGGGTCTTTTCCAATGAGTCAACTCTTCGCATAAGGTGGCCAAAGTACTGGAGCTTCAGTTTTAGCATCATTCCTTCCAAAGAAATCCCAGGGTTGATCTCCCTCAGAATGGACTAGTTGGATCTCCTTGCAGTCCAAGGGACTCTCAAGAGTCTTCTCCAACACCACAGTTCAAAAGCATCAATTCTTCAGCGCTCAGCCTTCTTCACAGTCCAACTCTCACATCCATACATGACCACTGGAAAAACCATAGCCTTGACTAGATGGACCTTAGTGGCAAAGTAATGTCTCTGCTTTGAATATACTATCTAGGTTGGTCATAACTTTTCTTCCAAGGAGTAAGCGCCTTTTAATTTCATGGCTGCAGTCACCATCTGCAGTGATTTTGGAGCCCAAAAAAACAAAGTCTGACACTGTTTCTACTGTTTCCCCATCAATTTCCCATGAAGTGATGGGGCCAGATGCCATGATCTTCGCTTTCTGAATGTTGAGCTTTAAGCCAACTTTTTCACTCTCCTCTCTCACTTTCAACAAGAGGCTTTTTAGCTCCTCCTCACTTTCTGCCATAAGGGTGGGGTCATCTGCATATCTGAGGTTATTGATATTTCTCCCAGCAATCTTATTTATGTTGAAAAAAGTTTTATGGGCTTATTGGACTATTATATATTTTCTTTGGAGAAATGGCTAGTTAAATCCTTTGTCTAGCTACCATATGACCCTGTAATCCCACTTCTGGGCATATATCTGGAGAAAAATGTGATCCAAAAGGATACCTGCCCTCCACTGTTCATTGCAGTACTGTTTACAATAGCCAAGACATGGAAGCAGCCTAAATGTCCATAGTTAATCAGCTATACCTCAATACTAAATAAAAAGTTTAAAGTTTGGGGAAAAAAATCCTTTGTCTATTTTTAAGTTGGGTTGTCTTTTTGATGTTTTTTTTTTTCATATATTCTGGATATGAGCTAGACCATTTATATTTAACATGACTATTGATGGGGTTTGGTTGATCTGGATTTTGCTGTTTGTTTCCTGTTCTCATTTTTCCTCTTTTTCTTTTTTTCATGTGGATTAATTGAATTTTTAAAAATATTTTATTTTATCTTCACTATTACCTTATTAACTATACCACTTTATCTGTAGCTGTTTCTCTAGCATTTATAGTATACATTTTTAGTGTAGCATGCCATCAAATAACATGATACCACTGGCTGTATTTATCTTCTTGGACTCCAAAATCACTGTGGATGGTGGCTGAAGTCATGAAATTAAAATGTTTGCTTTTTGGAAAAAAAAGGCATGTGGTAGCTACGACAAATCTAGACAGCATATTTAAAAGCAGAGATATTACTTTGCCAACAAAGGTCTGTATAGTCAAAGTTATGGTTTTTCCAGTAGTTATGTATGGATGTGAGAGTTGGACCATAAAAAAGGCTGAGCACCGAAGAATTGGTGCTTCAAATGTAATGCTGAAGACGCTTGAGAATCCTGTGGACAGCAAGATCAAACCAGCTAATCCTAAAGGAAATCAACCCTGAATATTCACTGGAAGGACTGATGCTGAAGCTGAAGCTCCAATACTTTGGGCACCTGATACAAGGAGCTGACTCACTGGAAAAGATCCTGAAGCTGGGAAAGATTGAGGGCAGGAGGAGAAGGAGGTGACAGAGGATGAGATGGTTGGATGGCATCATCGATTCAATGGACATGAGTTTGAGCAAACTCTGAGAGGTAGTGAAGGACAGGGAAGCCTGGCATGCTGCTTCCATGGGGTTGCAAAGAGTCAGTCTTGACTCAGTGACTGAACGACAACAACTGACTGTATAGCATAAGAATCTTTCAAACTTACATTTTTTTCTCCTCCCAGCTTTTTTGTCATTATTTTCATGTATTTTACTCCTGCATGCTACAAATGCCACAATGTATCATTATTATCTTTGCTTTAAGTAGCCAAAAAATTTTTAAGTATTTTTAAAAATTAGCTGGTTACATAGAATCTTGGTATATTTTGCTTGTTTAAAGTGATTACCTCATGTAGGCAATCTGTGAAGTGATCTGTACTTTTTTTCTTTTGGCTCTAAACTTTTACTTAAGCAATAGAAAAAGCAGGTGTTGAGTCAGATAATTCTGGAAACTAAGTTCCAAACTGCTTACTGGGCATTTTGGGAGCCCATGGACTGATACCAATTACTTAATAATCATGGGTGAGCTTTCACCTGTCATTAGACTTTGAATCCCTGGTGTGTATTGTAAATTGCCAAAGGTTTGAAACTCTTCAATATTTGAAGTGTGCTAGATTTGTTGTCCATTTATTAAATTCTAAGTGAATGGAACTAATAACAGGAAATTCACTGAAACAGAAAACTTAATAATACCCCTGAGTATTCATTGGTAGCAAGTTCAATTATGATCATGCAATGATCACTTCAAAATCCTATGTCAGATAGATAAAAATCACAAAGCTTTCAAGCATGAGATTCACCTTGTACAGAATTTTGTGCTCTGTGATTTTACATCCTAGACTTCTGTAACAGAGTGTAAGAAGAGAACTGAATCATTAGAGGAGATATAGGAATAGATGGTAAGTGTTTATATCAGAGGAAAATATATTTTAAATAGGCAAAGTAAGTTGATAAACAAATGTTACCTATTAAACATTGAAAAATATTGTTTTGGCCTTTAAAAGAGAGTCCAGAATTTAGCAGAGCTTCTGGGTCAATTGATTTGACTTGATGACACAGAGTTTTCCTATCTTCTTTTTGCCTCACCTTTATAAAGTGGTAACGATAATTGCTACTTATTTAAAGTGGATGTTGAGGTGGGGAAGAGAGGAGATAATAAGATCTTTAAGAGAAGTTTAACTTTCTAGAGTGGTAAATGAATAGGAGTCTTTCTGTATACCTAAACTTTCCTAAACCTAAGCCACATTGCCACCTTTAAAATCATTGCAAGGAAGGTAATTGTATTAGTTAGAGGTCTCCAAAGAAACATAATCCATAGGATCTTAGTTTATATATATGTTTATCATCTATCTATCTTAAAGAAATTTTATATGTAGGGAGAGAGAGAGAGAGGGAGAGAAGGAGAGAGAGACTTATCTTAAGGAACTGACTGGTGAGTTTCTGGGGCCTGACAGATCTGAAATCTGCAGCACAGGCTGCAGGCTGGATATTCTGTCAGGAGTCAGTCTTTCAGTCTTGAGTCTAAAGACAGTCTGGAGGCTAAATTCCTTCTTTTGGGGTTCTTAATCTTTTAAGAATTTCCACTGATTGTATTAGACCTACCCACAGTATTAAGGGTAATCTGTTTTACTCAAAGCCTACTGATTTAAATGTTAATCAATTCTGGAAACATTGTCATAATGACATCTAGATGACACTTGACTGCACAACTGGGTATGATGGCCTTGCCAAACTGACATATAAAATTAACTGTCACAATTAAAGCAGTAAAATTGTTACCTACTTTCCAGATAATGACTATAAAGTCAAGTGACTTGCCCAAGTGAGAGATAAGTTGACTAAAGGAGTAAAAAGAAGAATTGAAATTTTCAGATACATTAATGTATGAAATAGGTCTTCACTTTTTTTTTTAATCCACCCTTTAAATTTTTTTATTTACTTATTTATTTTTGACTGTACTGTATCTTCATTGCTCAGTGGGCTTTTCTCTAGTTGTGATGAGTGGTAGCTATTCTTTCAGCTGCGGTGCATGGGCTTCTCACTGAGGTGGTTTCTCTTGTTGTGGAACATGGGCTCTAAGGCATACGGGCTTCAGTAGCTGCGGCACAAGGGGTCAGTAGATGCTGCTCTTGGCTCTAGAGCACAGGCTCAGTAGTTGCCGCCTATGGGCTTGGCGGGCATCCCACGTAACTCAGTCGGGAAAGAATGTGCCTGCAATGCAGGGGACCCAGGTTCAATCTCTGGGTGGAGAAGATCCCTCTGGAGAAAGAGACGGCAACCTACTGCAGTATTCTTGCTTGGAGAATCCCACAGACAGAGGAGCCTGGTGGGCTACAGTCCATGAGATCGCAAAGAGTGGGACATGACTTAGTGACTAAGCCACCACCATTGACTTAGTTGCTCTGTGGTATGTGGGATCCTGAGCCACCAGGGAAGTGCAAGTCTTCACTTGATAATGTTTTTTTAACTCGGCAGGGCAATAGTAGAACCTAAGTAAGATTAACTGGACTTAATTTGACACAACTCCTTAAAAACATTTATGTTTTCTCCCCCAGCTTTACTGAAGTATAATTGACAGATAAAAAGTATATATTTAAGGTGACAATGTGGTGATTTGCTGCACATATATGTTGTGACTTGATTACCAAAATCAAAACACTTTTACATATTCTTGACACAACTTTTAAGCCTAAATTTATTATCAGGTCATATTTCATAAAATATGCAATTTATTTATATTAACTAAAGATAAATACTTTCTATAATAAGTGTTTGTTGAATGAATGAATGGCCTTTGAGTAACAGATTCTGGGACTTATTCAAATATAGTTTTAATGGTGTTCATAATAGTTAATGATTGAAATGGAATGGCAAATAGGCTTAGTTCTACCTTTCTTGGCCAGAAGAAGGCAAGGGTATTGAAAAGGAGAAATGCAAAATTTATAGAGAAGGAAGGGGATTAACAAATTCAGAGACTAATATTAAAATGGTGAAACTATTTAAATAGAAAACCAGTTATTAATGTCCAAATCATAATGTTTAAACAGAAACAATACTGTAACAGATTCAATAAAGACTTTAAAAAATGCTTCACATCAAAAATATCTAAAAAAAAAAGAGTCTATGGCATTAAAAAAACAACACAGTATGCTGTGAAGAATAAAATCTTTAAAAAGGAAACTAAATAAAATACATTAATACTAAAAGATTTAGTTCACCTAGCTCAGCTCTCTGGAGGCAACTGCTGAGTAGTGGAAAAATCCAAGGCAAAAGCTGGGCAAGCCACAAGCCATCTCTGAACTTAGCTGCACCCCACTTTATTAGAGAAATAAAGCTGTCAAAGTTTAGAGTGTCCCTAGGAGCTTCTGTCTTCTCTCTTCTTCCCTGGTGGCTCAGACGGTAAAGCATTTGTCTACAATGTGAGAGACCTGGGTTCGATCCCTGGGTTGGGAAGATTCCCTGGCGAAGGAAATGGCAACCCACTCCAGTACTCTTGCCTTGAAAATCCCATGGACGGAGAAGCTTGGTGCAGGCTACTATTGATGGAGTCACAAATAGTCAGGTACGACTGAGCGACTTCACTCACTCACTCAGGAGCTTCTGCCTTCTCTCTTCTTTAGGGTTTAAGCCCCTGGTTTTCAACTGATACAGGCACTTCTCTCATACAAGATGGCTCCAAGCAAGATCAGAGAAGGAGACATATATATAACATCCCTTATATGTGGAATCTAAAAAGAAATGACACAAGTGATCTCACAAAACAGAAGGAGACTCACAGACTTAGAAAACAAACTTCTGGTGGCTGGGGGAAGGGATAGTTAGGGAGTTCGGAAAGGTCATGTACACACTGTTGTATTCAAAATGGATAACCAACAAAGATCCGTTGTATGGCATATGGAACTCTATCTACTTAATGTTATGTGGCAGCCTGGTTGATGGGGCGGAGGGAGGTTTGGGGGAGAATGGATACATGTATATGTATGGCTGAGTCCCTTCGCTGTTCACCTGAAACTACCACAACATTGCTCATCGGCTATGCAGACATGCGTGCTAAGTCATTTCAGTCCTGTCCGACTGTGACCCTATGGGTGTAGCCTGCCAGGCTCCTCTGTACATGGAATTTTTCAGGCAAAAATACTGGAGTGGGTTGCCATTCCCTTCTTCAGCGGATCTTCCCAACCCGTATCTCTTACATCTCCTGCATGGGTAGGTGGATTGTTTATCGCTAGCAACACCTGGGAAGCCCGTATACCCTAACACAACATAAAAAGTTAAAATAAAAGATTGTGGCAACTCAGGGTTTTACAAATTCCCTTTTGAAGCTAAAATGATAATAGTCTACTGCGAAGGAGCTCAGTTTCCCCTTGGCAAAGGGAGTTGTCACTAAGTGTCCTTGCCAAGGCTTGAGCCTGTAGTGCTGAACTAGAGATCAGGTGGCAACAGAGAAGAGGCAGGTGAAGATAGGGTTTGGAGTATCTCTGAGCAAACAGTAAGGATGACTGGACTGAAACTGGGGATTCACGAGTTAAAGGAGACTGCTGCTTACAATGTTTGATCCCTGACAATTCACTATACTCCTGAGAGGAGTGATTTCAAATATGAGAAAATTTGTACTGTCTCCATTGCAGAGCTGGTGTGGGAATTGTGGAGTGCCGGGGTCCAGCCCCGGTGGATCCAGGGTAACTCGAAGGGGAGACGGAGTTGGCATGGAAAAACTTATTTATTAAAAATATAAAGGGAGATTAGGAAAGAATAATGTAGTAGGAAAATTAGTGGAGAAAAGAGGCTGAATAACTTGGTTTACGTGGAAAACCAATAAAGTTCCAAGACAAGGAACTTGCACTGTCTACATTAGGCCGCCAGCGCCCACTTGAATAGCAGAGGGTGCCCCGCCTTGGGCTCCCTCTCGTGTGAGTCTTAGAAGCCAGGGCAAGTAAGTAGACATGGCGAGCCTCCATGCTCCAGCTGGGACTTCAGCCTGAAAAGGAGTGGGAGGGAGAGAGAGAGAGAAAGTCGACACGAGGGAAACCAGTCTTTCCAGAAACTGGCCCATCCTTTATTGTCCAGGAAAGCTTTTTATACTTTTGGTTGTACATAGAGATCAACAGATAACACAAAATTATGCAGCGTCAGCAGCCCTGACTCTTATCGAGACCAGGCTTTCTCTCTGCATACCTAGCTGTATACACAAATGTTAGGTGATTTACATCATCTTCTGGCCAAAGGCCTATTAGCATTTTACAGCCCTTTTCTGATAAAGGTCTGTCAACCAGAAAACTTATTTGCCTTAATATTGTTGTTCTTTTCCAAAATCTGGTGCCACTCTCAGAAAGCACTAAATAAAGTTACATTCTTACATAACAAGGACACAATAATTTATAACAAAGAAAGAGGAGTACAGTGATTTCTAACAAAAAGAAAGTTCACTAACTCAAAAGTCTAGTGTTGCTAACATCAAAACTACTATATTCCTTTTTTTATATCTAAATTACATTGATTAATATCCTCCAGGTGCCTAAAAGATAAAGAATATGGAGGCCTGGCAGCAGTCATTGACTCAACAGTGAAACCCATCACCAAAATAATTTTTAGCTTTTTAGAAAAGGCTCTATATCTTTAAGATGTTTTAAGCTGTGTGCCTCTCGCCATTGAGGGGCTGTTAACAATCACAAGTTGTAAAAGTCTCTAACTGTCAGGCAAGTTAGAGAGCCATCAGAGGGGTCTGAGCTGATACACTCCTTTTATATCAGGAGACTGTCTATTGGAGCTCTAAGTTAACTTTCCAGAGAAAGGTGGTCAGGGATAGCCCCCTGTTATGTCAGAAGAGTGGAAAGCACAGTACAATAAGGCAGGCAGACTCTGGTTTTGGGGGTAGATGCTCAAGAAAATTCAGTGAGGCTCCCTTAAGGCTCGACTCACCTTTGCCTGTCGGACCCCTTAACCTCACGACCTTTGCCACAGGTGGAACTCCTCGTGCTGGCTCCTGGCAGTGGAGCTCTTGGGGAAAAAGGCAGATGGCAGGGAAAGGATAGGAAGGGACAGATTTTTATTTTCTTGTAGCATTTTATGAAGAATACCAATATACATCAACATAACAACAGTGATATCCAGTGAGGACTCTAGTCCTTTTTGCTCAGTTGCCCCTTTGTAGATAGGATTTTTATAGTTTTCCTTAAAAATCTAGGCAAATATTTTAATGCACAGATCAACAAATACTTTTGCACGGATCAACAAATACTCCCAAATTTTGAAACTTCATTTCAGTGTTACTTTACAAATATTTTTTCAATTAGTTCATGGAATATTTGGCGAGTTTCTCCTTTGTGCCACACACTTTACTATGTGGGTAGAAAACTGAATGAGATATTTCCCTTCCTTCAGGAGGTGCATACTTGCACTTTCTTCCTCCTTAAAGGATATTTTATATTTTTTGCTTTTAAGCAGCATGGCACAGAGGTTGAGAATGTAAGCTTTTGGAAATAGGAAAATCTTTTGAACAGGAAATTCAAATCCTATTTCAACCAATTGCTAATTGACTGGCCATGAGTAAATTAACTCAACCCTGCCAACATTTTGGAAAACAGCTTGACAACACTGTATTTTGAGTCACAGTTTTTGAGCTAGTAAATTCATTTCTAATAAACAATTTCTAAAAGTAATAATTTAAAATATTGGAGCATTTATAATCATGCAAAAGTATTTGCTGAGCTAATACTGTTGTTCTATGTTCCTGCACTTAAAAGTCCCCATCTGCAAAATTATTCATGGGCAGTCCATCTGTGAGTTTACTGGATGACTCAAGGAAGGTGTGAAATTTAATGTGTTTACAGCAAGATAGCACTAATCATGCGTCACCAAAAACTAAGAATAACAATGCTTTTTGTGTACATTTCTTCCCTGCAGGTATATTGGTCATTTCAATGTGCCTCACCTCTCCAACTTTTTGATTATACTTCCTTAGCCCTCCAGACTTTTATTTTCAGGCAGAAGAAAAAATATAGAACAGATATAAAATACAATATAAATATAAAACAGATCAGCATGATGGTGGACAAAGAGTGCAAAGGTTGAAGCCAAGCAGAGAAAGATGTAATGGGACAGTTGAAGGAGGTGCTCTGCATCTTTTCAGAAGAATGAAATCTTTAAAAACCAGGAGACTGTTAAAATCTACTTTCAACTGGCAGTGTATACTTGTTATTTTTATCGTATATGTTTTTGTTTTTATGGACTCTTTAGGGCAGAAACTGCTTAGCATTTCTTCAGGGACTTCTGTAGTTTAAAGCATGGAAGTCTTAGTTACTGCTAAACTTATTATGGCTGGGAGTTGGGATCTCATTCACTGCTGAACACAAGCTTTGGGGATGTAGTCATAAACCAAAGAGATCTAGTCTTTGTCCCCAAAGGGTTTATATTTGGAAAGGAAGAGAGTAGATATGAATGCAAATAATTTAGATAATTTCAAATCTTTATAAGTGCTACAAAAAAGATGGACTAGGATATTATGTAAGTGAGGGGTTGTTCTTTTGGTTATAGTTGTCTGCAAGGCTTCCATGAGAGGGTCATATGTGAGATAAGACCTTAAAAATGCGAAAGATAGAGCCCTGGGAAGTCTGGGGAAAGAATATTCCTTGGGCACAGATACTGTTGGGGCATTCACTAAATATTGTTTGATTAACCAGTGAGCCCTCTCTCTTTTTATTTCTCTCTCTCTTTCATATTTATGTATTTCACTGCATGCAAATAAATGATCCTGCATGCAAGAAAAGATCCTGCATGCAGGCTCTTTAGTTGAGCATATGAACTCTTAGTTGCAGTATGTGGGATCTAGTTCCTGAACTAGGGATTGAACACAGGCTGCCTGCATTTGGGGGCCTGTAGTCTTACCTCACCGGTCCACCAGGGAAGTCCCTCTCACTTTTTATCACCTACTTTTTTTGTGGTTCTTGTTTTAGGCTATTAAATACATGACCTACATTTTCTCTCTTAGGGGTTTTTGGGATTTTTTTTGCAGCTATCTCTTAGTTATAATAAAAATAATACTTTTATGCGTTACAAGTACTGGGCTATATGTTAGCCACTTGAATAACAGTTTGTGAAGTAGGTTTGTGTGCATTTGTGCCTATGTGCTAAGTTGCTTCAGTCGTGTCTGATTATATGGACTATAGCCCGCCTGGCTCCTCTATCTGTGGCATCTTCCAGGCAAGAATATTGGAGCAGATTGCCATTTCTTCCTCCAGGGGATCTTCCTGACCCAGGGATTGATCTGTATATATGAGTAACTGGGCTGGAAGAAGCACAAGCTGGAATCAAGATTGCCAGGAGAAATATCAGTAACCTCAGATATGCAGATGACACCACCCTTATGGCAGAAAGTGAAGAGGAACTAAAGAGCCCCTTGATGAAAGTGAAAGAAGAGAGTGAAAAAGTTGGCTTATATCTCAACATTCAGACAACTAAGATCATGGCATCCAGTCCCATCACTTCATGGCAAATAAATGAGGAAACAGTGGAAATAGTGGCTGACTTTATTTTCTTGGTCTCCAAAATCTGCAGATGGTGCAGATGGTGATTGCAGCCATAAAATAAAAAGACACTTACTCCTTGGAAAGAAAGTTATGACCAACCTAGACAGCATATTAAAAAGCAGAGACATTACTTTGTCAACAAAGGTCCATCTACTCAAGGCTATGATTTTTCCAGTAGTCATGTATGGATGTGAGAGTTGGACTATAAAGACAGCTGAGTGCTGAAGAATTGATGCTTCTGAAATGTGGTGTTGGAGAAGACTCTTGAGAGTCCCTTGGACTGCAAGGAATCTAACCAGTTCATCCTAAAGGAGATCAGTCCTGGGTGTTCATTGGAAGGACTGATGTTGACACTGAAACTCCAATACTTTGGCCACCTGATGCGAAGAGCTGACTCATTTGAAAAGATTCTGATGCTGGGAAAAATTAAGGGCAGGAGGAGAAGGGGACGACGGAGGATGAGATGGTTGGATGGCATCACCAACTCAATGGACATGGGTTTGGGTGGACTCCGGGAGTTGGTGATCAACAGAGAGGCCTGGTGTGCTGCAGTTCATGGGGTCGCAAAGAGTCAGACACAACTGAGCGACTGAACTGAAGTGAACTGAACTGAAGCTCAGAGAGGTTACGTAAGTTTTCTAAAGTGACCTTTTGTCAAAGTCTCAGCCCACCTCTTTTTAAAACCAGAGCAAAAACTCTGTTTACTAATGGTAAATAAATTTCTCTGGAGCTAAGAAGCAATAACTACCATCTGCTGCCTCTGGGAACAGCCTAAGGACATAAAGGAAACTACCTTGGCTTTGAAAATTTCAGCCAATCCCAAAGTTTAGTGGTTTTCATTAGGTTTTTTCTTTTTCTTTAAATTTATTTTTTAATTGAAGGATAATTGCTTTACAGAATTTTGTTGTTTTCTGTCAAACCTCAACATGAATCAGCCATAGGTATACATATATCCCTCCCTTTGAACCTCCCTCACATCTCCCTCCCTACCCTACCCCTCTAGGTTGATTCAGAGCCTCTGTTTGAGTTTCCTGAGCCATACAGCAAATTCTCGTTGGCTATCTATTTTAAATATGGTAAGGTAAGTTTCCATATTACTCTTTCCTTACATCTCACCCTCTCCTCCCCTCTCCCCATGTCCGTAAGTCTATTTTCCATGTCTGTTTCTCCATTGCTGCCCTGAAAATAAATTATTCAGTACCATTTTTCTAGATTTCATAGATATGCGTTAGAATATGATATTTATCTTTCTCTTTCTGATTCACTTCACTCTGTATAATAGGTTCTAGTTCATCCACCTCATCAGAACTACTCAAATGCATTCCTTTTTATGGCTGAGTAATATTCCATTGTGTATATGTACCACAACTTCTTTATCCGTGTGTCTGTTGATGGACATCTAGGTTCTAGCTATTGTAAATAGTGCTGCAAGGAATGATGGGATACATGTGTCTTTTTCAATTTTGGTTTCCTCAGGGCGTATGCCTAGGAGTGAGATTACTGGGTCGTATGGTGGTTTTATTTCTAGTTTTTTAAGGATCTCCATACTGTCTTCACAGTGGCTGTTCCAATTTACATCCCCACCAACAGTGCAAGAGCATTCCCTTTTCTCCACATTCTCTCCAGCATTTATTGTTTTTAGACTTTTTGATGATGGCCATTCTAACTGGTATGAGGTGATATCTCATTGTAGTTTTGATTTGCATTTCTCTAATAATGAGAGATATTGAGCACCTTTTCATGTATTTGTTAGCCATCTGCATGTCTTCTTTGGAGAAATGTCTGTTTAGGTCTTTTTACAACTTTTTGATTGGGTTGTTTGTTTTCCTGGTATTGAGCTGTATGAGCAGCTTGCATATTTTGGAAATTAATCTTTTCTCAGTTGTTTAGATTTTTTCTTAAACATGCATATAGGCTTCAATTTTTTATGATATCCTTCAGAGTCAGAAATTCTTCCCATACCCTGGCTTCTCTCTTGATCTTTTTGACAGAAAACCTAGATATCTGCTACAACTAATCACATAGAAAAGATGTTTAGTTCCTATGCTACAGGTCAGAAAACTGAGGCTTAGGGAAGTGAAGGCCAAATGTTATAGTTATATGAATTCACCACATGTGCTCTTATGAAGAGCCTTCTACCTTCTCCTTCTTAGCTGAAAGCAAAACAACTCTTGGTTCTTTTCTGTGAATGCATTGCTGACCAGGAGTTTATGAGTACAGGCCTCCCTATCATAGAATATTTCTTCATAAGAAATACAACCATATTAGACTTGACCTGGAGAAGGAAAAATGTACTCATAATCCCATGAAGTCAGCATTTACATTTCCTTTCGTATGTACCCACCATGCATTGTTTTAATAGTTTGTTTTAAATAAAAGTAACCCATGCTTATGGACAAATTTGAACAATTGCCGAGTATAATATAAAAATTTTAAATGCTGCTAGTATTTTAAATTTAAAATTAAAATCTAAAATGCACTAGTATTTCCACAGGCAACTAGTGTTAAAATAAGTGCGTAGTCTTCAACACATATCATCTTTCCTTTTAGGAATAAATACACAAAACCAGAATTCATGAATATATATGTTTTAATATGTTCATATTCACATATATATACATAAATATTTTTGGATTCCTTCCTTTGTTCATTTATTCCTTCCTTCCCTCCCCCACTTCTTTCCTTCTCATTCACAATATGTTTGTTTATTTAAACTTATTTTTAATTGGAGGATAATTGCTTTTCAATATTGTGTTAGTTTCTGCTGCACAGTAACATGACTCAATCATAGGTATACATACAGCCCTTTCCTCTTGAACCTTCCTCCTACCCTTACCCCCACCCCACCTCTCTCGGTTGTTACAGAGCATTGGGTTGAGCTCCCTGTGTTATAGAGCAAAAATATATTTGTAATATGCTCTTTTCACTTAACAATGTATTGTTGACATTTTTTGAATTTAATAGTTTGCCATCTTGGCTGTATGTTGTAATCACCAGAGAACTTTAAAAGTACTGATAGGTCCAACTTCCAGAGATTCTGAATTAATTTTCTGAGGTGAGGCCTGAGCAGCAAAATTTAGAAACTCCAACTATGTGGTTTTGAAGTGCAGCTACATTGAGAACCACTGTTTAAATCAGTAAACATAGATCCTACTCATTCTTATTAATGGCTATATAATATTCCACACTGTGGCTGTACTAAAATTTAGTTCCCTATTCCTCTTTAGATAAACATTCAGATTATGTCCAGAACTTCATTTTGCTAAATGTTTTAATAAAATCTATCACCCTGACCCAGGGATTGAACCTGTGTCTCTTTTGTCTCCTGTATTGTAGGCAGATTCTTTAGCCACTAGCTACCTGCAAAGTCCCAAATCATATTAAAGAATAAAAAATTAAGCTTTTAAAGTCACTTTTAAACTCCATTGTGAAGTATTGGATTCTTTTGCAGGTTATCTGACAATTTAGCTTCAGTTCAAATAAAAGTATTTTTTTGCATACCTTCAGTTCAGTTCGATTCAATACCTCTTGTGTGCCAGAAGCCATGTTACGTGCTGCAAGGGATAAGTTAAATGTGACCATTGCTCTTCAAAAAAATCTTGATTTAATGGGGAGCAAAAACAGATATCTTATTTTATACTTTCTTTCAGATAAAAGAAGTATGAAGGGAAGTGATAAGATTTGATTGTATTAGTTGTGTTTTCCTAAAGGTACTGCTCCTTGAGGTAATCTTAAAGGATGAATAGTATTTTAAGAGTCAGCAATGAAGAGAGTACAGTTGATTAAATGGTTATGTTTTCTGAGCAGAGGGAACAACCTAAATAACAAACAAGGATTTTGGAAAGTAACAAGATGGAGGTAGCATGCTTGGTTGGAGAGAAGATTCTGTACCTGAAAAATAAATGTAGCAGACAGTTGCAGGCTTTGAAGGTATTTTTGATACAAAGAGTGAAATAGTGAATGATTTTAGCTGGGAGTTGTATTTTAGAATTCTAAATTGGTGTTGCCTCTGGGTTAGCCTGAAATGAAAAAATCACCCAACTAGTGGCTAAGGGTTTTAGACAAGTTATGTATTCTTGTAGAGCTTGCTTACCTGCAAGACAGGAACAATAATGCGTATGCAATGGTGTGTTCATGCATGCTAAGTTGCTTCAGTCCTGTCTGAGTATCTGTGACCCTATGGACTATAGCCTGCCAGGCTCCTCTGTCCATGCGATTCTCCAGGCAAGAATACTGAGGTGGTTGCCATGCCCTCCTCCAGGGGATCTTCCCCACCCAGGGATCAAACCCACATCTCTTGTGGTTCCTGCATTGCAGGCAGATTCTTTATTGCTGAGCCAGTGCAGAAGCCCATGCAATGGTACAGTTATTGCTAACAGAATGGCGTATATAAAGTGCATGGAATGGCTCCTGACTGGGTATAATATGTAGTTTAGTTGCTAAGTCATGTCTGACTCTTGCAACCCCATGGACTGCAGCCCATCAGGCTTCTGTATCGATGGGATTTTTCAGGCAAGAATACTGGAGTGGGTTGTCATCCTTCTCCAGGGGATCTTCTTGACCCAGGGATCAAACCTGGGTCTCCTACATTGCAACCAGTCTCCTGCCTTGCAGGCAGATTCTTTACTGACTGAGCCATCAAAGAAGACTGGATATATTATAGCAATTGTAATTAAATTGTTCTTACACCCTACATACCATGATAATAAATAAGCAACCCAGGCAGAAATTCAGTCACTTCTGTTAGTTCCACTCCTATAACATTAAGGTTAAATTACTGTTCATGTTTTTTTTTTCCCCCACAAGGTCCTTTGGAAGCTCATTAGATGGATGCTCTGAACCAAACAAGAGTGACTCAATTTGTCTTCTTGGGACTCACTGATAACTGGGTACTGCAGATATTATTTTTCATGGCATTCTCAGTCATGTATGTGCTAACTCTTTTGGGGAACATTCTGATCATGGTTACCATAGTCTTTACTCCACGTCTTCATACCCCCATGTATTTCTTCCTGAGCAATCTGTCCTTTATTGACATCTGCCACTCATCTGTCACTGTGCCCAAGATGCTGGAGGGTTTGCTCTTGGAGAGGAAGACTATTTCCTTTGCCCATTGCATTGCACAGCTCTTCTTCCTACATCTGTTTGCCTGTGCTGAGATCTTTCTGCTGACCATTATGGCCTATGATCGTTATGTAGCCATCTGTGCGCCATTACACTACCCCAGTGTGATGGACATGAGGGTCTGCGTACAGCTTGTCTTTGCTCTCTGGTTGGGGGGTACCGTTCACTCACTGGTGCAGACCTTCTTGACCATTCGCCTACCTTACTGTGGCCCCAACATAATTGACAGCTACTTCTGTGATGTTCCTCCTGTCATCAAGCTGGCCTGCACAGAACATATCTCACAGGAATGCTGATTGTGTCCAATAGTGGAACCATCTCCCTATTCTGTTTTCTGGCTTTGGTTACCTCCTACACGGTCATCTTGGTTTCTCTTAGAAAACAGTCAGCTGAAGGGCGCAGGAAAGCCCTGTCTACCTGCTCGGCCCACTTCCTGGTGGTTGCCCTCTTCTTTGGGCCATGTATCTTCCTCTACACTCATCCAGACACCAACTTCTCCAGTGACAAGCTGGTATCTGTCTTCTACACAATGGTCACCCCTGTGCTGAATCCCCTCATTTACACCTTGAGGAATGAGGAAGTAAAAAATGCCATGAAGCATCTCAGACAGAGGCAAGTTTTTTCCATGAAATCATGTACATAATGGACTTGGAATTACAGATATTATTTTGGTCATATCTTTAATGAGTGACGAAGGGTAAGAAATCAAAGTTGTTAGGTGAAATGAGCTGGAGAGTCATTTCAGGCCAGACTTCTGTACTAAAGAGGGGGACTTAACAAGTGTTACTTAAATAAAGGAAAAGATACATGTTGTAACATGTAAGGGGAAAGGATCTGGATAAGTTTAAAGAAAACTTCTAGTTTTACCAGTAAAAGAACACACAGACTTTGGTGCAGAGTCTTAGTTTCAGGAACAGGTAGAGTTCTGAGAGAACCTACTTTTTTGATTTGTACAGTTCTGTAGGTTTTACCTCTGGGAAGCTGTACATTACACCTATGTTTTATATGTTACAGTGATCCTGCTTTCAAATGTATTTTCAAGGTGTTTGTTTAAGTTTTATATGATATTTATTGGCTTCCCTAGTTGCTCAGAGATAAAGAATCCATTTGCCAATGCAGGGAGATGTGAGTTCAATCCCTGGGTTGGTAAGATTCCCTTGAGAAGGGAATGGCAACCCACTCCAGTATTCTTGCCTGGGAAATTCCATGGGAAGAGGAGCTTGGCAGGCTACAGTCCATCGGTCTCAAAGAATTGGACATAACTTAGCAGTTAAAACAACAACAGCAACATATTTAATTGAATTAAACTTTGTCACTTTGAAAGTGATTCTCTTATTTATCTCTGCACACATTCTGTACTTTTGGTAGTACTTTATTTTTACAAAATCAAGGTGGAGATGTATTGGAACTTACTTAAAAATAAACTTTGTTAAGGTAGAAGTTAATTACATAAAATGCACTCATTTTAATTGTACAATTTGACAAAATGTGTCAAAGATTCACTCATGCAACTATCTCCCTGGTCAAGACATAGAACATTTCTATCACCCCCAAAAATTTCTTCAGAACCTTCTCAGCTAATAATCTTATCCTTGTCCAAGCACCCAAGCATCTGATTTTTTCTTGCTGTAAACTAAGTTTGTCTTTCCTAAAATTTCATGTAAATTGAATCATACAGTATGTATACTTTTATGCCTGACTTCTTTGCTCTGTTGGGATAAACTTTATATGGCCATAACGAATTATTTTTTTTAAAACATTACTGATTTTTTTTTCACATTTTGCTATTCTGTGGAGAATGTTTGAATCTACATTGTGGTGGTTATTGGTTTGAAATTGTTCCTTTTCTATTTTATAAAAATGTGATTTATGGTAGCTTTTAATATCAAAATGTAAGAAATAGTAATGTTCAATAAAAGATAAATCAGAATTTATAAGAATTAGAGTAATTACATGTACCAGGAAATAGTGATGAGTTAGTTATTACAATTAAATACTAAATTTAGTTAGAACTTTTTTGGAATTTGAGACAAAGGAAAGAAGAAAGGGTTACAGGTGATGTGGTAAACAAAGTTAACAGTCCCCCAAAGATGTTTACATCCAGTCTCTGGAACCTGTTAATATTTTAGGTTGAAGAGCAAGCAGGGATTAAGGTTTGCTAGTCAGTTGACTTTGAGATAGAAATAGTAGCCTAGATTATCCAGGTAGACCTAATGCAATCCCAAATGTTCTTAAAGATAGAATAGGGAAACAAAGGAGAATCAGAGGGAGACATGACTATAAAAGTCAGAGAGATTTGATATTGCTGGCTTTATAGAAGAGAAGGGAGTTACTAACTTAGGAATCTGGGTGGTCTCTAGAAACTGAAAAAGGGAAGGAAATGGATTCTCTTCTATTGCCCTCAGAAAATAATTCAGCCAAACTTTCAGTTATAAGATAAATAAGTTCTGGGGATTTAACGTATAGCACGAGGTCAATAGTTAATAATACCCTATTACATACTTGAAAATTGTTGAGAGAACAGATCCTAAGTATCCTCACCAGACAGACACACAGACAGACACATGGTAACTATATGAGGTGATGAATGTGTTAATTAGAATTGACTGTGATAATAATCAAATTATCATGTTGTACACTTTAAATATATTCAAGTTTGGTCAATTGGTCCTCCATAAATCTGGGATGAAGAAGAAGGAGAAAGCAATGTAGCCCTGTTGACCTTTGATTTTTAGTTCAGTGAAATTTGTGTTAAACTACTGACAGAGCTGTAAGAAGATAAATTTACGTTGGGTAAACGTCTAAGTTTGTAGTAAAGTTGTAATAGCTGCAATAAAAAATAAATACAGATTTGTTTATATGGGATTTTCTTTTCACCCAATAAATATATGTCTCTATAATAAAAACTACAAAGCTGTGCTGAGCAAATGTAGAAAAATAGAGATATAGACATGTCCTTGTATAAGAATAAAAAAATTGCTAATATAATGGATTTTCTTAAATTGATTTATAAATTTAATTTACTTAAAAACTCCACCGGACTTTTTTGGGTCAATAATTTTCAATAATATTCTAAAATTTATTTGAAGAAATAGGTGAATATAGTTAAGCAGGTACTTGGATTTACACAATTTCTATGTGTTAATTTCCTGAATTAACTAATAACACTCTTGGGAGAAGTATAATAATTCATTGTGGAAGGGAAAGTCCAAATCAAGAAGACTCCAGGCAAATTCCTGAGGTAAAGAGGATGATGGTATACTGAGACCAAGGGGAGTAGGAGTAGAGACCCTATAGATGGTCAGAGAGCTGCCATATAAAATAGCCATATCAATTTTAAGGAGATAATGGAATGAAATAGAATGCACTTAATAATAAAAATACCTAATATTTCTTTGATTATTCTGAAAGGAATTAGAATTGATTGAAGCCTTTAGGCTATTATTCTGCCGAGTTCTGTTAACTCGTAAAAATAATGCTTATGAGTACTTTAGGGAATTGGGTTCCAGATAATATGCACATACACATACCCAACACAGAATGAGTGACTCATTAACCATGGTTGAAAGGTGAGAAATGATTGAAATGACAAAAAGTTCTCAAAAGGACGAAGAATAAGAAACAGCTTATTAAACTGGGGGATGCTCATGAAAATATCTAAACCCTGCTGCTGCTGCTAAGTCACTTTAGTTGTGTCCGACTCTGTGCGACCCCATAGACGGCAGCCCATTAGGCTCCCCTGTCCCTGGGATTCTCCAGGCAAGAACGCTGCAGTGGGTTGCCATTTCCTTCTCCAATGCATGAAAGTGAAAAGTGAAAGTGAAGTCGCTCAGTCGTGTCCGACTCTGTGTGACCCCATGGACTGCAGCCTACCAGGCTCCTCCGCCCATAGGATTTTCCAGGCAAGAGTACTGGAGTGGGTTGCCATTGCCTTCTCCGATCTAAACTCTATTATATGCAAATTGGCAAAAAAATGTCATGCATTGTCAATCCTCTACTATTTCATGAATATAACCCAAGTCAAAATCACAGTTTTATGTATTTGTAAGTGAAATCAGGCCTAGCTACCACTACTAGCTATCACTATCGATACTATATACATATACTATGTATATACCTGGAAAACTTAGAAATATTATCTAAGTATGCCTCTACATTTTGGACTTTAATATGAACAGACTTCCACATTCATTAGTACCCTTTGTGCAGAAATAAATTCCTAATCCTCATTTGTTTATTTCTACGATGGCAATTAGTTGCTTTATTGCAGAGAAGATGATTGTAATCTGAGGAATTTAATTGTCTATTACAAAGTTGCTGAACAAACTTCTTTGTGATAGTGATTCCTGTCTCCTCTTTAAATAAGTTAGCCACAGAACCAAGAGTCAAGGTATTTTCATTCTACTTTTTACTCTCCTGTTTACTCAATGGGTAACTAAGCACATTTTATTTTATCTGAGTCTAAAAATCTTTTCCTGTGAAAAGTGAAGTGAAGTTGCTCAGTCGTGTCCGACTCTTTGAGACCCCTTGGACTGTAGCCTACCAGGCTCCTCTGTCCATGGGGTTCTCCAGGCAAAAATACTAGAGTGGGTTGCCATTTCCATTCTCCATTTCCTGTGAAATGGAGAATAAATGTTTTACATTACTTCTCTAGAGAGGTATGAGGATTAATGTGATTGAAGACTGGTAGTATTAGAAATTTTGCTTGCAACTATCAAAAAAAAAAAAAGATTTTTCCATTGTAGTTTTACCAGCTACCACGTAAGTACTGCCATGAAGCGTTGTCTTACTATCACTTTGCGGGTGTTCGTCTGTGTGAATCCTACACAAGGTGATTCTATTTGGGTTCTTTGATGGGCTGTACCTCCTGATTGCCTGCCATTGCCTATAATAAAAGCATTTATTTCATTCAAATTCCATAATTTTCAAATTTAGTTTAGTTATTCCATGAACCAGTCCCAATGAATTAGTTTTTATACTATGCAC
This sequence comes from Aepyceros melampus, assembly GCA_006408695.1. NCBI lineage: Eukaryota > Metazoa > Chordata > Mammalia > Artiodactyla > Bovidae > Aepyceros > Aepyceros melampus. Next base: position 698,179 of record SJXQ01005422.1, read on the forward strand.
AGAGTTATCTTTGGGAATGAGATTACTCTGTGATTAGTACTATCTGTTGTAAGTTAAATTGTGTTGCCCAGAAAACCTATAGAATACCTTAATACCATGATAATCATACTTCTGTACAACTGAAATGACTTAAATGGCTTAAATTTCCTCAACACAGCCCTGTCAAAAGTACCATAAAAATATGACATGGGGTCTTGTGACCCACACATTTATTGACCACGCCTTTACTGATTGCCTTTGAAAGTCCTCTGCATTTGAGCATGCCCTCCTCACTGGAGTCAGAGTGAACTGTTGGGTCCCATTATGCCACACTTTTTGTACACAGGAGACACTGTTGCCTGAAATATCCTGTTCATAGCCCCTATTATCTAGTCCACTCAGTACATTACACCCAGAGCCAATGTTTCATGACATTACAACGTGTGTCACCACAACTAGACTGAAGATCCTGGAGTATAGAACCATGTTTCATTCAACTTGGCATTTTCTCCAGGCATTAGTGTGATCTTGAGTGACTATTGTTTAGTAACAATGCTGAGCTGAATGAATTCTCTACATAATAACTAGAACGAGTTCATTTAAACATAAATTGTGTCATGTCTAGTCTGTGCTTGCACCATTCTGATAACTTCCTACTATACTGAAAAATATTCCAAACGTCTTGAGAGGACATGAAAGCATTCTTTTTTGCTTCTTCAATATCATCTCTCACCATTCTCTGCCTCACAGTCAAAGTTACAACCACAGTTCAGTTCAGTTCAGTTGCTCAGTTGTATCCGTCTCTTTGTGATCCAATGAATTGCAGCACGCCAGGCCTCCCTGTCCATCACCATCTCCCAGAGTTCACTCAAACTCATGTCCACTGAGTCCGTGATGATGCCATCCAGCCATCTCATTTTCTGTCGTTCCCTTCTCCTCCTGCCCCCAATCCCTCCCAGCATCAGAGTCTTTCCAGTGAGTCAACTCTTTGCATGAGGTGGCCAAAGTACTGGATTTTCAGCTTTAGCATCATTCCTTCCAAAGAACACCCAGGACTGATTTCCTTTAGGATGGACTGGTTGGATCTCCTTGCAGTCCAAGGGACTCTCAAGAGTCTTCTCCAACACCACAGTTCAAAAGCATCAACTCTTCGGTGCTCAGCTTTCTTCAAAGTCCAACTCTCACATCCATGTATGACTACTGGAAAAACCATAGCCTTGACTAGACAGACCTTTGCTGGCAAAGTAATGTCTCTGCTTTTCAATATGCTCTCTAGGTTAGTCATAAGTTTCCTTCCAAGGAGTAAACGTCTTCTAATTTCATGGCTGCAATCACCATCTGCAGTGATTTTGGAGCCCAAAGTTTTTCAGCTTTAGCATCATTCCTTCCAAAGAACACCCAGGACTGATTTCCTTTAGGATGGACTGGTTGGATCTCCTTGCAGTCCAAGGGACTCTCAAGAGTCTTCTCCAACACCACAGTTCAAAAGCATCAACTCTTCGGTGCTCAGCTTTCTTCAAAGTCCAACTCTCACATCCATGTATGACTACTGGAAAAACCATAGCCTTGACTAGACAGACCTTTGCTGGCAAAGTAATGTCTCTGCTTTTCAATATGCTCTCTAGGTTAGTCATAAGTTTCCTTCCAAGGAGTAAACGTCTTCTAATTTCATGGCTGCAATCACCATCTGCAGTGATTTTGGAGCCCAAAGAAATAAAGTCTGACACTGTTTCCACTCTTTCCCCACCTATTTCCCATGAAGTGATGGGACCAGATGCCATGATCTTCGTTTTCTGAATGTTGAGCTTTAAGCCAACGTTTTCACTCTCTTCTTTCACTTTCATCAAGAAAATTTTTAGTTCCTCTTCACTTTCTGCCATAAGCGTGGTGACCACATTGGTCTTTTATTTCTTGGAACAGGCCAAGTTCTTTCTAAACATCGATCTTTACATCTGCTGTTTCCTATGCCTAGAAAGTTCATCACCTTTCTTTTCTCATGGTTGGCTCTTTTTTCATCTTTCAGATCTTAGCTTAAATGGCATTTTCTCAGAGAGGCCCTTCTTAACTAAGCAATCTAGAGACGGTCTCTTCTATAACTCTCTAACATCACTGTCTTTCATGGCATGTGTCATGACCTGTAATTAAAATTTGTTTATATTTTGTTTTCTTTTTTAAAAAACTTTTTATTTTGTATTGGAGTATAGCTGATTGACAAACAGTGTTGTGATAGTTTCAAGTGAACACTAAGGGACTCAGCAATACGTATGCGTGTATCCATTCTTCCCCAAATTCTCTTCCCACATATTTTTGTCTTCTATTCTCACTAAAGTCTAAACAGCATAAAAGGAGGACTGTGTATTCTATTTATGATTACAAACTAGTACTTAGCACATAATAGGTGCTCAGTAAATATTTGTCAGATGAATGGATACTAAGATATCCCCATTTTATTGTCTTAATGGAAGAGTTTTTCCTGAACACTTGAGGATATCAACTTCAGTGGTTCAAAGTCTTCCTTCTGCATTCCTGAAGTCATTTGCAAACCTACTTTGCCTGCTTTGCCAGTGTTTGCAAGGAGATTTAGGCAAGTGTCTGAGTGAATGATGTTGGCAAGTGCTGCCCAGAAATCTGAACACTTGTTTAGACTTTGGTTATCACCCTAACACAAAAGCAGGGATAGGAACCATGATGTAAGGAAAACAACATGTTTGTGTTGATACATTTGGCTTAACATCCTACCTTCATCATTTCCTGGCTGGGTGACCTTGGGCATGCTGTTTGCTTTTTTTGAGCTTTGGCTTCTTCATGTGTAAACAAGCTTATACATACCTCACAGGGTTGTTGTGAGAATTAAGTAATTGCACAGTGCCTAGAACAATTTCCAGTCTGTGGAAGATATTAAAAATCATAGTAATTGCTATGATTGTCAGATATTGGACTGGAAGATAGTTTCACAAGTCATATAGTTTGATAAATGTGGCTGGTAACATATCTTTGCTAGGCATGTCTTTAATTTGGAACACCAAGCACCATAAGGGCTTAGACATTTTCATTTTTTTTCTCTTCCTTTCACCCTCCCCATTAACTTGTTCAAGGCATTTTTCATGTCTTCATTCCGAAGGGTGTAGATGATAGGGTTCAGCAGGGGGGTGACAGCGGTGAAAAACACAGACACCACCTTGTCCTCTGGGAGGCTGGTGGACGGACGGGAATAGATGAAGATGCAATGTCCCAGAAAGAGTGTGACCACAGTGAGGTGGGCCACGCAGGTGGACAGGGCCTTCCGCCGGCCTTCTGAGATCTGCTGCCTCAGACTCACCAGGATGACTGCATAGGACACCACGAGGACCACAAAACAGACCACAGAGATCAGTCCACTGTTGGAGACGATGAGAATCTCATGATGTGGGTATCAGTGCAGGCCAGTTTGATCACCTGAGGCACATCACAGAAGAAGTTGTCAATCTCATGAGGATCACAGTAGGGCAGCTTGATGGTGAGCGAGGTCAGCGCTATGGAGTGGATGGTACCCCCTGTCCAGAGGGCCGCAGCCAGCAGCACACACACTTTCCAATTCATCACTGTCATGTACTGCAGGGGTTTGCAAATAGCCACATACCGATCATAAGCCATGACAGTGAGGAGAAAGATCTCTGTGCAGGCGAAGAGGTGCAGGAAGAACATCTGAGTTACACAGGCATCAAAGGAGATGAGCTTCTCCTCTGACCAGGTGTCTATCAGCATCTTGGGGACAGTGACGGTGGAGTGGCACACATCGATAAAGGACAGGTTGCTGAGAAAGAAATACATGGGGGTATGGAGATGATGGTCATAGATTATAGTTATGACAATGAGGATGTTTCCAATCAGTGTCAGGACATAGAAAACAAGGAACATGGCAAATGCAGCCATCTGCACATTCTGATTTATAGATAAACCTCTAAGCCGAAAATATGTCACTACAGTTGTTTGATTGAGGAGAGCAGCCTCTTCCATTCTCACTGTTGGACACTCCTGTCAAAAATTAGAAAAAAAACCCACTTAATATCTGCATCTACCATTTGGCCGCTTAGGTTCTTCTGTGTTTATGCCTTCTCTCCATCTAGAATTTCTAGTGAAGTATCTCATTTTAAAATCCCCATTCAGCATCTTAAATTATGCTGGACACGTAGTAGTTGCTAAACACACACTTTTGGAACAAAAGAATGGAAAAAATTGATTCACTAAGAGATGTAAAACAAGCTTGAACAGTTCAGTTCAGTTCAGTTCAGTCACCAGTCGTGTCCAACTCTTTGCGACCCCATGAACTGCAGCACACCAGGCCTCCCTGTTCGTCACCAACACCCGGAGTCCACCCAAACCCATGTCCATTGTGTCAGTGATGCCATCCAACCATCTCATCCTCTGTCGTCCCCTTCTCCTCCTGGCCTCAATCTTTCCCAGCATCAGGGCCTTTTTCAAATGAATCAGCTCTTCTCATCAGGTAGGGAGAAATAAAATAACTTATTTCTCCCTTATTGTATAAAATATCATGTTTAGTTTTAGGTTACAGATTTTTATAGGAGAAGAAATGAAGATTCTTCTTACCCTCAATAAGTAATTTTTCCAAGGTTATATAAATTCTGACCTTGAACATAGTTTTCTTTATTCTCCTGTTGACCACATGTTCACTAAACCAAACCCTTACTTCCTTGTTTGCTCTGCCATCATACCCTGAGACTGTAATTTCAGTGATCTATATTTCAGAAGGCAGAAGATTTTCATCAAGCTGCTGGCAATGTGGCTGAGATATTCTTTGAGCAATAATTCAGAGGAGGCTGGATAGAACCCAGGAAAACTTAGGAAATCTAGAGAGGGTACAGGGAGGCTTACTTCTCCACCTCTGAGTCGAGGACAGACTTGCTCATTCTTAATCTGGAGATCAAAGTCCAGGCCTAACAGCATCACTGTCTTGACTAGATTACTCTCAGTTCTTTTAAATTCCAACTCTCTTGTCTGACTTACTGGACAACAGTAAATCAACAGTAGTTTCTTTTAAAAAGATTAGCCTACTTTTGACCCAAGCATCACTAATTTTGTAAAAAATGTAAATATTGGGACTTTCCTGGTGGTCAAGTGGCTAAGACTCCACATTCCCATTGCAGGGGCCCTGGGTTTGATCCCTGTAAAGAATTAGATCCCACATGCTGCAACTAAGACCTGGTGAAAGTGAAGTCACTCAGTCATGTCCGACTCTTTGCGACCCTGTGGACTGTTGCCCATCAGGCTCCTCCATCCATGGGATTCTCCAGGCAAGAATACTGGAGTGGGTTGCCATTGTACACTCAAATTAATAAACAAATATTAAAAAAGAAATGCATACATTATATAGAGTCACAAGGTCTCAGTTCTTAATGGGATCTGAGAGTTTACTTAATCTTTTTTTTTTTTAAATAAATAGAGAGAGCAAAACACAGGTAAAGCAACTGGCCTGAGTTTACAAAAAATTGGAGTAATAGCTGGGTCTAGAGCTTGGGCCTCCTGACTTTTGGTCCAGGCTTTCTTTACTACCTCTTTGATCTGAATTTTTGTGATAATTGACATAATGGTGGTATAAAGTACAGTATGTCTCAGTGACAACTTCTCTTTTACTCTCCTAGGTTCATGGGGCAGGTTGGGTGGGCATCTGTGGGAAGCCTCTTTTCTCAGGCTTGCCTTACATGTGCCACTGCCTGGAAGTGTTGCCTTCCAGGGATGGCCCACCCAAGTAAGCTGTCCTCCTGGTTCCTCAGGCACTATTATCCTATCCTGGGTGGTGCAGTGGTAAAGTATCTGCCTGTCAATGCAGGAGACACAGAAGACACTAATTCAATCCCAGAGCAGAAAGATCCCCTGGAGGAGGAAATGGCAACCCACTCCAATATTCTTGCTGGGAAATCTCATGGACAGAGAAGCCTGGCTATAGTCCATAGGGTGGCAAAGAGTTGGACACCACTGAGCACGCATGAATATCTCATCCTGTCCTGCCTTCTTCCTTGATGACTACAGGTTCTTTATTTTGTCCTCAAGATCAGGCTTTCTGTCAGTCAAATGAATCAACTTCACACTGCTTATGAAAAGAGAATAGATGAAATAGTTTCTCTTCTACTCCATTGCCCTTTCTTCTCAAATATTTCCTATGCCTCATTATGATGCTCTTCTGCAGACAAGCCTTTTTTTGTTGTCTGTATCAGAGGAAAAACTAATGGCAGTGTCACATCAAGGAACTAGCAAAGCAGACCTGTCACAAAGACAGTATTTTGGAGGGCAGAGAAATTTTTCAGTCATCATTTAAGTTAAACTCACACACAGTATCTAGTGCTTGAATTAATATTTACAGTTACATCTTAATAGCTGTGGACTGATTTTAATATTTAAATTTTTTTTTAGAGTGTCCACTTAAAGTTTTTCCTCCAGAAAACTATATTAAGTGTTTGATGATTTACATCTGTTACCGTTGCAATTTATTATGTTCTAAAAGGATGATTGCAAAATTGAAAGCTGAAGAATTAGCCAAGAATGGAGCCAGGGGTTTATTTTAAAATCAGTAAGAAAAATTTTACCAGTACAGATAGAGAAGAATGTGTAGTCTGAGTACTAGGTTTGAAATGAAGACTGTTCCCTCACCAGAGGATATGGATATTCATTTTTAACTAAACTTTTCCCATTGCCATCTTTTTTTTTCTATTTCTGTGGAGCCATAGGAAAAAATGTTTTGAGAAATGGATGTGTTCAACCATAGTAGGAATTTGTTATTACTTTATATCAAAAGTATGATTCACACATCAAAAATCTAGTGCCTATTGCATACATTTCAGGAAAACAAGAAAAAACAAAATAAGAGACATAAAAAAATGTAAAAAGTCTATAAAACTCACCTTGGGTTGATGCTCTCAGAACCTCCAAAGAGAACTGAATTGTTAGTCTTATATTTTCAATATTAAGAGTATTATTTTCTGGTACTTTGTGACGACCTAGAGGGGTGGGATGGATTGGGAGGTGGGAGGGAGGTTCAAGAGAGAGGGGAAATATGTAGACCTATGGCTGATTCATGTTGATGTATAGCAGAAACAAACACAGTGTTGTAAAGCAATTACCCTCCAAATAAAAATAAATAAATTAAAAAATAATTATTAGAAATTTTTTTAAAAAGGAGGCTTGGGTTTTAAAAGATTGAACAATACTGTGTGCATCCTCCTGAACTGCCTAGTCTACGGTGGAATGAGTTAATAGTTGTGAATTTTCACATAAATATTCAAGGGCTGTGCCTCTGAATGTACATGCAATTCCATCTGACTTAAAACATTTGCCACAACACAAAACAAAAAGAGAGTATTATTTTCCAGCAGAAATAGAAATTTATTTTTAAGTTAAACTAGTCAAATAGCCCCATTTACCTTGATTTTTTTACAAGGAAGATCAGAGCCCTCAAAGTTTCCTTGGTTCTTGTTCACAGTTTTTGGTAATAGTCACAGTAGATATACTTGGTGATATTTTACCAGAGGTACTTCAGCATTTCTGCAAAATCATGCCTTTGTACCTATGTTATTATCATGCTTTTCAATATGTAGAGAATACAGCTCTGCTCTAAGATTTTCTGGAATTGGCTATCAGTCAGTTGCATATGTGGTAAAGGAATGACATCTTGTTTGCACTTTGTCAGGCTGTAGTGATGAGCAGAAGGGATGGAAAGCCACTGCCAACCTCTTTTGCAGGCCCACTAGTTTACTAGGACATGTCTACACAAAACTCGACCTAATTGTTCGGAGCCAGTGTAACTGAAGCAACCTGTTTTCTTTGCAGCACACTCTCTAGGTGGAAAGTTTGCTTTGCTTGCTAGTTTTAGGTGGGTTATTCTACCTTCAGGTACCGAAGGGAAATCTGTAGAGATGGAAGGCAGCTGGGAAGGGCAGCTGCCGTGTTGGTTTTGTTCTACCCGATTTATATAGGCTTCATGGGAACTCTTCAGCAATGACCTCAGCTTCTCCTAGTCACCAGTTAGAAAAAGTTAATTCTTTGGGGACTGAAGTTACGGGCTTTGCAGTCATCACTAAGGGCATTTAATGAGAAAGCAGGACTAACATCTAAATCTTTAGGATGTGTTAACGTGATTAAAGGAACTATTATTAGCGATTACTTCCTGTGTGCTCCCGGATGGCTCAAGCGGTAAAGAATTTGCCTGCAATGCCGGAGATATAGGAGATACAGCTTCAATCTTGGCTAGGGAAGACCCCCTGGAGGAGGAAATGGCAACCCACTCCAATAGTCTTGCCTGGGAAATCCCACAGATACAGGAGCTTGGCGGACTACAGTCCATGGGATTAAAAAGAGTCAAACATGACTGAGAGGTGATGGATGGATACTATGTGCTAAGTATTAGGTTAAGGGCTTTCCTGTTTTCTTATGTAATCCATTAAAAACATACAGTTGAGGAATGAGCAATGGAGTTAAAAATTTAATCAGTTCTCTGCAGAGAGGTCAAGTGTTGGAATTCTAGAGACAGATTGCTTGAATACAGATTACAACATTCTAAGTGTAAATTTGGGTAAGTTATTTAACCTAGAGGCCTCCTTTTCTCATCCATTAAATATGAATAAAAATGGTAACTTAAAAAAATCTTTACAAAGTGTTATCTACATTAATATAATTATGTAACATTAATTCAAAGAAACAAGCCCAAAAGCCACCACTAATTAGCCAATTTTTTCCCCATCATGTATTCATTACTTTAGATAAAGAAAATTTAGAACCTCTTGCTCTAATTCCCATTTTGCTTTCTCTGCTTAGATATATGTTTGGTAGTATACATTAGTAAAAGAAGAATCCAAAGGGGAGGGATGAAGGTTATACTTTGAATTTCAAGATTGAAGAGTTTTGTGATTAGGATGGCCGAAGTAAAGGGTATGGAGCTAGAAGTAAGCATTTAGCTGACCCTCCATGTGGAAGGGAAGATGGTAAAAGAGGGAACGTATTAGAAGTGACTGAAAATTCGGTCTTGTGGCTTGGGTTCCTTTTCCCCAGTTTTCTTGTTGGATTCATTATCACTAATCAGAGGCCAGACTTGACTATATTGAAAAACCCAGTGCTTTCAGAACTTACAGATAATGTTTCTTGGCTAACATAGGACTTGTATTGTCACTTTAGCAATCAGTGTATACATGAGGAAGAGAGATATGCAGACCACACTAATCTTCTGAACGTTTGGAACTGAGATACTTTATCACAGGCATAATACACAAGAGGAGCAGAGAAAATGATGTTCCATTGATTGTAGGCCAGTTACTATTATCTCTGTTACTGCTAAAATGCAAGGTTAAGAAATTAATCTTCAAAATCTTTATAATTTCTATTCCTCTGGTAACCCTCTCCCCTGGCCTACTACTTCCCTATGACTGTACACAGACAGCCACATAGATTATTCCACTCAGGCTTTCCATCCCTGAAAATCCCTTACGCTCCAAAATTGTGTGTTCCTATTTCCTTCACAGAATAAATGAAAGTAATTGTTTAAACTCGAACGGCACTTCAATGTTTGAAAAACTCCTTCATGGTTATTGTTTATTTGGTCTTCACAACACCCCTGTAAGGAAGAGAGCATTATAGAAAATTGGACTTGATGTCAAGTGATTTTCAGAGTTTACACATCAGGTAAGCACCTGAACCAGGGCTTGAACACAGGCAATCTGCTGCTGAATCCAGTGTTTAGTCTCTTACTTCATGTGGATTCATTTACAAAGGAGCAACAACTTTTGATCTTACCACTTCTAGAACATGCATACTTGAAAGTGTTGCTTGTTCACTTATGTGTTGCGTCTGAATAAAAAGAAACTCAACCAATCAACCAACCAAACAACAACTCCCAAACCAAAAAACCAAAAAATGATCTCAGAGAAACAGAGAATAGATTGGCAGTTGCCATAAGCAGGGAGTGGAGAGTGAGCAGAATGGGGTGAAGGGGGTTGAAAAGTATGAACTTCCAGCTGTAAAATAAATAATTCATGGGGATACAAAACAGCATGGTGACTGTAGTTGCCAAGAAAGTAGATCTTAAAAGTTCTCACACACACAAAATATTGTACCTATGTATGGTGATGAATGTTATTGTGATGGTCATTTTGAATCATATACAAACATTAAATCATTAATTGCATACCTGAAACTAATATAATGTTATGTGTTTTTGCCATAAGCAGGGAGTGGAGAGTGAGCAGAATGGGGTGAAGGGGGTTGAAAAGTATGAACTTCCAGCTGTAAAATAAATAATTCATGGGGATACAAAACAGCATGGTGACTGTAGTTGCCAAGAAAGTAGATCTTAAAAGTTCTCACACACACAAAATATTGTACCTATGTATGGTGATGAATGTTATTGTGATGGTCATTTTGAATCATATACAAACATTAAATCATTAATTGCATACCTGAAACTAATATAATGTTATGTGTTAATTATATCTCAATTTTAAGAGTTGCTTATTAAGTTAAATAGAATTTTTTCATAGGTATACGAAAGAGAGGAGAAGGCAATGGCACCCCACTCCAGTACTCTTGCTTGGAAAATCCCATGGATGGAGAAGCCTGGTAGGCTGCAGTCCATGGGGTCGCTAAGAGTCGGGCACAACTGAGTGACTTCACTTTCACTTTTCACTTTCATGCATTGGAGAAGGAAATGGCAACTCACTCCAGTATTTTTGCCTGGAGAATCCCACAGACAGAGGAGCCTAATGGGCTGCCGTCTATGGGGTCGCACAGAGTTGGACACGACTGAAGTGACTTAGCAGCAGCAGCAGAAGGGAAGAGATAATTTTTTATTATTCTTTGGCCTCACTGATTCTTTGGTATTCCTTGACTCTTTCCTACTTTCCATCCTATTCTCTCCATTTAAAAAGATCAAAGTGGATAACAAACACATGAAAAGATGCTCAACATCACTTATTATCAGAGAAATGCAAATCAAAACCACAATGAGGTACCATTTCACACCAGTCAGAATGGCTGCGATCCAAAAGTCAACAAGCAATAAATGCTGGAGAGTGTGTGGAGAAAAGGGAACCCTCTTACACTGTTGGTGGGAATGCAAACTAGTACAGCCACTATGGAGAACAGTGTGGAGATTCCTTAAAAAATTGCAAACAGAACTGCCTTATGACCCAGCGATCCCACTGCTGGGCATACACACTGAGGAAACCAGAATTGAAAGAGACACATGGACCCCAATGTTCATCGCAGCACTGTTTATAATAGCCAGGACATGGAAGCAACCTAGATGTCCATCAGCAGATGAATGGATAAGAAAGCTGTGGTACATATATACAATGGAGTATTAGTCAGCCCTTAAAAAAATACATTTGAATCAGTTCTAATGAGGTAGATGAAGCTGGAGCCGATTATACAGAGTGAAGTAACCCAGAAAGAAAAACACCAATTCAGTATACTTACACATATATATGGAATTTAGAAAGATGGTAATGATAAACCTGTACATGAGACAGCAAAAGAGACACAGATGTATAGAACAGCCTTTTGGACTCTGTGGGAGAGGGAGAGGGTGGGATGATTTGGGAGAGTGGCAGTGTAACTTGTATGATAAAAGAATACATTTGAATCAGTTCTAATGAGGTGGATGAAGCTGGAGCCGATTATACAGAGTGAAGTAACCCAGAAAGAAAAACACCAATTCAGTATACTTACACATATATATGGAATTTAGAAAGATGGTAATGATAAACCTGTACATGAGACAGCAAAAGAGACACAGATGTATAGAACAGCCTTTTGGACTCTGTGGGAGAGGGAGAGGGTGGGATGATTTGGGAGAGTGGCAGTGTAACTTGTATGATATCATAAGTGAAATGAATTGCCAGTCTAGGTTCAATGCAGGATGCAGGATGCTTGGGACTGATGCACGGGGATAATCCAGAGAGATGGTGTGGGGCCGGAGGGGGGAGGTGGGGGTCGGGATTAGGAGTTCATGTACACTCGTGGCTGATTCATGTCAATGTATAGCAAAACGAATACAATATTGTAAAGCAAAACAAACTAAAAAATAAAAATTAATTTAAAAAAAGTGGAGTTAACTCCTGCAAAATAAGGTCTTAGTTTTATAACATTCAGAACAAACTGAGTATTACATCAAAGATAGCCCCAATATTAGCTTCCATTTCTGATCAATTGACTTTTGTGGTTAAGATTATAATGACTCCAGAAGAAGATTCTGTTGTCAAAATCCAATTTTTACAAGACCAAAACTTAAGCCTAATTATTTGAGAAAAACCTAAGTATGAGGGATTTCTTGGGTGGTCCAATGCTAAGACTCTGTGCTGCCAATGGAGGGGGCCTGGGTTTGATCCCTGGTCAGGGAACTAGATCCGACATGCTGTAACTAAGACCCAATGCAACCAAATAAAATAAATAAACTATATTAAGAAAAAAAGAGACAAGTATGATAGCAGATATGTAGAAGGAAATTTACTTTCTGAAGTGTTTAAAGGAACAGTTATTATATTTTTGTCAGTAAGATTAGCTGAGGGATTACAAATCTGGTAATCAGTTGAACCTATGATTGTGGTCTGAGAAAGACACACAGGAGAATTATGTTTTTTCCCTAAGTGGTAGAAGACCATCAACATTACGAAGATAGGAGAGACCATGTTGATAAACCTGTCAGTCAAGAAATAGAAGGCATTAGAATACAATAATAAACAAGATTAGTGATAGAGCAAAGGAAAAGAAAAAGGGTGAAGAATCAGAAAATTAATGTTATTGTTTTTTTTGGTGTGTTCCCTGGTGGCTCAGCTGGTAAAGAATACGCCTGCAAAGCAGGAAACCTGGATTTGGTCCCTGGGTTGGGAAGATCCTCTGGAGGAAGGCATGGAAACTCACTCAAGTGTTCTTGCCTGGAAAATCCCATGGGCTCCTCTGTCCATGGGGTCACAAAGAATCGACACAACTGAGTTTTTTTTTTTTTTATGTTTGATTTTGTTTTATTTATTTATTTTCCTTTTTTGTTATTATAAAATAATATTTTTATTTTTATTTTTTTACTTTACTATATTGTATTGGTTTTGCCATACATCAACATGAATCTGCCACGGGTCTACACGTGTTCCCCATCCTGAACCCCCCTCTCTCTTCCCTCCCCATCCCATCTCTCTGGGTCATCCCAGTGCACCAGCCCCTAGCATCCTGTATCACGCATTGAAACTGGACTGGTGATTCATTTCACATATGATAATATACATGTTTCAATGCCATTCTCCCAAATCATCTCACCCTCGCCCTCTCCCATAGAGTCCAAAAGACTGTTCTATACATCTGTGTCTCCTTTGCTGTCTCACATACAGGGTTATTGTTACCATCTTTCTAAATTCCATATATATGTGTTAGTATACTGTATTGATGTTTTTCTTTCTGGCTTACTTAACTCTGTATAATCGGCTCCAGCTTCATCCACCTCATTAGAACTGATTCAAATGTATTCTTTTTAAGGGCTGACTAATACTCCATTGTATATATGTACCACAGCTTTCTTATCCATTCATCTGCTGATGGACATCTAGGTTGCTTCCATGTCCTGGCTATTATAAACAGTGCTGCGATGAATATTGGGGTACATGTGTCTCTTTCAATTCTGGTTTCCTCAGTGTGTATGCTCAGCTGTGGGATTGCTGGGTCATAAGGCAGTTCTATTTCCAATTTTTTAAGGAATCTCCACACTGTTCTCCATAGTGGCTGTACTAGTTTGCATTCCCACCAACAGTGTAAGAGGGTTCCCTTTTCTCCACACCCTCTCCAGCATTTATTGCTTGTAGACTTTTGGATCGCAGCCATTCTGACTGGTGTGAAATGGTACCTCATTGTGGTTTTGATTTGCATTTCTCTGATAATGAGTGGCAGAGAAGCCTGATGGGCTACTATCCATGGGGTAACAAAGAAGCGACACAACTGAGTTTTCTTTGGTAGCAGTTTCTTTACTTCAACAATTAGTACCTGTTTTCTTGTTTTGGGAAGAAGCCACTCATTTCTGCACTCACAGTTTCTGGAGAAATTGATAAAACTCCTCAATTGGAGGTCTAAACGAAGTGAATTTCCAGAGTCATAAGAAACTGATGTGTCTTTTCAGGAAGCAGGACTCCAAGGATCAACACCTTGAGATTTTATTGTTGTGTCAGTAAATAGTCTCTGAGAAGGAGCTCTTCACTGAGACCCCAGTACAGTTTTCTGTGATGTTTTCTCCAGAAGGCTAAATGTACAGAGTTCAGACTAAGCAATGGGTGTTTTGTTAATGCAGCTGCAACTTGTTGATGACAAAGCTGGAGGTATTTGCTTGAATGTTCTGTGATATTTAGTCATATGAACCTGTAATAGTGTAAAGTCATCACACACGTGCTACATGTAGAAGTAAGATTTTTCAAATGAATGGAGTTGCTTATTATTAACTTAAAAAGAGGCTACCAGAATAGGTTGCAAGGAAGTCCCAGAATAGATCTCATTGCTTGCAGAGGAACATGTTTTTGGTAGGAGAGGTTATCTTTGAAAAATCCTGGAAAATAAGATACATGTGAGATTATTGTAGAATTGGGAAGCTATCTTATAATTCAAAAAAGTTAGATATTTTAACCATGAAGCCACAGATAATTAGTTTGATACCAATCTTTTCTGTATTTCTATAATGGATACACTGGATGAAGATTTGTGATTATTTAGCAAATTAAGTACCGACTGCTGGCCAAGGAGATAATAAAACAAAATGAAAAGGAGGGTGTATGTTTGGAGTCAGGATTGATGCTGGAATTGAGTTCAAACTATGTATTTGTTAGTTAGGCTTTTTTTTTTAAACAAACAAACAAACATCAGTCTAGAACAGTGACTCTCAAATTTTAGCATGCATTTGAATTAACTGGAGGATGTGTTAAAACACAGAGTTCTGATTCAGTACATCTAAGGTGGGGCCTGAGAATGTATATGTCTAACAAGTTCCCAAGTAATTCTAGTGGAAAATATATGTGATCCTACACAATTTGTATGTCATAAATTAATTTTTCACAGTCCAAAGGAGAATATTTCCCCATCAGTTTACTTAAAAATTCTGAAATTCTATTGGGGGAAACCATAATGATGAAGGAGTTGGAAATTAGGTAATGTAAAAAGTGATTTCCTACAAAGGTTCACAGAGTTAATGGTAAAAAAACATTTTGAAGTTTCTCTTATTAAGAAGAGATTAGACAAAGGGTTACAAGTTCAGATGCCTCCTATGCATCAGGGGCCAGGCAGGTACTATAAATGAATCAAGAGTAGCGACTATGGTGAACCAGAGAGTGAATTTGTCTTCTAAAATGAATGGCCACTACTTAAAAACACTAACCATTGCTACGTGGGCATGTAGGTCCAGTACTGCTTGATCAAAAGGAGGTGGAAATCTTGAGATGTTTGAAAAATAGCCCAATTAAAAAACATTGTTAACTAAAGAAAACATTTAAAATCCATTACGTTAGACATGCAATATACATCTATAGTCTCAATTTGGCCCTTGGTACTGTAGTTTGCTATGAAATTAAAAGACACTTACTCCTTGGAAGAAAAGTTATGACCAACCTAGATAGTATATTCAAAAGCAGAGACATTACTTTGCCGACTAAGGTCCATCTAGTCAAGGCTATGGTTTTTCCAGTGGTCATGTATGGATGTGAGAGTTGGACTGTGAAGAAGGCTGAGTGCTGAAGAATTGATGCTTTTGAGCTGTGGTGTTGGAGAAGACTCTTGAGAGTCCCTTGGACTGCAAGGAGATCCAACCAGTCCATTCTGAAGGAGATCAAGCCTGGGATTTCTTTGGAAGGAATGATGCTAAAGCTGAAACTCCAGTACTTTGGCCACCTCATGAGAAGAGTTGACTCATTGGAAAAGACTCTGATGCTGGGAGGGATTAGGGGCAGGAGGAGGAGGGGACGACCAAGGATGAGATGGCTGGATGGCATCACGGACTCGATGGACGTGAGTCTGAGTGAACTCTGGGAGATGGTGATGGACAGGGAGGCCTGGCGTGCTGCGATTCATGGGGTCGCAAAGAGTTGGACACACTGAGTGACTGAACTGAACTGAACTGTAGTTTGCTACCTTGGGTATTTATTCAGTATTAACTCCAGAAGGGAGACATAGGAGGGAGACTATAGCTAAATGTTAAAATAAAAACTAGCACCATGATAAGAGTCAAATGTGATCAAAATTTGGATCCAAGCCCTGACCACCATTTACTCTCATTGTGACCTTGAGCATGTTTCTTAATGATTTTCCACTTTAGTTTCCTCATGTGCAAACTGGGTGTAATAATAATGCCTATCGTGGACTTGTAGTTAGGATTAATCGTTAATGAATGTAAAATCTCAGCACATATTAAGCTTTCAAAGAATGCTGAGCACCCAAGAATTAATGCCTTTGAATTGTGGTGCTGAAGAAGACTTTTGAGAGTCCCTTGGACTGAAAGGAGATCAAACCAGTCAATCCTAAAGGAAATCAACCCACAATATTTATTGGAAGGACTGATGCTGAAACACCAATACTCTGGGCAATTGGTGTGAACAGCCGACTCTTTGGAAAAGATTCTCTTGCTGGGGAAGATTGAAGGCAAAAGGAGAAGAGGGCATCAGAGGATGAGATGGTTAGGTAACATCATTGACTCAATGAACATGAATCTGAGCAAACTCAAGTTGATAGTGAAGGACAGGAAAGCTTGGCGTGCTGCATGCAGTCCATGGAGTCACAAAGAGTCAGACACGATTGAACAAAAAGAACATTAAACTTTCAACAAATGTTAGCTTTGAAAAGTTAGACGTGGAGGATGCAGAATAAAGACTTATCTGCCTATTAACTTTCTCTCTGAAATCAACTGAGTACGATGAGGAAAATGAGAAAAAAAAGAAGGGAGAAGTGAAATTAAGAAAATAATTTCGTGTATAAAAATGTTTAGTAAAATATTTAACCAAGGAAGTATGGGACTCGTACACTGAAAACTACAAAATATTGCTGAACAAAATTAAAAATTTCAGTAAATGTAAAGACATCTTGCGTTCATGGATTTGGGGACTTATTATTGTTAAGATGGAATACTACTCAAAATAGTTGACAAACTCAATGCAATCTCTATCTAGAAATTGAAAAGTAAATCCTCAAGTTCATGTGGAATTGTAAGGAACACAGAACAGCCAAAATAATCTTGAAAAAGAAAAATAAAGTTGGAAGACTCACATTATCAGATTTCAACTCTTCATACAAAGTCAAAGTAATCAAACCAATAGGTTAATGGTGTAATATTAAACATGTAGGTCAATGGGATGGAACTGAGAGTCCAGACATAAGCTCATATATCTATAGTCAACCAATTTTCAGCAAAGGTGCCAGGACTTTTTAGTGTGGGAAACTATAGTCTCTTTGACAAAAGATTCTAGGATAACTAGATATCTATGTACAAAAGACTGAAGTAAGACCCCTACCTCATATCATATATAAAAATTAACTCAAAGTAAACCAAAGACCTAAATGGAAAAGTTAAAACTATGAAACTCTTAGAAGAAAACACAGGAGTAAATCTTCATAATCTTGGATTTAGCAATAGATTCTTAGAAATGACACCAAAAGCACACAAAAAAGAAAAAAATAGATACATTGGACTTCTTTAAAAAGTTTTTGTGTTTCAGAAGACACCATCAATAAAATAAAATGAAAAGGCAACCTACAAAATGGGAGAAATATTTGCAAGTCATATGTCTGACATGGGATTTGTATCTAGAGTATACAAAGAGCTCTTAGAACTCAATAATGAAAGGAAAAATTACCTAATTAAAAATGGGCAAAGGATCCGAATAGATATTTCTATAGAAGAGATATACAAATGGCACATGAAACGATGCCCATCATGTTTAGTCATCAGGGAAAGAAAGGGGTATTAAAACTATATGATAACACTTCAAACCCACTGGGATGGCAATAATAAAACAGACAATAACCAGTATTGGTGAAATGTGGAGAAATTAGAATTCATCCATTATCTTGGACATAGTTGGCTCTAAGCAGTTTATGTTGTGTCTTCAGTTGTGTTTATTGTCATTGTCAGTGTCATGCCCCTGTCTGTCTCACATCTAGAACTCTGATTCACCAGCTCTAGACTGTGGACCTTATCCATGTTGCCCAAGATGGCTGCTAGAGCTCCAGCCATTACATCCATAATGCTGAATTTAAAAACCTTTGTTGTTTAATGTTATGATATGGACAATAGAACAAGTTTTTTTGTGTGTTGCTTTTCTTCCAGTTTAGTTTATACATGTTCAAATCTTAATGAATGTTATTGAAAACTTAATATATAATTGGAATTTGCTTGATTGTATATGATAGTGAGATGATAAGATATAAACATTAGGTTTGGAGAACGAAATGACAGCCCACTGCAGTACTCTTGCCTGGAGAATCCCATGGAGGGAGGAGCCTGGTAGGCTACAGTCCATGGGGTCGCAAAGAGTCGGACAAGACTGAGTGACTTCACTTCACTAGATAAATGAAGAAGAGAAACTTCATATTATTTTATGGGACATAGGATGTTATTGCCTTTTCTACAGAAGAGGCTAACTCATTTATGCTGAATTTAAAAACCTTTGTTGTTTAATGTTATGATATGGACAATAGAACAAGTTTTTTTGTGTGTTGCTTTTCTTCCAGTTTAGTTTATACATGTTCAAATCTTAATGAATGTTATTGAAAACTTAATATATAATTGGAATTTGCTTGATTGTATATGATAGTGAGATGATAAGATATAAACATTAGGTTTGGAGAACGAAATGACAGCCCACTGCAGTACTCTTGCCTGGAGAATCCCATGGAGGGAGGAGCCTGGTAGGCTACAGTCCATGGGGTCGCAAAGAGTCGGACAAGACTGAGTGACTTCACTTCACTAGATAAATGAAGAAGAGAAACTTCATATTATTTTATGGGACATAGGATGTTATTGCCTTTTCTACAGAAGAGGCTAACTCATTCCTCTCATTCATTGTTATAGAAATAAGAATTTATTCTTTAGAAGCTTCAGAAATTTCAAACTGATTATGTACAGGCTGATCCTCTCATTCACAGGTGTAGTTTGTCTAGCTCTCTGTCATTTATTCTCATTCTCCTTCTTTCTCTTTCACATATATACCACTATCAGCTCCACCACCACCACACAGCCAATATTACTCTAAAAATCCATCAGATTAAATCTGACTTTTGTTTTCTGTAAAGTGCTTAGGAGAAGGATGAAGAAGAAAATGAGATAAATTAGAATCTTTCAAGTTTTAATAACATCCTATGATTTTAAATTGTAGCTTTTAGAAATTATAGAGATTTTAGAGATTATATTCATTTAGCGATTACATTCTGACCTAAGTTTTCAAAAAATTGGATTTCAGAAACAATGCAAGCATGCTTAGATGTATCTCTGTTTGCTTCCTCCCCCACCCCCACACACCAGTGGGAATAGACTCTGACACAAAACTACAACCAATTTCAAAAGCACATGTTCACTACGTAGAGAAACTTGCTCTAGCTTTTGTAGCCTAAAATTTGACCTCTGAAAACCAGTATATAATTGAATCTCAGGGACAAGAGTTTTGGATGAAGTAGAATAGGTTAGCTTTATTGCTTTGCCAGGCAAAGGGGGCCACAATGGGCTAGTGCCCTCAAAACTGTGTGTCCCACCCTGGGGTTGCAGGAGACCTGTGGAGTCTTATAGTTGGGGGTGGGGGTGGGGGAAAAGGCAGGGTTTGCTGATCAGGATCAGGATGTGTGCAGGGTCTGGATTCCTTCAGTCTGGAGATGTGATGATGGGCAAACTGTGATTTTCTCTGGAATGAAGAGTGCTTCATTAAGTCTTCTATTTGCTGGAGGTTTTAGTTCTGCAGGGAATACCCAGGTGGTGCTAGTGGAGGCCTCAAAGACACTGTTCTGTATATCCCTTGAGAGGAAACTGGGACCCTGTCCCCAAGGCTGTACTATTGTTTCTTGACTGCTCCTCTCTTGTCTCTGTATCCTCTCCCTTCCCTGATTTGTTCAGTCATTCAGCTGAGTCCAGCTCTTTGCAACACCATGGATGCCAGGCTCCCCTGTCCTTCACTATCTCCTGGAGTTTGCTCAAACTCATGTCCATTGAGTCGATGATGCCATCCAACCATCTCTTCCTCTGTTGACCCCTTCTTCCCCTGTCCTCAATCTTTCCCAGCATCAGGGTCTTTTCCTGTGAGTCAGTTCTTTGCATCAGGTGGTCAAAGTATTGGAGCTTCACCTTCAGCATCAGTCCTTCCAGTGAATATTCAGGATCGATTTCCTTTAGGCTTGACTTGAATATGAAGGAACTGGTTCAATTTGAAATTTTTATCACCCATGGACAGAGTGAGCCCATAACCTGAGGAGGGATCTTTTTCTCTCCTCTTTTAGTGTGAATAAAAAGCCTTGTGTCTCTGTGGAATCATCATTTCTAATTGGTTTCCCATGATCAAAGGGTCTGCCTCCCTCCAGAATAAGACAGATGAGAACCAGAATTAGAAGAAAATAATGTGATGGAGCTGGTCTCTGGGTGTTAGATGAGTTCGGTTGCTAGACATTCACTTTCTTGTTAATGTGGCAATTACTCTATTTATAGAGATATAATTGCATTTAAAAATGCAAATAAAGTGAGGAGTGTTAACAAATAAGTAATAACAATTGTGCTGTATGTTTTTGATTCTGGTCCAGGAAGTATCTAAATGACTAATACACTATTAATAGAGACCACCAATGTCCACAGAAAAGACATCACTCTGAAAATTATACACACTATTGAATATACACATATAATATATATTTTAATTAGCACCTATAGTTTTAAAAACACTTATGTAGGGCTTATCTGCAGCAGCCATGGAAACAGAAGCAAATTAAGGTATATAATTCTAGTCTATTCCCTAGAATACCAACCACCTCCCATGTTCTTATCCTAAGACAGATTATCAAACTGGTTTGAAAACAAACTCATTAGCAATTAAAAAAATTGCTTTTGTTAGTTTTACCACCTGGACACTGACTAACACATACAGAATTTGTCAATACAAATATTCATTCCAATATAAGTAATGTACTTACAGATAAGATGATAATGCTGCGTATATGGGAGAAAATGGCAGTGTGGAAGAGGCAAGAGCATACAAGCTGATACCACAAAGAGCTGGGTTCAAATCCTGATTCTGCCTATTACTAACTGAGTGATCTTGGACATTTGCAGAACTTTTCTAATCTTTACTTTTCCTGCTGGAAATTGAAAATAGTAATATATACTTCATAGGACTGATGTGAAAATCTTCTTGTTGTTTAGTTCCTAGGGGATGTCTGACAGGCTTCTCTATCCATGGGATTTCTCAGGCAAGAATACTAGAGTGAGTTGCCATTTCCTATTCTAGATACGAAAATAAATGCACTAATAAAACTATATGTGTAGTGAGTATCAGTTCAGTTCAGTCGCTCAGTCATGTCCGATTCTTTTCGACCCCATGAATTGCAGCACACCAGGCCTCCCTGTCTGTCACCTGGGATTCTCCAGGCAAGAACACTGGAGTGGCTTGCCATTTCCTTCTCCAATGCACAAAAGTGAAAAGTGAAAGTGAAGTCGCTCAGTCGTGTCCAACTCTTAGCAACCCCATGGATTTCAGCCCACCAGGCTCCTCCTTCCATGGGATTTTCCAGGCAAGAGTACCAGAGTGGGGTGCCATCGCCTTCTCCGAGGGAGCACCACAGAGTTTGAAAAATTACAGGTTTGCACAACACTGAAGGAAGAGAAATAAAGGGAGGATTCGCCTATGACTTTCATACAAAAGAATATTCATGAGTTGAAGACAGCCAAATAGAAAGTAAAAATTTTAGCATATTTAAGTTTGTACTCAGCATCTCATCTTCATAAAACCATACGATATTAGAGCTGGATAATAACTTCAGTTCAGTTCAGTCACCCAGTCATGTCCGACTCTTTGCGACCTCATGAATCGCAGCACGCCAGGCCTCCTTGTTCGTCACCAACTCCTGGAGTTCAGCCAAACTCATGTCCATTGAGTTGGTGATGCCATCCAGCCATCTCATCTTCTTTCATCCCTTTCTCCTCCTGCCCCCAATCCCTCCCAGCATCAGGGTCTTTTCCAATGAGTCAACGCTTCACATGAGGTGCCCAAAGTACTGGAGTTTCAGCTTTNCATTTCTGTCCTTTATCGAGCCCATCTTTGCATGAAATGTTCCCTTGGTATCTCTAATTTTCTTGAAGAGATCTCTAGTCTTTCCCATTCTGTTCTTTTCCTCTATTTCTTTGCATTGATTGTTGAAGAAGGCTTTCTTATCTCTTCTTGCTATTCTTTGGAATTCTGCATTCAGATGCTTGTATCTTTCCTTTTCTCCTTTGCTTTTTGCTTCTCTTCTTTTCACAGCTATTTGTAAGGCCTCCCCAGACAGCCATTTTCCTTTTTTGCATTTCTTTTCCATGGGGATGGTCTTGATCCCTGTCTCCTGTACAATGTCATGAACCTCATTCCATAGTTCATCAGGCATTCTGTCTATCAGATCTAGTCCCTTAAATCTATTTCTCACTTCCACTGTATAATCATAATGGATTGGATTTAGGTCATACCCAAATGGTCTAGCGGTTTTCCCTACTTTCTTCAATTTAAGTCTGAATTTGGTAATAAGGAGTTCATGATCTGAGCCACAGTCAGCTCCTGATCTTGTTTTTTTTCTGACTGTATAGAGCTTCTCCATCTTTGGCTGCAAGGAATATAATCTGATTTCAGTGTTGATCATCTGGTGATGTCCATGTGTAGAGTCTTCTCTTCTGTTGTTGTAAGAGGGTGTTTGCTATGACCAGTGCATTTTCTTGGCAAAACTCTATTAGTCTATGCCCTGCTTCATTCCGCATTCCAAGGCCAAATTTGTTAGTATAAACAATTACAAATATATTAAAATTAAATTAATTAGGTTATTTAAATAAGTAACTTCAGTTCAGTTCAGTTCACTCGCTCAGTCATGTCTGACTCTTTGCGACCCCATGAATTGAGCACACTAGGCCTCCCTGTCCATCACCAACTCCCAGAGTTCATCCAAACTCATGTGCATTGAGTCAGTGATGCCATCCAGCCATCTCATCCTCTGTCATCCCCTTCTCCTCCTGCCCCCAATCCTTCCCAGCATCAGGGTCTTTTCCAATGACTCAACTCTTTGCATGAGGTGGCCAAAGTACTGGAGTTTCAGCTTTAGCATCATTCCTTCCAAAAAACACCCAGGACCGATCTCCTTTAGAATGGACTAGTTGGATCTCCTTGCAGTCCAAGGGACTCTCAAGAGTCTTCTCCAACACCACAGTTCAAAAGCATCAATTCTTGGGCGCTCAGCTTTCTTCACTGTCCAACTCTCACATCCATACATGACCATTGGAAAAACCATAGCCTTAACTAGACGGACCTTTGTAGGCAATGTAATGTCTCTGCTTTTCAATATGCTGTGTAGGTTGGTCATAACTTTTCTTCCAAGAAGTAAGCATCTTTTAATTTCATGACTGCAATCACCATCTGCAGTGATCCTGGAGCCCCTCAAAATAAAGTAACTTAGTTATATATAAATCTTGATTTTTAATAGATATTCCATAAATGAATAGTTTATCAGAATTTACTGTGTGAAATGTTGATGAGTACATAGAAGATTGTAATGAGAAAGTTACACTCATTTATTCATCTCAATATCTTACTGGATTTAGTGAGAGTTCTTGAAATTAGGCCAGAAATAACAAAGTTGTGTTGAGGACAGATCTCTTGACTGTGACTGGTCTTGGAGTCTGATATGGTCAAGAGATCTGAGTTCTAGCCTGCCATTCACTATGTGTGTGATATTGATGGATTGCCTTTACCCTTTTGCTCTCAGTATCCCTGTTTATAAAACCAGGAAGTTGTATTAAATGTCCTTTAAATTGATTAAAGTAGGGAAAACCACTAGACCATTCATTTATGACCTAAATCCAATCCATTATGATTATACAGTGGAAGTGAGAAATAGATTTAAGGGACTAGATCTGATAGACAGAATGCCTGATGAACTATGGACTATGAACTATGAACTGTGATACTGTACAAGGAGACAGGGATCAAGACCATCCCCATGGAAAAGAAATGCAAAAAAGGAAAATGGCTGTCTGGGGAGGCCTTACAAATAGCTGTGAAAAGAAGAGAAGCAAAAAGCAAAGGAGAAAAGGAAAGATACAAGCATCTGAATGCAGAATTCCAAAGAATAGCAAGAAGAGATAAGAAAGCCTTCTTCAACAATCAATGCAAAGAAATAGAGGAAAAGAACAGAATGGGAAAGACTAGAGATCTCTTCAGGAAAATTAGAGATACCAAGGGAACATTTCATGCAAAGATGGGCTCGATAAGGGACAGAAATGGTCTGGACCTAGCAGAAGCAGAAGATATCAAGAAGAGGTGGCAAGAATACACAGAAGAACTGTACAAAAAAGAGCTTCACGACCAAGATAATCACGATGGTGTGATGACTAATCTAGAGCCAGACATCCTGGAATGTAAAGTCAAGTGGGCCTTAGAAAGCATCAGTATGAACAAAGCTAGTGGAGGTGATGGCATTCCAGTTGAGCTATTTCAGATCCTGACAGATGATGCTGTGAAAGTGCTGCACTCAATATGCCAGCAAATTTGGAAAACTCAGCAGTGGCCACAGGACTGGGAAAGGTCAGTTTTCATTCCAATTGCAAAGGAAGGCAATGCCAAAGAATGCTCAAAGTACCGCACAGTTGCACTCATCTCACATGCTATTCTCCAAGCCAGGCTTCAGCAATACATGAACCGTGAACTTCCTGGTGTACAAGCTGGTTTTCAAAAAGGCAGAGGAACCAGAGATCAAATTGCCAACATCCGCTGGATCACGGAAAAAGCGAGAGAGTTCCAGAAAAACATCTATTTCTGCTTTATTGACTATGCCAAAGCCTTCGACTGTGTGGATCACAATAAACGGTGGAAAATTCTGGAAGAGATGAGACTACCAGACCACCTGACCTGCCTCTTGAGAAACCTGTATGCAGGTCAGGAAGCAACAGTTCGAACTGGACATGGAACAACAGACTGGTTCCAAATAGGAAAAGGAATACGTCAAGGCTGGATATTGTCATCCTGCTTATTTACCTTCTATGCAGAGTACATCATGAGAAACGCTGGGCTGGAAGAAGCAGAAGCTGGAATCAAGATTGCCGGGAGAAATATCAATAACTTCAGGTATGCAGATGACACCACCTTTATGGCAGAAAGTGAAGAGGAACTAAAAAGCCTCTTGATGAAAGTGAAAGAGGAGAGTGAAAAAGTTGGCTAAAGCTCAACATTCAGAAAACAAAGATCATGGCATCTGGTCCTATCACTTCATGGCGAATAGATGGGGAAACAGTGGACACAGTGTCAGACTTTATTTTTGGGGGCTCCAAAATCACTGCAGATAGTGACTGCAGCCATGAAATTAAAAGAAACTTACTCTTTGGAAGAAACGTTATGATCAACCTAGAAAGCATATTCAAAAGCAGAGACATTACTTTGCCGACTAAGGTCCATCTAGTCAAGGCTATGGTTTTTCCAGTAGTCATGTATGGATGGGTGAGTTGGACTGTGAAGTAAGCTGAGTGCCCTCTTTTGAACTGTGGTGTTGGAGAAGACTCTTGAGAGTCCCTTGGACTGCACGGAGATCCAACCAGTTCATTCTGAAGGAGATCGGTTGTGGGTGTTCTTTGGAAGGAATGATGCTAAAGCTGAAACTCCAGTACTTTGGGCACCTCATGTGAAGCGTTGACTCATTGGAAAAGACCCTGATGCTGGGAGGGATTGGGGGCAGGAGGAGAAAGGGATGAAAGAAGATGAGATGGCTGGATGGCATCACCAACTCAATGGACATGAGTTTGGCTGAACTCCAGGAGTTGGTGACGAACAAGGAGGCCTGGCGTGCTGCGATTCATGAGGTCGCAAAGAGTCGGACATGACTGGGTGACTGAACTGAACTGAAGTTATTATCCAGCTCTAATATCGTATGGTTTTATGAAGATGAGATGCTGAGTACAAACTTAAATATGCTAAAATTTTTACTTTCTATTTGGCTGTCTTCAACTCATGAATATTCTTTTGTATGAAAGTCATAGGCGAATCCTCCCTTTATTTCTCTTCCTTCAGTGTTGTGCAAACCTGTAATTTTTCAAACTCTGTGGTGCTCCCTCGGAGAAGGCGATGGCACCCCACTCTGGTACTCTTGCCTGGAAAATCCCATGGAAGGAGGAGCCTGGTGGGCTGAAATCCATGGGGTTGCTAAGAGTTGGACACGACTGAGCGACTTCACTTTCAGAAGGAGATCGGTTGTGGGTGTTCTTTGGAAGGAATGATGCTAAAGCTGAAACTCCAGTACTTTGGGCACCTCATGTGAAGCGTTGACTCATTGGAAAAGACCCTGATGCTGGGAGGGATTGGGGGCAGGAGGAGAAAGGGATGAAAGAAGATGAGATGGCTGGATGGCATCACCAACTCAATGGACATGAGTTTGGCTGAACTCCAGGAGTTGGTGACGAACAAGGAGGCCTGGCGTGCTGCGATTCATGAGGTCGCAAAGAGTCGGACATGACTGGGTGACTGAACTGAACTGAAGTTATTATCCAGCTCTAATATCGTATGGTTTTATGAAGATGAGATGCTGAGTACAAACTTAAATATGCTAAAATTTTTACTTTCTATTTGGCTGTCTTCAACTCATGAATATTCTTTTGTATGAAAGTCATAGGCGAATCCTCCCTTTATTTCTCTTCCTTCAGTGTTGTGCAAACCTGTAATTTTTCAAACTCTGTGGTGCTCCCTCGGAGAAGGCGATGGCACCCCACTCTGGTACTCTTGCCTGGAAAATCCCATGGAAGGAGGAGCCTGGTGGGCTGAAATCCATGGGGTTGCTAAGAGTTGGACACGACTGAGCGACTTCACTTTCACTTTTCACTTTTGTGCATTGGAGAAGGAAATGGCAAGCCACTCCAGTGTTCTTGCCTGGAGAATCCCAGGGACGGGGGAGCCTGGTGGGCTGCCGTCTATGGGGTCGCACAGAGTTGGACACGACTGAAGCGACTTAGCAGCAGCAGCAGCATGGTACTACCTGATGATGATGCTTCAGGAAAGGGAAAAAGTTTGAATCTCCTGCAGCTTCAGTTCCATCATCCATGCTTTAATGCCAGAAATCCAAAGGACTTTGGGGAACAGAACTCCATCTTCTGCATAATTCAATTTATGGACATATAGTATCTGGAATTTTTCTCATGAAAACTAGAATGTCCCCTAAGATACCTATTATATCCTGTAGGGCAGAAAAGAGAGTGGAAAATAATTCTTGCTGTAACAGACGCAATGAGAAGACCTCAGAGAACAATGTGTGGAAAACCCTTTGTTTCAAATGTACAGCAAGGTGGAGAGAAGTTAGCTAAGCTGGGTTTAGAGCTGAGAGAAATTTGACAGGGTTTTATTATCCAAAAGCAGTCTATATTCAAAGAGTTTAGTAAGATGGTGGTTTAAAGTGAAGTTTCTGAGAATTGGAGTTATTTTTGGAGAACATCCTAGAGGTAGAATTGGTCTTAAAGACACCTGGGCAAATGCAAGTAGATTTCAAAGTTGCTAAGGAGACTTGCAGGTATATATATCTGTATCTTATATTCTGGGGTTGTCTTCCAAATTCTTTGTGTGAAGGAGATGCTGAATATTTGTGGTATCTTCCATCTCCCTTGGGACTGTACTACACCATTTACTACCAGCTCATTGACACCTTCAATTTTATTCCCACTGAATCAATCCTTTCAGCCTGTAAACATGCTTAGACCTTTCCTATAATTAAACAATTTCTAATTGTGTTTCTGTTGCCTGACTGAGCTCTTATCCTATTTTTTCTTTATTTCATCCACAGATTATTTGCTTCCAATACTAGCTATGCACTCACTCTTCTTTTGTTTTTCACTCACTCTTCTTGCAGTTGGGGTTCTATATCTGTTAATCTGTTTTGGCTGCTATACTAGATAGACTAGATGAGTTAAACATGAAACATTTATTTCTCACATTTTCAGAAGTCCAAGACTGAGATGCTGGTGGATTTATGTCTGGTCAGAGCCCACTTCCTGGTTTTCAGATGATCATTTTCTGATTATATTTTCAGACGGTGGATAGATGAGAGAAATCCTGTGTTTTCTCTACTTTTTATAAGAGCATTCCTCTTATCATGAGGGCACACCCTCATGACCTAGTCTAACCCAATTACTTCCCAAAGGCTCTACCTGCAAACACCACCATATTGGGTTTACGATCTCATAGTATGAGTTTTGGGAAGACATAACTCTTCAGCCCACAGACCTACTCGATAATCGGGCAATGTAGGGGTCATGGCTAAAATGGCTCATTATGTTGACCTTGCAAACAAAGAATGAAGTCACAGTGACCCTTGAGACTGATCACATTGCCCAAGCGACATTCTGTTTTTTCTCTGGCACCTGCTTTCTCAAGGCTACTCGATCACTGGATTCCAGGCCTCAGGCTAGGTGACAGCAAGACTCCAGCTGCAGGCTAAAAATTATCCACCCTCTCAGAGAATTTTCCATTGGTCGGATATAAGAAGGGCCCTGTCAGAAAAGGAGGGCACTGGTTCTTCCTGAGGGTCAGTCACCAGCTCATTTTCCCTTTAATAAATTTCCTTTTCTTCCCTGACTGCCCAGATGACTCTCTTTTCTCCATACTCACCTTACACTACTCTCTATAGAACCCAGTCCTGTGAAGGTCACAAACGACCTCATAATGGTTCCTTCAGAAAGCCTGTTTTATTTTTCATAACTGCCTTATTGATGTATAACCTTCATAAATAAACTGAACATATTTAACACATGCAGTTTGATGAACACTGACATACGTGTGCATCTATGAAGCCATCACCACAAATTCATTATAACCATCACTCCCCCAAATTTTCTTGTGAACTTTTGCAATTTCCCTTTCCATGAATTAGACAAATTTGAACAAGCTATTTTGGAGTCATCAAATAGAGATTTGAGCAAAAAATATAATTAGAACCCCTGCACTTAGCATCACATGGGTAATTAAGCAGAGCAGTGACATCAAGATTACAGTTTGGGGAGCTTCCCTGGTGGCTCAGTAGTTAAGAATCCACCTGCCAATGCAGGAAACATGGGTTCATCCCTGGTCAGGGAGGATCCCATATGCTGTGGAGCAACTGAGCCCATGGGCCACAAGTATTGAGCCTGTGCTCTAGAGCCTGCGAGCCGTAACTCCTGAGCCTGCGAGGCCCAACTCCTGAAGCCCATGCACCCTAGAGCCGGTACTCTGCAACAAGAGAATCCACTCTAATGAGAAGCCCTTGCACCGCAACTAGAGAGTAGTCCTGCTCACCGCACCTAAAGAAGAGCTCGGGCTGCACCAAAGGCCCAGCACAGACGAAAATAAATAAAATTATTTTAAAAGATTATGGTTTATTTTAATAAACAGATTGGAACATGATCTTCTTTCAGGAAGATTATTTGTCAGTGATATGCAGAATAGAGGACTTCACTCAGAGTTGAGTTGGTGAAGAATCTGCCTGCAATGCAGGAGACCCGGGTTTGATTCCTGGGTTGGGAAGATCCTCTGGAGAAGGAAATTGCAACCCATTCCAGTATTCTCACCTGGAGACTGCCATGGACAGAGGAGTTTGGTGGTTATAGTCCATGGGACTGCAAGAGTCGGACACGACTTAGCAACTAAACCATCAAGCTGCCACCATGCAGGATAGATTAGAAATGAAAATGACTGGTATGTAGAAGCCAAAGAAAGGAGGCTGTGGTAGCATTAGGTGTGGAGCACTATTCCAAGCTCACAGGTGCAGGGCCTGTACCAAGGCCACAGAAATGGAGCCCTGCACCAAGGTCATCTCTGGAACTAACCAAGGCCCATAGCAACTGTTCCCATAAGCCTTCTGACCTAAATCCATGCTAGGTAAAAATACCCACCCTATTACCCACCCTAGGTGGTGGTGAAGGTGAAGTCGCTCAGTTGTGTCCGACTCTTTGCGACCCCATGGACTGTAACCTACTAGGCTTCTCCATCCATGGGATTCTCCAGGCAAAAATACTGAAGTGGATTGCCATTTCCTTCTCCAGGGGATCTTCCCGACCCAGGGATCGAACCCAGGTCTTCTGCATTGGAGGCAGACGCTAATCACCTGACGCCACCCTTCGAGCAGGAATTTTCTTTGTCTTGAGACTATAAAAATTGGCTACTAACCCTTGAAAGGTGTCCGCTTCCCCTCAAGCCAGCCAGATCTTCTAACAGTATCTCTCATTCTAATAAACTATTTTCTTCTCTCTCTGCCTCATGTCTGGAAATTCTTTTCCAACCTGTGCAAAGACCTTGACATTAGAAACATGGTTAATAAGAACAATGTCAATGAGAATAGAGAGAAAAGGAAAGTGGTGAGAGAGATTTCAACATTTCAAAGGGAAAAAAAAAACCACAAGGCATCAATATTTTCCTAACCACAATTCAATGAAAGCAATCTCTTTTTTCCCCAGACTTGTCTTCACGTGGCAGATACTCTAATGATTTTCATTGGAAGAACACTGAACTATGGAACTAGAGTTCTAAATTTAGATTTGTTCAATCCCAAACTTTCTGTGTGATGTTAGGCAAGTCACGTAACCTTTTGGAGTGTCTGCTTTCTGTCTCATAAAATGAATCGGCTACAGCAGGTAAACTCAGGTTTCTCACTTAGATGATGAGAATTTATTAGATTTTTAGATGATAAGAATTTATTATCTTGAAGTTCCACCCTAATTGGGCCTATGACAACAGACAGATTCAGATTCAGCTGGAAATGAAAAGAATAAGTGAACTGTATGGACTAACTACCCACACAGGGCCCTGGTGAAGTAGTTAACTAGCATCTAGGTTAAAAATCCTCTGTACACTGTGCTTTCTTTAATGATGAAGGAAGCTGTGTACAGAGGAATAGAGTTGTAGGGTAGTAATTTACTTCCATTCTGCTGGGTCAAATGGTACTCAAGAGGTTAGGTGTTTGTAATCTGAACATACAAAGTTCAGAGGAAAAAGAAGCCTAGAGTTCAGTTACTTTTGACAAATTACAGGTCAATAAGGACTGCCTGTTAAGATGACCCAGAGGAAAATTCATCTTTTAATTAATCTCCTGTGTTCCTGTGTTGCATGCCAACATCATAGATAAGACCAGAGGATACCTCTTGTGACTCATTATAACTCTTGCTCTCACTGATTACTCTTTTCTCCAAATACTTCTCTGTGGTAAGAATGGTAGTTAATAAAGGAGTTGGATTCCCCAGTGGACCTTATTAAAAATGTGATTACAAGGTGATTAACTTATGTAGATGAATCAACGTAGCCAATGAACCAAGCTATGCACCCAGAACATATCCAGGGGCAGAGAAGCACAAAGCCTAGTTACACTCAGAATACTGAACAGCATTTAAAGGTGAATTCTGGAAAGAAAGCGAAAAAGGAAAACTGAACATTATTACTCTGACTTAAAAAACACTAAACTAGAAATAACAGACATTAGAAGAATTTTATAGAATCTGTCCATGTTGCTTTAGATAGACTACTAGAGCAAAAGTGCTTTGCCATCAGGGGAGCCTGGTCAGCTCAAGAGGCTGTATTCAAGCCGCCTTTGTACACCTGCCAGATGTCCTATTTGCATATTAGTCACTGGCAGCAAACATCACCAACTCCTTTATTGTGCCTCTTGTTATATTTCAGGGGCAGGTTAAACTTACTCTGTTGTGTACAATAGGTTGGAGGGTTGAGTGAACTAGCCTAACATTTCAAATCTAGGTGAATGATGGAAACAATCACAGGAATTGAAAGTCAGCAAGAGAAGCAGGCTTTGTCTGAAAAGGATAATTCATATTTTGGCTTCTTTATAATAGTGTGTCTTAAGAGAATTGAATTTTTCTGTTAAGAAATCATTAGTTACCTTTGTGGTCCTAACTCACTAGGAATATTGGAGTTAGGCCATTATGGCACTTTTATGTGAATGACACTAGGTTGTAATGTGGTTGCAATTTACTGATTTTTGTAAGATAAAGTCTCAATTTGCTGAAATTTTGTAATAGAGATACAATTTACTGAAAAATTGTAGTAGAGATACTAATCAATGGATTTGTGATAGGAGGCATTCTCCTGGGGTTGGGAGGTACACACTTGTGTGACTATATGCAGAGCTTGTTGGGTTATATATTTAAAAATAAATGGTTCACCTGCTTCTGCAGTTTCACCTTTGGAAAGACTACCATAGAGATAAAGAGCAGGAGGTAAGGGTCTAGAAATGAGACCTTAAGGAACGCCCATGAAAAGGGAGAGAAGTCAGACAAGAAGAATGAAAAGAAGTATTCTGAGAAGTTTTAGGAGAATTCGGCTTGGGCAAAATCATGAATGTTCTCACATTCGTTGTTCCCTCATAATCATAAAGTGGAAAGCATTCCCTTTTGTTCAGCTTTTCTTTTTTGGAAGAATTTATGGAGGTTTGGGATTCAGTCTTTAGGCATTCCGTACTATTCACCAGGGAAGCCATCTGAGCCTAGGCTTCCCCCCGCCACCCCCGCGCCTCCCCTCTCTCCCCGGCCTGGGATTTTTATTACTAATTGATTTTTTTTAACTTGTAGATTTATTCAGATTTTCCATTTCTTCTTGATTCAATTTAGGTAGTTTGTGTTTTCTGAGGAATTTATCTATTTCATATAGGTTATCAAATTTTCTGATATAACTGTTCATAGTATTTATTCCCTTGTAATCCTTTTTATTTCTGTAAGGTTAGTATTAGTGGTCTCATTCTCAAATTTGATAATTTTAGTGTTTTTTTTCTTTTTTTTCTAGTCAAACTAGCTAACGGTTTGTCACTTTTGTTGATCTTTATGAAGAGCTAACTTTTGGTTTCATTTGTTTTTCTCTATTTTTTAATAGTCTCTACTTCATTTATTTCCACTCTGATCTTAACAGGCAGTCCTTATTGATTTGTAATTTGTCAAAAATAGCTGAACTTTAGGATCCCTGCAGAGATAGTAGTTTAGAGGTAGAAACTGATTGAAATTTACTTAAAGAGAACTTGATGAGACGTATGAAAAATATGTAGTCTTTTCCACAACACATAAGACATTCTCAAAAATTGAACAAGTACCAGGCTACAAAGGAAGTCTCTTTATGGGAATATTTAGGTGCATTGTCTTCATGGTTTAAGAAAGATGAGAGTGACCACTATCATTCTACTGCTCACTGTAGTCCTCCAGTAGTAGCTGTGGTGCCGATGTATCCTTTAATGTATATAGTGAAGTCTGTGTCTATACTAATGGATACTAACGGAAGAGCTTCGAATATTCAGTACTTAGTGTCCTTGTTCCTGGTTGAGTGAATTTGTGGTGCTGGGGCTGAGTGGTGATGACATTTGATTGTTTGATTAGAGCATTGCAGAGATGTGTTTGAGAATTCTTTTTAATTATACAGCATTGAATCTTCACTACCTACCTCTTCTTTTAATATCTCTTAATTTTTTTCTGCATAAACTAGTCAGAGTAGATTTTATTGAATTGCATCTGAAAATCTGACTGATTAAAAGGAAGTCTTGATAAAGCATATTGCTTTATAAAGCTAATAAAAGAGTATGGTAGTATTAGTGTTATGGAAACAACTAGATCAATGATTTGAAATATAAAACTCAAGAACAAAGCAAATTCATAGGTAACATTATATACAATAATGGGAGAAAGGTGGGTTATTTTGTAGATAGTGTTGGGAAAACTGTCCTGTTCTATGGAGAAAAGATAAAGCTGCATTACTCTTACACTATATACAAAAGGGGATGACAGAGGACGAGATGGTTGGATGGCATCACCGACTCAATGGACGTGAGTTTGAGCAAGCACTGGGAGATGGTGAATGACAGGGAAGCCTGGTGTGATTCAGTCCATGCAAAGAGTCGGACACGAGAGTGACTGAACAACAACATCCTTGATTGATACTTATCCCAAAGAAGTTCTTGCATAGATAAGGGGAAATACAGAAACATTTATTGCTGTGTTGATGAAAGTTAGAGGCAACCTTGGAGTCCATCACTAGGGGATTGGATAGGTAAATGTGGAGGAAGCCCACGGTAAAACATTTTGCAGAAGTTAGAAGCTGTGAACCAGAAGTACATACCCAGTGATCTAAAAAAGAGTATCTATAGCTGTGGACCGCTAGGCTTCAAAGAAGAAGCTGCCAGAATCCTTAATCAGTTATTTGTATAACTGTGTCTTCTTTGTGTTACCTTTTATGTTCCAGTTCTCAGAAATTTCAGAGCTCTAATTAATCATAGTAGCTATATTAGTTTTTCTACTAAATGAATCTGTGTCCACTTGTCTTTGATTCCTCTATTTTAATTTTACAGCCATACTGAGAGTCTGTAATTTATTTGGAAGCTTTTTGTGGTCATTTCAGTGTTTGTCGCTCAATCTGTCTGACTCTTTGCAATCCTATGGATCATAGCCTACCAGGCTCCTCTGTCCATGGGATTCTCCAGGCAAGAATACTGGAGTGGGTTGCCATGCCCTCCTCCAGGGGATCTTCCCAGCTCAGGGATCTAACCCAAGTTTCTCATATTTCATACATTGGCAGGTGTGTTCTTTACCACTAGCACCACCTGGGAATACCTATATATAAATAAAAAGTCCCAAGTAATCATCTTATCATTATTAAATAATCTCCCAGTAAAAAAAGAAAAAAATATTGGGGAAGAAACTAATTTTTCCTGACCTGGGAGACTATTAAAAAAAGATAGAAAATGAAATGAATAAAACAACCATTTTGTGCTGAAGAAAAAAACGTTTCACTCTATGGAAGTGTATTTTAAATAACAACTCACTTGAATGAGGAACATCGTTTGTTAACCAGAAGGCTTTCTAAGAAGGTGATTGTTTCCTCTCTATAGTCTTCATATCCCTATGGATATTGAATAAAGGAGAGGAATTTGAACAAAAGCAAAGGGCAAAAACATCTCTCCAGGTTGTGAGAAGCTATGAAGACTGTCTCAGAGGCTGCGTGGGACATGATCTTCCGTCAGT
Organism: Aepyceros melampus; assembly: GCA_006408695.1. NCBI lineage: Eukaryota > Metazoa > Chordata > Mammalia > Artiodactyla > Bovidae > Aepyceros > Aepyceros melampus. The sequence continues at coordinate 733,370 of SJXQ01005422.1, forward strand.
TCCCATGTAGCCCACTAGGTGGTGCTGGTGCGCACATAAATGCTATGTAGGAAACTTGAATGGCCACAAATCTTTGTTCTCTTCTTTTTCAAATAAAATCCCATTAAAATCTGTATGAAACCTTCAGGTAGAACTACTAAGCCCTCATTAGTAACAGATGGGACAGTCTCAGGCTATAAAATGAAGATAGGTACTATCCAAAAGCCTGCAATGTGGGAAACCTGGGTTGGATCCCTGGGTTGGGAAGGTCCCCTGGAGAAGGGAACGGCTACCTACTCCAGTATTCTTGCCTGGAGAATCCCATGGACTGTATAGTCCATGGAGTCACAAAGAGTTCGACACGACTGTGTGGAGGAGCTGGAAGGCTTTAAACATTTACTGAGAATGTATTTGCTCCACTCATGACGAAGGTTGGAGCTGGGATGAACATAAAGGGTTATGAGCATTCACCGAGTGCCCAAGGCTGGGAACGGATAACGAAGGGTTATACGCCCGGCCTTGAGGCATTTGAAGGCTTCCTTCTGACCACCTGTTTCTGGGAGCAAGAACTGTTGTTTCATGATAAGACTCCCTTTAGAGTTTCACCAAAGCTATGTTATGTCTTGGGCGATGGGAACTGTATTTTATGCTTGAATGCTTTAATGTTTATCTGGAATGGCTACGTGCAAGTCTGCCTTATGCTCTATTCCCTGAGAATTATAAAACTGCGCAGTTAGATAATAAACTTTGTCAGTCCACTAGAGGCTGTCCCTGAGTGTCCTTTTCAGAGTGCGGTTCTCCGAGCCTTACACGACTGAGTGACTTTCACTTTCACTATCCAAAAAAAGGCCATCTCCAGATGCAATTTTGGGTCTTTCTAGATCCAGTTTCTTTTGGTTACAGAAAAATATAAGTGAGATTTTCCTTCCATACTTATTCCAGAGATCACCTTGGATGCAAAGAGTCAAACTTTGATGAATATTGTAATTTACATTGTATTTTTTGTGCCTTAAAAATATGCACTGCTCATCTACCACACATACTAAGATTTTATGATCATTATTTTTAATATATTAGCATAGCATTATATTACATGTGATAAGTTCAATGTACTTTTTTGTGTGAACCTATCACTTTAGTTTGAATGACGAATCAGTCTCCTCCCATCATTGTGAGACTCTTTCTGGCACCGTTAATGAAGGAAGCAAGCTTCTTAAACGATTAACGCCTTCTTAAATGCACAGCAGTGGTGACCTCTGAGAGGATGTGTGTGTGCTCAGTTGCTAAGTCCTGTCTGACTCTTTGTGACCCCGTGGACTTGTAGCCTGCCAGGCTCCTCTGTACATGGGATTTTCCAGGCAAGAATACTGGAGTGGGTTGCCATTTCCTCCTCCAGGGCATCCCCTTTTTTGAGTCCCTACTCAGAACAAAGTACAGATGAAATTATTAAGTAGCCTCGAACTGTAGGGATTCTTCTTGGTTCACAGATTCTGACTGATGATGTCATGACACAGAAGCAAAGGCAAAGCAGGCAGCCTCTAGCCAGCTTCCTGCGAGTGTCACACGTGAGGCAGCTGGCCTGAGACCAGCTGCGTTTTGGCCATGGCTTTGCAGAGCACTCTGGAAGCAGTGTGGCTGGGTCTCCTCCTCAGCTCTCTCTGGAAGGGTGAGCAAACTTTTCACCATCTGGTCTTGGAAAAATGTAGCCTTTGTTTAAAAATTTGTTTTAAATTTCAAAGTCACAACCTTTTTTGGTTTGTTTGTTTGTTTCCTGTAGTTGCAGAGAGCAAGGAGCAAGTATTTCAGCCTCCCACTGGGTCTCTTTGGAGGGAGCTGTGGCAGAAATTTCCTGTAATCACTCTGTATCCAATGTTGGTGGCTTCTTCTGGTACCTTCACTTCCCAGGATTTGCACCAAGACTCCTCATTAAGGGTTTAAAGCCTTCTCAACAGGGACGCTACAGCATGACATATGAGAGGTTCTCTTCATCACTGCTCATCCTCCAGGTGCAGACGGCAGATGCGGGGGTTTACTATTGTGCTCTGAGGTACACAGAAGCAGGGAATCCATGACGAGCTGAACAGAAACAAGGAGAGGTCACAGCATATTCGCAGGATGTGGAAGAAAGACAAACAACAACTGCTTCCCCTCCTGCTCTCAATTCAGCATCTCCCAAGCTTTTCCATTTGCACTATCAGGAAAACATTTGAGTCCAAACACTATACATAATGAGCTTCTCTTGTAGCTCAGCTTGTAATAAGCGTGCAATGCAGGAGACCCCGGTTAGATTCCTGGGTCGGGAAGATTCCCTGAAGAAGGGTTAGGGTACCCACTCCAGTATTCTTGGGCTTCCCTGGTGGCTCAGATGGTAAAGAATCTGCCTGCAATGCAGGAGACCTGGGTTCAGTCCCTGGGTTGGAAAGATTCCCTGGAGCAGAACTCCAATACTCATGCCTGGAGAATCCTCATGGACAGAGACGCTGAAGGGTTACAGTGCATGGGGTCGCAAAGAGTTGGACACGACTGAGTAAATAAGCACAGCACAGCACTATATATAATAAAGGTTCCGTTCAGTTCAGTTGCTCAGTCGTGTCCAACTCTTTGCGACCCCATGAATCGCAACATGCCAGGCCTCCCTGTCCATCACCNGGAACTCTCTTGCTTTTTTCCATGATCCAGCGGATGTTGGCAATTTGATCTCTGGTTCCTCTGCCTTTTCTTAAACCAGCTTGAACATCAGGGAGTTCACAGTTCTTTCCAGTGAAATAGGAACATTGGTCCAATATACCTTCTCCTTCCTTTGTGCTAATATTGTCATATATGTTACATTTGTATATGTTAGAATAGTACAGTTCTATAATTGTTTCAGGCAGTTGTTTTTTTAATCAGCTAAGAAAAGAGAAAAATTTATTTTTTACTGTCTTACATGTTTATATATGTAGTTGCCTTTATTTGTTGTTGTTTGGTCACTAAGTTATGTCCAACTCTTTGTGACCCCATGGACTGCAGCACAACAGGCTTCCCTATCCTTCACCGTCTTCTGGAATTTGCTCAAATTCACATCCATTGAGTCAGTGATATTATCTAATAACCATCTCATCCTCTGCCGCCCTCTCCTTTTGCCTTCAATCTTTCCCAGCATCAGGGTCTTTTCCAGTGAGTTGGCTCTTTGCCTCAGGTAGCCAAAGTATTAGAGCTTTACCTTGAGCATCAGTCCTTCCAATGAAGATTCAGGATTGATTTCCTTTAGGATGGACTGGTTTGATCTCCTTGCTGTCCAGGGGACTCTCAAGAGCCTTCTCCAACACCACAGTTCAAAGGCATCAATTCTTTGGCGCTCAGCTTTCTTTATAGTCCAACTCTCACATCCATACATGACTACTGGAAAAACCACAGCCTTGACTAGACAGACCTTTGTTGGCAAAGTAATGTATCTGCTTTATAATATGCTTTCTAGGTTTGTCATAGGTTTCCTTCCAAGGAGCAAGTGTCCTCTAATTTCATGGCTGCAGTTACCATCCATAGTGATTTTGGAGCCCAAGAAAATAAAGTCAGTTACTGCTTCCACTTTTTCTTCTTCTATTTGCCATTAAATGATAGGACCAGATGCCATGATCTTCGTTTTTTGAATGTTGAGTTTTAACCCAGCTTTTTCACTCTTCTCTTTCATCTTCATCAAGAGGATCCTTAGTTCCCCTTCCTTTTCTGCCATTAGGGTGGTGTCATCTGCATATATGAGGTTATTGGTACTTCTCCTGGCAATCTTGATTCAACTTGTGATTCATCCAGCCTGGCATTTCACATGATGTACTCTGCATATAAGTTAACAAGATGACAGTATACAGCCTGAATGTACTCCTTTCCCAATTTTGAACCAGTCTATTGTTCCATGTAAGGTTCTAACTGTTGCTCCTTGTCCTGCATACAGATTTCTCAGGAGACAAGTGGTTTGTTATTCCCATCTCTTTAAGAATTTTCCACAGTTTGTTGTGATGACTTTAGCATCGTCAGTGAAGTAAATGTTTTTCTGAAATTCCCTTGTTTGCTCTATGATCCAACAAATGTTGGTGGTTTGATCTCTGGTTCCTCTGACTTTTCTAAATCCATCTTGTACATCTGGAACTTCTCGGTTCATGTATTGCTGAAGCCTAGCTTTAAAGATTTTGAGCATAACCTTATTTGCATGCTAAATGAGCGCAACCATACTGTAGTCTGAACATTCTTTGGCATTGCCCTTCTTTGGTATTGAAATGAAAACTGATCTTTTCCAGTCCTGTGGCCACTGCTGAATTTTCCAAATTGGCTGACATATTGAGTACAGTGCTTTAACAGCATCATGTTTTGGAATTTTAACTAGCTCAGCTAGAATTCCATCACCTCCACTAGCTTTGTTTGTAATAATGCATCCTAAGGCCCACTTGACTTCACCCTCCACGAATGTCTGGCTGTACTTGAGTGACCACATCATCTTGGTTATCTGAGTCTTTGAGACCTTTTTTGTATAGTCTTCTGTGTATTCTTCCCAGGGATTTAACCTGAGTTTCCTGCGTTGCAGGCAGATTTTTTACTGTCTGAGCCACCAGGGAAGCCCAAGTGCCTTTACTGCTGCTCTTTATTTCTTCACGTGGATCCTAGTTACCATCTGATATCATTTCTTTTCAGCCTGAAAGACTTTTTTTAGTATTTCTCGTAAGGTAGATATGCTTACTGTGAATTCTTAGTCTTTGTTCATCTGGGAATGTCTTATTTAATTTTTATATTTGAAGGATAGTTTTGCTGGATGTATTAGTTTTCATTCCTGCATTAAAAATTATCATAAATTTATTACCTTAAAATACTACCTTACTAGTTTCTGTAAATTAGAGGTCTGGGCGTGGCTTAGCTAGGCCCTTTGTTCAGGTTTCAGAAGGCCTACAGTCAGGAGCTGGCCAAGGTTTTGGTCTCATCTGAGGCTTGGGATTCTTTCCAGGCTCACAGTTGTTGACAGAATTCATTTTCTTGCAGGTTATAGAATTTATAGTAGCCTTCCTCTTCAAGCCTAATCAGACTCTCTCTTTGATCTAAGAGGGACTAAAGCCCTCTTTGAAGGGATTCGCCTGATTTCAGTCAAACCCACTCCAAAAAAACTTCCCTTTTGATGAACTTAAAGTCACAGTGATTAGGGACTTTAATTCCATCAACAAAATTCCTTCTCCTTTGTCATAAAATGCAATTTAATCATTGGACTGACAGCCATAGGGCTTACTCACACTTAAGAGGAGGTGTGTACACCATGGAGTGGAAATTTGGGGGCCCATGTTAGAATTCTTTCCACCACACTAAGTACAGAATTATTTGTTCTTGTGTTTGCTTTCAGCATTCTGAATATTCCACTGCTTCCTGGTCCTCATTGTTTCAGGGGAAAGTCAGCTGTTAATCTTTATTAGGGGAGGTTGGGGGGATATGATGAGTCATTTTTATTACTTTCACAATTTTCTGCTCGTTTTTGTCTTTCAACATTTTCTCTATTTATCTATTTAGGACTGTGCTGGGTCCTCATTGCTGCACTCAGGCTTTTTCTAGTTGCAGATAGTGGAGGCTACTCTCTGGTTATGGTTCTCAGGCTTCTCATTGCGGTGGCTTTTCTTATTGTAGCACATGGGCTCCAGCCTTGTGGGCTTGAGTAACTGTTGCACATGGGCTCAGTAGTTGTCGCACAGAGGCTTAGTTGCTCCTCTGAGGCTTGTGGGGTCTTCCTGAACAAGGGTTCGAACCCATGGCCCCTGCATTGGCAGGTAGATTCTTAACCACTAGACCACTAGACAGTCTTGTCTTTAACATTTTGGCCAGTATGTCTGTAAGGTCTCTTTATGTTTCTGCTACTTGAAATTCATTGAGCTTCTTGAATGTCAGATTAAAGATTTTAGTCCAATTTGGGGAGTCGTCAGAAGGCAGTGGCACCCCACTCCAGTACTCTTGCCTGGAAAATCCCATGGATGGAGAAGCCTGGTAGGCTGCAGTCCATGGGGTCGCTAAGAGTTGGGCACGACTGAGCAACTTCACTTTCACTTTTCACTTTCATGCATTGGAGAAGGAAATGGCAACCCACTCCAGTGTTCTTGCCTGGAGAATCCCAGGGATGGGGGAGTCTGGTGGGCTGCCATCTATGGGGTCTCATAGAGTTGGACACGACTGAAGCGACTTAGCAGCAGCAGCCATTATTTATTCTTTCCTTGTTTTTTTTTGTGAGATTCCTATTTTGCCTGTGTTGATGTGCTTGATGGAGTCTCACAATAGAAAATCTGGTTGATCTGTCTTCAAATTTGTTACTCTTTTGTCTGCCAGCTCAGATCTGCTGTTGAGCCCCTTCAGTGAAATTTTCATTTCAGTTACTGTACTTTTCAATTCCAGAATTCCAATTTGATTCTTCTTTATAATCTCTTTTTGTTGAGATTCTCTATTTCATTGAGTCATTGTCCTCATACTTCGAATTATGTAAGTATGATTTCCTTTGGTTCTTTAAACGTGTTTGTGATAGCTGCTTTGAAATCCTTGTCAGCCTAGTCCAAGAACTGAATTCCCTCAGAGACAGTTTCTGTTGACTGTTTTTAACCCCATGTGAGTTATACTTTCTTATTTCTTTGCATGTTTTATCATTTTTTGTTAAACCAAGCATTTTAGATAATGTATTTTCAAGACTATCGAGTTAGATCACCTCTTGTCTTTCTTCCCAGAGGAGCTTTGTTGCAGTCTTTTTTTTTTTTTTCTTAAAGGACTTGCTTGCACTAAGTCTGTAGTGTTTGCTGTCACTGATATTTTTCTTGTGTATGCATTTTTTTTTTTTTAAGCCTGGCTTCCAGGGGGTCACCCTTGGATCAGGACAGCTTTAGTGGTCAGCCAGTGACTGGTCAGAGGTTCTACATAAACACTTAGAGAGCTAGTAAGGCTTCTGCCTTTTGATAGTGGATTTGTATGTAGGTTGGGGAATGAATTGAATGTTTAGGCAAGTAATAGGTTTGTTTCAACTTTTACTTTGTGCCAAGTCTTCTCATGTCCATATTGCTCCTATATCTCTGAAAGATCTCATATTGGGTCACAGATACATAGATAACTGTGGATCCTCACCAGTTTTTTTCTGAGCCTGCATACAGCTTTGTGCAAGCACACAGCCTTTCAGACCTCCAGGGATAAGAGAACTATCAAGGCCTGTCTTACTGTGCCCTTCTCAGGATATCCCTCCTAACTTTCTGGCAAGTCTGCTGATTTGTTTCTTGCCCCAGTCAGTATTGCAGCCTTGGGGTACTGCAGTATTGTTCTTCAGCAGAATCACTGTTGTTCGCAACATCACTCCTGTATGTAGAACTTTTCTGCTTTCTACATTCTTTTTAGTCAGTGGTCTTCCTTTAGCAGCAGTGGTGCTGGTTTGCACAGCTTGCCTCACACCGGTAGAACTACCATTATGGAGCTGGTGGCCTAAAACACCACAGATTTCCACTGTTCTTACTTGGCATTCAGTAGTTTTTCTTCAGTAAATGCTATTTGATTTGTTACATGTCTTCAGCCAATTTCCAGAGTTCTGATGGGCGTGTTTGTTTGTTTTCCTGAGAGGGTTATTTTGACATGTTTGTTTAGTTTTATATTTGATTTTGGGGGTAAAGGGTTTACCAAGCTCATCGCTCTAGCATTTCAGCAGTTCCACCCTTATCTTTTTACATTTTTTGACTGAAAAATAAAAAGCACAACCTGGAAGTTGAGAATCATGTTTCATTCAGCAGACCTGCTGGAGACATAAGCCCCCGGGAGGCAAACTCTTGGATAGCTCTGAGGGACTGTTCTAAAGAGGCAAGGGAAATACAGAGGAGTTTCTGCAACAAATACCAGTGGTTGGAACATCAAAAGATTACTGTTAATAAAAGAAAAATAGACATCAAATTAATGAATTTAGTGCTTTCTATGATGGGAAGTTGCAAGAGTCTAGGCTCAATGAAATCAATCTTTGATATGTTTCTTAACTATCTAGGATCAGTATCCTGCTGTTCTCTGTCCTGAATACCCTCAGGGTGCACAGTGGGGAGGGGGCAACTTCAGTGACTAATGGCTTGATGGACTCAGTGTCCTTTGTTTCTGTTATGGCAGGAGACATTTATAGTCCCCACTCATTATTACAGGGTTTTTCCCCTTAGTTTGGCATTTTAATTTTTATTTTATATTGTAATGTAGTTGATTTACAATGTTGTATTAGTTCATATTATGTTTTAATGTTAATTTATGGGTGCTGAGAAGCACTTTTTGTTGTTGTTCAGTTGCTGAGGCATGTCCAACTCTTTGTGACCCCATGGACTGCAGCACGGCAGGCTTCCCTGTCCTTCAGCATCTCCTGGAGCTTGCTCAACGCATGTCCAGTCAGTTGGTGATGCTATCCAACCATCTCTTCCTCTGTTGTCCCCTTATCCTCCTGCTGTCAATCTTTCCCAGTATCAGGGTTTTGTCTTTTCTTTTTTAAATTTATTTTTTAATTGAAGGATAATTACTTTACAGAATTTTGTTGTTTTCTGTCAAACCTCAGCATGAATCAGCCATAGGTATACGTATATCCCCTCCCTCTTGAACCTCCCCCCCATCTCGCTCCCCATCCCACTCCTGTAGGTTGATACAGAGTCCCTGTTTGAGTTTCCTGAGCCATACAGCAAATTCCCATTGTCTGTCTGTTTTACACACAGTAATGTAAGTTTCCATGTTACTTTCTCCATACATCTCACCCTCTTCTCCCCTCTCCCCATGTCCATAAGTCTGCTCTCTATGTCTGTTTGTCCACTGCTGCCCTGCACATAAATTCTTTGGTACCATCTTTCTAGGTGCCATATGTATGTGTTAATATACAATATTTATCTTTCTGACTTACTCACTCTGGTAATAGGCTCTAGGTTCATCCACCTCATTAGAACTGACTCAAATGTGTTCCTTTTTATGGCTGCATAATAGTCCACCGTGTATATGTACCACAGTTTCTTTATCCTTTCATCTGTTGAACTATGAACTATTGTAAATAGTTCAGCATCAGGGTCTTTTCTAATTAGTCAGTTCTTCACATCAGGTAGCCAAAGTATTGGAGCTGCAGCCTCAGTATCAGTCCTTCTAGTGAATATTCAGGATTGATTTCCTTTTGGGTTGACTGGTTTGATCCTGTTATAGTACAAGTTACTCTCAAGAGACTTCGCTAACACCACAGTTCAAAAGCATCAGTTCTTCAGTGCTCAGCCGCCTTTATGGTCCAATTCTCCTATTTGTACATGACTGCAAAACATCATAGCCTTGACTAGATGGACCTTTGTTAGCAAAGTAATGTTTCTGCTTTTTAATATGCTGTCTAGGTTGGTCATAGCTTTTCTTCCAAGGAGCAAATGTCTTTTTATTTCATGGCTGCAGGTACCATCTGCAGTGATTCTGGAGCCCAAGGAAATAAAGTCTGTCACTGTTTGCATTGTTTTCCCATCTATTTTCCATCAAGTGATGGGTTCTGATACTGTGATCTTTGTTTTTTGAATGTTGAATTTTAAGCCAGCTTTTCAGTCTCCTCTGAATTTCACCTTCATCAGGAGGCTCTTTAGTTCCTCTTCGCTTTCTGACATAAGGGTCATGTTATCTGCATATCTGAGGTTATTGATATTTCTCCCAGCAATCTTGATTCCAGCTTGTGCTTCTTCCCGCCCAGTATTTCACATGATGTACTCTGCATAGAAGTTAAATAAGCAGGGTGACAATATAGCAGTCCGTTGTTCCGTGTCTCAGAGGTTAAAGCGTCTGCCTCCAGTGCGGGAGACCTGGGTTCGATCCCTGGGTCGGGAAGATCCCCTGGAGAAGGAAATGGCAATCCACTCCAGTATTCTTGCCTGGAGAATCCCATGGACGGAGAAGCCTAGTAGGTACAGTCCACGGGGTCACAAAGAGTTGGACACGACTGAGCGACTTCACCTTCACCTTCACCTGTTCCGTGTCCAGTTCTAACTGTTGCTTCTTGACCTGCATACAGGTTTTACAGGAGGCAGATAAGGTGGTCTGGCATTCCCATCTCTTGAAGAACTTTCCACAGTTTGTTGTGATCCACACAATCATAGGCTTTAGCATAGTCAATGAAGCAGATGTTTTTCTGGAATTCTCTTGCTTTTTCTGTGATCCAGCAGATGTTGGCAGTTTGATCTCTTGGTTCCTTTGCCTTTTCTAAATCCAACTTGAACATCTGGAAGTTCTCAGTTCACATACTGTTGAAGCCTAGCTTGGAGAATTTTGAGCATTACTTTGCTACCATGTGAAATGAAGCACTTTTTATGCAATGCTTAAATATTTTTAAAAGCCTCTTAACCAGGTATTACTTAGCTGCTTGCACAGTACTTATTGAAATATTTATCTCTTGGCCTACTAATAGACATGTGACCCTGAACAAGTTTCATAACTCCTCTTTTTAAGTTTTATTCAGCCATGAGGTGAAACCCCAAAGGATTAAATGTGACATATGACATAGTATTTGCACTACACTAAGTAGTCAGTGATGATATATGTGAAGTAATAATAGTTCCTGTTTAATTGAGCTAAGTGGCAGTATCTTCTTTGTAAAGATGCTGCTGCTGCTGCTAAGTCACTTCAGTCGTGTCTGACTCTGTGCGACCCCATGGACTGCAGCCTACCAGGCTCCTCCATCCATAGGATTTTCTAGGCAAGAGTACTGGAGTGGATTGCCATTGCCTTCTCCAAAAGAGAATTTCTTATAGAAATTGACATAGTATTTGCACTACACTAAGTAGTCAGTGATGATATATGTGAAGTAATAATAGTTCCTGTTTAATTGAGCTAAGTGGCAGTATCTTCTTTGTAAAGATGCTGCTGCTGCTGCTAAGTCACTTCAGTCGTGTCTGACTCTGTGCGACCCCATGGACTGCAGCCTACCAGGCTCCTCCATCCATAGGATTTTCTAGGCAAGAGTACTGGAGTGGATTGCCATTGCCTTCTCCAAAAGATGCTGCACCTCAGATTTATAGGAGGGAAGTAACTTACCATGGTCACATGGTCATACTGTTGAGTTTCAGAGGCAGGCTTGAGCCCTGGTCTGCTTGATTAATTTATCTGGTTTTGGGTGTGTTTTTTTTGTTTTGTTTTTTTGGCTGCTTCCAAGAATCAGAAATTGTGTTACAAATTTGTGATTAGCTTCTATTATGTTAAGTCTACAGTCATACAAAGGAAATAACGATTGTATGTGTACTCATATATATGTGCTTCCATTCGGTTCCCCCAGCATGTATCATGTCAGGAACTTCTACAACAAAAAGTACTACAACAGTTACTTAAACCTTGTCTTTCTCTGAGATACAACCTTAATGACTCTAACCTTGAATACCTTAAGTGAATGGGAAAAACCGGGGACTTTACTCTTTTCATCCACGTCTATACTTGAAAACTTCTGATACGTAATAGTATAAGCAGTCATGAAAGTATACATAGAAAAAGTTTCTATTAGCTTTAAGGCCTTTTAGCCTAACAGGGTGTACATCATGTCTTTAGCATAATAGTGTACTCCCCAGATTGAATACTGTCTTATAGAAATTCCCCATGGTATCTACTCTTCTTAATGTCTACCTCTTAACCCTGACTTATCTTTCTTTGTATAAAGTCTGCTAAGTCAGAGACCACATCCATATATTTAGTCAACATTCATAATTCTCAGTAAATGCTTTGTATTCTTTGTACTCATTAGCATTCAAGGTAGCATCAGTTTAATGATTTATGAGACTTCATAGTCATAATTAATATTTATAAATGTCATGACTTAAAATATATTTGCCATACTTTCAAGTAGGGTTTGGGGGTTAAAGGTGAAAGATCTCCTTTTCTTGGAATGATTTCCTTTTCTTGGAAACTTCACAACACAGCTTGGAGGAGAGGTCAAGGAATGGAAACTATGTGAAGAAAAGAGTACTCTGAAATGAATCTAAATTATAAGGAAAAGAACCAGAATGCCCTGCTCTCCAGTGCTACCCAAGAACAGTGATTACACCTAAGAGTTAATGAGGATCTGTTGGCCAGAAATTTTTTTAAATTAAACCAACATAATTATTAATGTATTGAAACTTTCGATGACAAGTTTCAAATTCTTTTGTGACTGTGCTCTTAGCTGTGGTTTATTATGAGAATTCTTCAGTTTAGTCGCTCAGTCGTATCTGACTCTTTGCGATCCCATGAATCGCAGCACGCCAGGCCTCCTCGTCCGTCACCAACTCCCGGAGTTCACTCAAACTCATAGAGTCCATAGAGTCGGTGATGTCATCCAGCCATCTCATCCTCTGTCATCCCCTTCTCCTCCTGCCCCTAATCCCTCCCAGCATCAGGGTCTTTTCCAATGAGTCAACTCTTCGCATGAGGTAGCCAAAGTATTGGAGTTTCAGCTTTAGCATCAGTCCTTCCAATGAGCACCCAGGGCTGATCTCCTTCAGAATGGACTGGTTGGACCTCCTTGCAGTCCAAGGGACTCTCAAGAGTCTTCTCCAACACCACAGTTCAAAAGCATCAATTCTTCGGTGCTCAGCTTTGTTCACTGTCCAACTCTTACATCCATACATGACCACTGGAAAAACCATAGCCTTAACTAGACGGACCTTTGTTGGCAAAGTAATATCTCTGCTTTTTAATATGCTATCTAGGTTGGTCATAGCTTCCTTCCAAGGAGTGTCTTTTAATTTCATGGCTGCAATCACCATCTGCAGTGATTATTCTTAGTTACTATTTGTAATAAAAAGATCTTGCATTGGTGATTTGAGTACTTTCCGGTTATTAGAACAATAATCATTCTATGGGGCCTTATGAAAGGAATAAAATATTGTAACAGCACTGCTGTCAACTTGTAAAACACATATGCGTATAATGTTTAGTATCATTGTCTAGTTGCTCTTATTACAACTAATTACTCTCCTCTGAATAGAGGAGAAAGGAGTCTATTACTATGGGGATCATTCATGTCATAGAGAATTAGGACTCATTAAATACCATTTTACATTTTTAAAAATAGATTCCAGGTAATTTTTCGAAGAAACACCTCAGCTTCATTCTTTTATAAGTGGCAGACTCTTTTATACTATCTATTCCTAGAGGTTTATCAAATTACTATAGAGAAAGCAACTCAATCTTAAACTACAACTGTTATTTTAGAATGTTACCTTGGGAAATCTTTAGGTTCAGCTCATTGGATCAGCTTAAGTTATGGAGGAACACTTCCTTTGTTGAATAATCCACAATCGGTGGATTTTCTGGAAACTTTAGCTGCTCAGAAAATAGTCCAGAACTGATAAGGAAGCAAAAAAGTATAAACAGCAAAGAGTTTTTTAAAAATTAAAGTCTATTCACTTTTTTAGGTATCACGTTTTTGCATGTGAAATACTATGCTCTTAGTCTCTTCATGTTTAGCGTGATTCTACCAAAGTCAGGTTACTGAATCGGTTATCTCTTCAGTTCAGTTCAGTTCAGTCGCTCAGTCGTGTCCGACTCTTTGTGACCCCATGAATCGCAGCATGCCAGGCTTCCCTGTGGTTATCTGTTGCTTTGTAATAAAAACTGTGAAAAGTTGATGTCTTAAAGCAACATTCATTTTATCACAGTTCTACAGTTTTGTCAGACCTTAGAAGGAATAGCTCATCTCTGTTCTTGATATCCGCTGGAGCAGCTTGATTGGGCCTGGAGGATTTATTTCTAAGATGACTCAAGTCATTTGGCTAGCTGGCAGGTTGTTGCTGGCTACCATCTGGGAGATAAGCTGAGGCTATTGATCAAGTCCTGAGTTTTCTTCCATGTGGATAGTTAGATTTCTAATAGAAAAATGGTGGCTGGGTTCCAAGAGACAGTATCTTTATGAAGAAATATTCCAAGAGGATGAGTCTTACTGTAATTAATAAATATTTGCTAATATGCCATTGACCAGAATGGCCAAGGTGATATGGGAAGGAAATGGCAATTCGCTCCAGTATTCTTACCTGGAAAACCCCTTGGATGGAGGAGCCTGGCGGACTACTGTCCATGGGGTCACAAGAGTCAGACATACTTAGCTACTTCACCACCACCACAGGAAGATATGGAGGATACAGAAAGATACCGAGAGGCATTGTTTTTTGTAAGCCACCAAAGTAATAGCCTACTCCAGTTGTATACCTTCTCTGTCTATAGCAAAGTAGCCTCTCTGAAGGACATTTGGAAACCTTAACATTCAAAGCTTTTGACCCAGTAATTTTACCGTTAGGGGTTTGTTCTAAGGAAAGTGTCAGTTCTCTAGATCTATACTAAAGCTTCATCTAGCTTTCACCCAGTACATTTTACCCAGGGTCAGATAACTGGTTGATGCCAGAGTTGGGATTTAAAGCCAGGTTGTCTGGTTCCAGAGCTGTGTGCTTTAACTTTAACCATGTCCTGTATCTCTCAGGTAGATGATATCTGTATACAATCATGTTAATAATATCAAATGAGAAGCTAGTATTTTTAATAAGAATAAAATCTGTATATATAAAATCTGAAAGGATATACAATTGGCCCTTAACATGGGTTTGAACTGCATGGGTCCTCTTATTTATGGATTTTTTTCAGTAGTAAATACTACAGGACTACACAATCCATGGTCAGTTGAAACTGTGGATGCAGAACAGCAAATATGGAGGAACCGTGTGAAACTGTGGATGCAGAACAGCAAATATGGAGGAACCATGTATACAGAGGGCCAGCTATAAATTATACTTGGGTTTTCAACTCTCAGGAGGGTCAGTGTCCCTAACCTCCAGCATTGTTCAAAGGTCAGTCATGTATTAGAATAACATATCTGCAACACTGTTGTTTTTCTTTTTTTGGTATGGATACTTCCTATGAGCCTGCTATGCAAACTTAACCTAATACATTCATCTGTATATGTAGTTTTATGTCTGTTTCGTTTCTACCCTGATTACTTTAGTGTGGGTTTCCCCCCTTTCATCTAAACAGTAGTAAGTCTACAATGAATTATAACTGATAAAGATTTTAAGTCTTAGAAGATTACTTTGCTCTCCTCTATCCAAGCCCCCAGTTTTATGCTGTAAATTCTCTTAAGGAGGATTTTTTTTAGATCTCTAATCTGTATGTGCCTGGTAATGCATATCTAGAAGTTTAGAATACACCTACTGAAAAGAGCTGCTTTTGTTTTTATTTATTATATTTACTTTTGGCTATGCTGTGTCTTCATAGTGGTGCAGGCTTTCTGTAGTTGCAGTGAGCAGGGGCTTTGTTTTGGTGTGTGGGCTCCTCACTGCTGTGGCTTCTCTTACTGCGGAGCACAGGCTCCAGGGTGCCCAGGCTTCAGTAGTTGTGGTGCAAGGGCTTACTTGCCTTGTGGCATGTGGAATCTTCCTGAATCAAACCCTTGTCCCTTGCATTGCCAGGTGGATTCTCAGTCACCAGACCACCAGGGAAGTCCAGAGCTTCTTAACTAGTATTCTTTCACTGATTTCTACATTATAGTTTTAAGATGACTTTGCATCCCATTTCCATTGTTCTCATAGTGTCAGTTCCAAATCCTTGAGGATGTAAAATATTGCCCGTATCTGTCCTGGCTAAACTGGAATCACTGGGAATCATACAGATTCCTAAGCACCCAGTATTCTGTTTCACCTTTAATAAGTGTAGGGCAGTGGTTCTTGACCATGGTTGTTTTTTTTTTTTTTTAATTAATTTTTATTTTTTAGTTTGTTTTGCTTTACAATACTGTATTCGTTTTGTTACACATTGACATGAATTAGCCATGAGTGTACATGAACTCCCAATCCCGACCCCCACCTCCACCCTCCCGCCCCACACCCTCTCTCTGGATTATCCCCATGCATCAGTCCCTAGCATCCTGCATCCTGTATCAAACCTGGACTGGCAATTCGTTTCGCTTATGATATCACACATGTTACATTGCCACTCTGCCAACCCATCCCACCCTCTCCCTCTCCCACAGAGTCCAAAAGGCCATTCTATACAACTGTGTCTCTTTTGCTGTCTTGCGTACAGGTTTATCATTACCATCATTCTAAATTCCATATGTATGTGTAAGTATACTGTATTGATGTTTTTCTTTCTGGCTACTTCACTCTGTATAATCGGCTCCAGCGTCATCCACCTCATTAAAACTGATTCAAATGTATTCTTTTTAATAGCTGAGTAATACTCCTTTTTTTTTAATTAATTTTTATTTTTTAGTTTGTTTTGCTTTACAATACTGTATTCGTTTTGTTACACATTGACATGAATTAGCCATGAGTGTACATGAACTCCCAATCCCGACCCCCACCTCCACCCTCCCGCCCCACACCCTCTCTCTGGATTATCCCCATGCATCAGTCCCTAGCATCCTGCATCCTGTATCAAACCTGGACTGGCAATTCGTTTCGCTTATGATATCACACATGTTACATTGCCACTCTGCCAACCCATCCCACCCTCTCCCTCTCCCACAGAGTCCAAAAGGCCATTCTATACAACTGTGTCTCTTTTGCTGTCTTGCGTACAGGTTTATCATTACCATCATTCTAAATTCCATATGTATGTGTAAGTATACTGTATTGATGTTTTTCTTTCTGGCTTACTTCACTCTGTATAGTAAGGATTATCCTACCTGACGATCATGGTTGTATCTTAGAATCACCTAAAAATAACTGATGTTTGGAGTCCAACCTATACTAATTTGAATGAGATTCTCTAGATGACGGCACTTAAGAGTGTAGGGATGGGAGTGTGTTTAAAACCTCTTGAAGTGATTCTTAGAATTAGGCAAGTTGGAAAGAGATGGAAAATAGTTTTGCACTTTAAAAATTGTTGAAAATAGGTCTTATGCTGTTAATAGGCAGTTTTCTTTCAGCAGAAGCTTGTAGGATTATGTAAGTGTTCCAGAACTATTAAGAACAAATTTTCCTTTACAGTAGAATTATTACTGCACAGTTTCATTAAAGGTTGCTCATTGAAGATCTTGCTTGAGCTCACAATAAATCTTGTCATCCACAAATGAAGAATATGGACAAAGTAGAAGACATATGAAATTACTTGGTTTATACATTAAACTAGTCTCAATAATGTCTTCTCTACTGTTTCAGAAATTATACCTAAAGGATACTTCTTTTAAAATAACAGGAAATTGTATCACTGGAAGGCCACGTTCTTATTTAAAAAAAAGAAACTAAACACAATACCTTGGCTTATGACAATCTACATTTCAAAGGTTCTCCAGACTAAAAGCTTATTCTTTGCTTAAATGACTTCTCCCAAGCCATATTTAGAGTTCATCTAGGTTATAAACCATATCTCCAGTTATTCATGCTGTTCCAGATTGGGTAAAACAAGTATCAAAAGTACTGAAGGGCGAGGTAATAGCTTAAGCACTTCTCAGCTTATCCTTTATCTCTAGATGTAGATATTTGAAGAAATACAGCCTTTTAATGAGAACTGAAGTGAGGCATCCATTTACATCTCTTAGGATTGGTTGAATAGAGCATGGCCTATTGAGTATACTTTTGATGTCGTTGCCAGTCTCTTTTTTCAAATGTACACATGACACTATCTGAAGAAATGCTAGAAACACCTAGTAAACATTTTTCGAATATCTATTGTTAAGCTATATTCAGGTGACCACATTTTGAGGCTTGGGTTTCTGCTTGGCTATCAGTGATAATCAGGTTACATATCGGGTATCTGTGAGCTGCTGACTTTGATAGGTCAGCCTCTGTAAGTGTGTAAGACCTAGCTTTTTGGAGACCAGTACATGGCCATTTCCTCTGTTTGAACGTGAAGGGAGCACTTGTTTTAGAGCTCTGTACCATGGTTTCAAAATCTGTTCTGTAGTGTATAATGTCCATTTGAATTCCTGATGGTTTTACCCTATGTGGTTAGTAATACCTTGTGGGAAATGACTAGTAGTTTCTCTTTTATATAAATAGCAGTTTAAGAGTATCAGGCATATAGGCATCTCTTATAACATTTTATCCCTTTGGAGTTTTGTTTTGGTTATGTTATTAGGAAAAGTAAAGAGCAATGAATAATTTTGAACAGGGTTATGTGTGTTAGTATGTGTTAGTCACTCAGTCATGTCTGACTGTTTGTGACTCCATGGACTGTAGCCCGCCAGGCTCCTCTGTCTGTGGAATTCTCCAGACAAGAATACTGGAGTGGGTCGTCATTCCCTTCTCCAGGGGATCTTCCTGACTGAAGGATCAAACGCAGGTCCCTGCATTGCAGGTGGATTCTTTACCTTCTGAGCCACCAGGGAAGCCCTGAATAGGGTTACTCTTGTTCTTTCCTAGTTTTCTGAATGTCCCAGGTTTCTTGTATAATGATTAGTCCATCACCTTTTCATAAGCTACACAGAAGCTTGAGAATTGCCCTGAATTTTGCATAGGATAAGTAACAAATATCTACGGCTTCATTCTAGCCAAGTAGACTATAAGTCTTAATTTTTCTGAATCAACAAATTGCAAACATAATGTACTTACACATCTATGTGTTCACACTGTATCCAGCAGAATGGGGTTTTCCTGCAGTAAGCCAGTCTCTGTCCTGATGGTTAAAGTCAGGCAGATAACTTCCCCCCAAAAAAACTCAATATAAGAGGGAAAATAATAACTTTACATGGAAGGGATCTAACTGACCTCACCTTCACCAAGTGATTGAACAGTAGATCAAGCCTACAGCGCGTTCTTTCTGATGTGGGGTACTGAGAAGGCTTTCAAATTCCTGCCGATAGGAACATTCTTGACAAAGATGAACGACATAGAACTCATCATGAGGAAAAGGACAAACTCAGGGGTATAATATCTCTCAGATAGCTGGCCTGCACTCTTTAAAATTGTCACTGTCTTAAATGGTGAAAGGGCAGGAGGATTGCTCTAGATTGAAGACGACTTAGATAACAAGGCATATATAATATAAATAAGCTACAGGGATATATTGTATAGTACAAGGAAAATAGCCAGTATTTTATAATTACTTTAAATGGGGTATAATATCTAAAAAATCTTGAATCACTATGTTGTACATAAGTTATAGTTAAAACTGTGTTATAGTTAGGACTTTCCAGGTGGCTCAGTGGTAAAGAATCCACCTGCAGTGCAGGAGACAGAGGAGATGTAGGTTCGATCCCTGGGTTGGGAAGATCCCCTGGAGAAGGAAATGGCACCCCTGTTTAGTATTCTTGCCTGGGGAATCCCATGGACAGAGCACACTGGTGGGCTGTATTTCCTGGGGTCGCGATGAGTTGGACATGACTTAGTGATTGAGTGCACACACATAATTAGAGTTAAAACATAGTTAAGACTGTGTTACAGTTTTCCCCAAAAATGTTATTAAATAGTGCTGACATTTAACTAGGATTTGACTTATAATGATTAACAGAAGCATATTTTTAATGTAAAATAAAATAGTTTTTATAGACTTCATGGATTCAAAGCAGCCAATTTAACTTTTTAGGGGGCAAATGATTATAATTCCCTGCTTTTTAAATGTTAGTTTGGGCCACAGCCCTGACATAGCTTTAAATTATTGTTAATTTGCAGTTTCTTATATATATGACAATGGTTTAAATGTAAATATTTATAGGTACCTCTGTCTTTGCTTTGCCAGACATTCATAACTCCATGAATGGAACTGAAAAGTCTGAAATAGACTGAGGTTACTCAAACTCACTTTCAGCATTCACTAATATCACATACCTACACAAATAGCTGCCAGGTGTGGCTCAGTTTATGGTTTTCGCCTGATGATTGGCTTTAGTTTTGCCTGTCTTAGGTTACTGTTCCTCAAATGCTGCTATTTCATACAAATGGCTGAGTTTGACACTTTTACCTGTTAGGTAAAATGACCTATAGATGGAGGAAAATAGTAGTTTCTAGTTTATGCTCAGGTTGAGAAACTAGAGCAACTTTTCTTAAAATAAAATTCGAATGTAAGGATGAGAAAATACTAATCTTGCCTTTTAAGTTTCAAAAGTTTTAGTCATCTTAATATCGTTAAGTCTGATTTACATTTAATTTCAGAATTCAGCACTTATTTCTCTTTGGATAAATCAGAAGCATTTTAAATGATATTCAAAAGAAAAACTTTAAAGAATTTTTGCTATAATTTGCCTCAGTCTGTCTCTTTCCCATACTCTTCAAGCAGATAAAACTTAAAAGTAGCTAGAACCAGCCCTTTTTCTTTCTAAGAAATAATTGTCATATTAGTTTCAGGTGTACACCATAATGATTTTATATTTGTATACATTGTAAAAATAAGTTAGTTAATATCTAGCATTATACATAGTTACTTAATAATGCTTTGTGTGTAATAAGAATGAGCAAACTTTTCATGCTGCCCTTTAGTGTATATGTAGCTAACCTGTTGAATTTGTAGTAATTTCTCCGTTATTTTTTTAAAGATATATTCCTGTTCAGAGATGTTTATTAACTCCTGGTGCTCACAGGGAGATACCTTAGCCAGATACTCAGGCTTTCAGTTTTATTTTGCACCATCTCCTATGGTTTAGAATGTACAAGAATTACTTCCTGAATATACTTTTTTCTTCTCTGCATGTAGTTCATGGTATTTTCATCATTCTCAGCTGTCTTCCTGTAGTATGCCTGACTCCATGTGTTAAAAGAATACTGACCAAATCAATTATCAGTTCCTTTATGCTTTTTTAAAAAATTATACAAATGGTATCATACTATATAGATGCTGTTCTGAAACTTCCTATACTTAACACATCTCAGGGAAGCTTCCTGATCAGTCTCTGGCTGAGTTACATTTTGTAAAATCTGTATAATATTTCAGTTTATATTTGTAGCAGTTTAATAAGATTTTCAGTTTCTGGGTTTTTTTTTTTTTGCTGTTATATATAAAAAATGTTCAGGTGAATTTCTATGCACTGATACCTTTTTGCATATGTGGAAATATTCACAGGATAATTCTTGGTGGAATCATTGGCTCAAAAAAAGATATGCATTTAAAAGAGTGATGATAGATGTCACCGGAATGCCCTTCTTTAAGGTTGTTTTCACTAATAGCACTTAGTCTTTTAGATGCCTATCCATCTTCACCATCATTGGGTATTAAAATTGAATACCTGCCTGTCTGATGAATGAAAATGGGCTCTTACTGTTTTGACTGTCATTTTTTGTGTGAGTGAAGTTGAACGTTATTGACATAGTTTTTCTAAAGTCTGTTAGTTTATTCATCTTTATCTTTCACTAGTTTTTAAGTTCTTTACATTTTAATGAAATTATCTCTTTGTTTTATATTGCAGATATTTATTTACACTTATGGTCTTTCAACTTTGTTTTTGTTTATGGTGTATAGTATTTTTATACTATTTGCTTATAACCAAATATATTATAAGCTTCATAGGGGCCAAGACTGCATCTTACTCATCATTATATTCCCCATCTTATCTAGCACTATGCCCTTTTGTGGATGTTCTTAAACTGTAATAATAGTTGAATCCTTCCAAAACTGTAGGAGAAAAATTACTCTTACTCTTTTCTCTTTAGAAAACCAAAATACAATATTTTATAAGAGTTAAATAAGTTGTAAGTTACCAATCATGAGCGTTTGTAATTTAAAATGATAGTTCAGTGGCATAAACAAAAAAACCTCAGCATTTTTTATTTGTATGCTGATTAATTTGAATTGAAAGTCCTTGTGATGATCAAGGAGAAGTTAACAGGTATACTTACCACTCTAAATGTAATGGGCAAATAATAAAATTACTTGATATGACTTTATAAAAACTCTAAAGCAGTCTTCATATAAAGAGAAATAGCCAGCTGAGAAAACTATAAAATTTTCTTAAAATAACCATGATCCTTTTTTAATATATAATCTTCAATCTATTACCTAGTCATAGAAAGGAGTGGACTTTTTCTCCCTCCCACTACCCATCTATTAAAGTGAATCAGATATAATCATGATTGTGTCAAAAGTTCAAAAGGGAAAATGGAGGTAAAATGAGCTGAATTGGCATTCTTCCCTCAACATTGTACCTGTAAGCTTGATATGTTGTTTCAGAGATTAACTTTATAGACTTCCGTACCCAGAAGTATGAAAATTCTTAGGGAACTCTTTTCACAAGCTTGATCTTAACATACGAATAAAGAGAGCAGCTAATCCCTTTTGTAAGGTAATTTGAGAGAAGGGAATTCAAAATGTAAAATCTCACCTGCAGAAAACACTCTATTCTGTAAAGGCCTTTCTATCTTTAGACACTTACAAAGACTTAATATTTTAGTGTGGAAGGGTGAACTTGGTTAAAAAGCCAATGGGTGAAATTAGAGAGAAATAATCAGTGCTTTCTTTCTGGGAATTACCATCTTGCTCTCCAGGGGACCTAATTTTATTCCCTGTGGGTAATGAGAATACCCCTCTTGTACAGCAAGCCAGCATCTCTAAATATAAGCTTGACTTTTAGTATAATAAGAGTCTTGTTAGGTGCAATTTTGCTCTTAGTCATTAATACAATGAACAAATGTTGTGGTTACCTGGGAAAGAAAATTCAAGTGCTTTTAAACCTCTTGTGAGTTTTCGTTTCATGCTTGAAATCTATACAGTGTTATGCCCAATAGCATCTGTAGAAGATTCCAAGCTATAAGGTGTACAACATAGAGCAGTTAATACACGGAAAAAATTGAAACCACTACAAAACAGGTTTAAGATCCTGAATAAAAAGCTTTTCTTTTATAAATGACACTTACTAGGGCATTAAGTTTTAACAAGTGATTGGAATTTTCTTAAGGGGAATTTTACATGATGATGATGTCTCTTTGTCAGTCTTTGCTTCTGGTGGCACTTTTTCCTTTCAGCTTTAATACAGTTTGGAGTTCTACAAGTGCAAAGACCGGATAAAGAACAAAATATAATCTGAGAGTATATGGTATTAAATAGCATTTTCAGTATATTATGGCATTAATTATGTTAGGTCATTGGCACCAACTTTGTGATATGTGCAATTAAAATCTATTCTTGATTCTTTAAGTTTAGAATTTGACAGCAGTGGTCTTTCTTGTAGAGAACAATCTTCCATTCCGATGTAACCTTAAAGTACTGGGCATTATGTTTTCAGTTCCTAAAGTTGCCTGCAGTCTGAAAGCGCTGGACCTTATGTGTATGACTCCTGATTTTCTGTTGACAGTAAGAGCACACTGTGCTCTTTCCCCTGCTGTTTTTTGGCTTTTTTTAAGAAGACCATTAAGAATAATCGTCCTTTATTCTTTTCTTTCATTATGACTTTTAATCTAGTCATAATAACAAAATATTTTGTATTTCATTTCAAACTAGTAAAGCTCTGTTTCCCCTGCAAGCATTGTATCTAAACTGTATAGCAATCAGAGCTGGCTTCATCTCACTCCTCTGATATTTTTACCACTTACTGAAAATAGAAAAAATGACCTTATTTATGTAACTGACCTCAGGAAGAATGACATCCAAAAGCATATGTACAAATGTGCATTTAAAAAATTGTATTCTGGTATATGTAACATACTTTTTAACAGCTAAGCTTTATTAGAGGTAAAATATCATTTTAATAACTTTTATGATTTTCTTATCTTAATGTAACCGGGTTTGTCATTTTATCAGTTTGACAACAGATTTCCCCCCCTACCCCCAGCTTGTTTAAATCCCTGTAACATGCTTCAGTTTAGGAGTGATTTTTTTTTATTTGTTTCAGACAAATCTGCCTATTTTCAAGCTAAAGGAATCTACTGTTAGAAGAAGATACAGTGACTTTGAATGGCTGCGAAGTGAACTAGAAAGAGAGAGCAAGGTAGGAATTATTTATAATGTTACTTTAAAACAAAACATTCCAAATTTTGATGTTTAAGACCTCTCAGGAAAATAATCTTGAATAAAATGAGTAAAAGTGATGTCCCCCCCCGCCTCCCAGATAATTCAATTTCACTTTATTTCCTAGGAAATGGGGAAGTGTGTAGTTTTTCTTTAGAACTCTTCCTTCTCATGTCTACTTCAGTGGCCCACAGAGGCCTTTGCTGACTCACACTTACATGACACTTCTTAGAACTTTCTTGCTATTGCTTCCTTCCTTTTTGTCGTCTTCCTGTTCACTTTCTCCTCCCACCCTTGCTAAGTTTCTCTTCTCAGTACATCTCCTATTGCATTGTATTTGTAGCTTTGTTTTTTTTAACTGACTACATTTTTTTTATCATCATACATTTATATATGACAGAAATATCCTAAACCAGTACTTACCTTAATCTGTATGATAGGTGCTAATAATCCTCAGATTCACTTCTTAAATGACAGCCATGATCTACCTTTAGTTTGCTACCTGCAGTTTTAGAACACTGTTACATATCCTGGTAAGAACTGTCTCTCTTGGAAGAAAATTTGGTGTCTTTGGCTGCAAAATAGAGAAATCAAAGTCTCATTCTAATGTCTCTTACTTCAGCCCTACGTCAGAAGGACATACATGGAATCTTGCAAAGTACCCTCAGAATGATGAAAAGTACACTCAAAAGACTAGCTCGTGCTTCCTTCTGAAGCATACTAAGAAAGAAAAAGAAGGAAATCTTTCTTAACCAGATAAATGTGGCTGGATACAAGAGCAACCTAGACAAGTCATAGCATTCCATCAAAAATGGAAAAATAGTTTTACTCTAAAGAATATCCAAGTATAAAATATTTCCAAGTAAAACTGAAAGTATAAGGCCCATGTAAAGAAAACCTTAAAAGTTCATTGAAAGGCAAAAAGAAGACCTTAAACAGAAATACTACATTCCTGGTTTGGAATATTCACTTCTGAAGATTCATTTACTCTATAAATATTTGTGAGTTCATTCTATATGTTATGTGAGTTGCAGATAGAGCTGTGAACAAATGAGGGTCCCCACTTTTCTGGCACTTTATTGGGTAAGTCGGGGTGGTGGTGAAAAGGAAACCAGAAAAAAATAGTGAGATTATATAATATGTCAGATGGTAATATGCTTTAAAAAATATCTAAGGAAAATAGAGAGTGCTAGTCTCATATAGGATGGTCAAGGGAAGCCCTCACTTAGAGCTGGCATTTTAGCAGTAGACCCAACAGAAATAAGGTAGTATCTTCTAACTTATTTATAAACTTGTGAAATTCTAATAGGAATCTTAATGGAGTTCTTTATAAGCCTGCAGATAAGACTTTAAGAATCAGAGAAAGTGCAAGAATCGCCAAAAATTATTTTTACCAGTGATTTAGCACCTGCAGACATCAGCATATGTTAAGGCTATAGTAATTAAAAACAGGATAGTATTGCTTTGTTGTTGTTGTCCGACTCTTCTGCAACCCCACAAACTGCAGCACGCCACGCTTCCCTGTCCTTCACTATCTCCCTAAGTTTGCTCAAACTCATGTCCATGGATCAGTGATGCCATCCAACCATCTCATCCTCGTCGCCACCTTCTTCTCTTGCCCTGTCTTTCCCAGCATCAGGGTCTTTTCCAGTGAGTTCGCTCTTCTCCAGTGAGTTGGCTCTTCACATCAGGTAGCCAGAGTATTGGAGCTTAAGCTTTGGTATCAGTCCTTCCAGTGAATATTCAGGGTTGATTTCCTTTATAATTGACTGATTGGATCTCCTTGTTGTCCAGTGGACTCTCAAGAGTCTTCTTCCAGCACCACAATTTGAAAGCATCAATTCTTCAGCATTCAGCCTTCTTTATGGTCCAACTCTCACATCCATACATGACTACTGGAAAAACCACAGTTTTGACTATATGGACCTTTGTTGGCAAAGTATTGCTTTAGGGATGAGCAAATAGATTAGCAGAATGTCAGAGAATTGAGAAGCTGACCATGTGTTCATTGGAAATTTAGTTCATAACAAAAATAACTTTGTCAATTAGTATAGAAAGAAATTTATATTCAGCAAATGGGGTTGAAACATGTGGCTATTTAGGAATAAAGCTGTATAATTTGCTGTATATAAATTACAGATGGTTTGAAGATCTAAATGTACAAAACAAGAAAGTTTTAAGTTACAAAGAAGAAATTTTTTGTGACCATAAGGAGAAGTGTCTTCTTTCCTCCCACTTTTATTTGATATAATTGACAAATAACATTGTATAAGTTTTAAGTTGTGTAACACAATGATTTGATGTATGTATATCTTATAAAACGATTACCATAATAAGGTTGAAAGTGAAGTCGCTCAGTCGTGTCCGACTCTTTGTGACCCCATGGACTGGGGCCTACCAGGCTCCTCTGTCCATGGGATTTTCCAGACAATAGTACTGGAGTGGATTGCCATTTCCTTCTCCAGCAGATCTTCCCTATCAAAGAAGAAATTTTTTGTGACCATAAGGAGAAGTGTCTTCTTTCCTCCCACTTTTATTTGATATAATTGACAAATAACATTGTATAAGTTTTAAGTTGTGTAACACAATGATTTGATGTATGTATATCTTATAAAACGATTACCATAATAAGGTTGAAAGTGAAGTCGCTCAGTCGTGTCCGACTCTTTGTGACCCCATGGACTGGGGCCTACCAGGCTCCTCTGTCCATGGGATTTTCCAGACAATAGTACTGGAGTGGATTGCCATTTCCTTCTCCAGCAGATCTTCCCTACCCAGGGATCAAACCCAGGTCTCCCGCATTGTAGACAGACGCTTTACCGTCTGAGCCACCAGGGAAGTCCAATAATAAGGTTAGTTAATACATCTATCATGTCACATAGAAGGCTTTGTTTTGGTGGTGGTGGTGGTAACATTCATACTCTGTTTCTGTTAGCAACTTTAAGACTATAATACAATCTTGTTAACTGTAGTTAAAATGCTATACTTTAGATCTCCAGAAGACCCCCCTGGAGAAGGGCATGGCAGCCCACTCCAGTATTCTTGCCTGGAGAATCCCATGGAGAGAGGAGCCTGTGGACTACAGTCCATGGGGTCACAGAGTTGGACGTGACTGAAACGACTTTGGACAGCACAGCACACAGATCTCCAGAACTCACTCATTCTTCAACTGAAAGTTTGTACCATTCGACCAAAATCTCCCTATTTCCCCTACCCCCCAACCCCTGAAAACCACTAATCTATTAATACTACTCTCTGTTTCTATGAGTTCAACTCTTGCAGATTTCACACAAAAGTGGGATCATATGGTATCTGTCTTTTTCTGTCTAACTTATGATAAGAAGTGTCTTGATAGGCTTTTGACTTTGCTTAACATAGTACCTGGCCTACTGGAGTGTTTAATAAGCATTTCATAAATGTATACATCACTTTTTTTCATGACAGCTTTATTGACATAACTCACATGCCATACAATTCACCAGTTTTTACATTCATTTATTTTTGGCCCTGGGTCTTCATTGCAGCGCATGGGCTTTCTCTGATTGCAGCGAGTGGGGGCCGTTCTTTGTTGCCATGTGTGGGCTTCTCATTGGGGTCGCTTCTCTTGTTGTGGAGCACAGGCTTTAGGCACACGGGCTTCAGTATTGAGGCTCTCAGGCTATAGAGGGTGGGCTTATTCGTTGAGGTGCACAGCCTTAGTTGCTCTGCAGCATGTGAAATCTTCCCCAGACCAGGGATCGAACCATGTCCCCGACACTGGTAGACAGATTCCTGTCCGCTGTGCCACAAAGGAAGTCCACAACTCACCAATTTAAAGTGTATTAATTCTTAATTCTTACCATTAAGTGTAATGGTTCTTAGTATATTCAGAGTTGTGCAACCATTACTACAGTCAGTTTTAGGACACTGTAATCTCTCTTTAAGAAAAACACCGTACCCATTAGTAATCTTTACTGATTTCTCCTCACCCAGCCCTTCACAACCACTAATTTTCTTTCTTATGGATTTTCTTGTTCTGGGCATTGGGTATAAATAGAAGCATAGAATATGTAGTCTTTTCTGTCTGGCTTTTTTCACTGAGTGTGTTTTCAGGGTTCATCCTGTTGTATTGTTAATCACTACTTCATTTCTTTATTCTTTTGTATGGATATATCATTTTTTATTCACACATTTATCATTGGCAGACAAATTTGAGTTTTTCCTGCTTTCTGACTATTGTGAATAATACTGCTGTGAACATTCATGTACAGGTTTTTGCATGGACATGTGTTTGTATATCTTGGGTCTATAACTCTTGTATCTCTTGGGTATGCTCAAAATTCTCCAAGCCAGGCTTCAGCAGTATATAAACCGTAAAATTCCAGATGTTCAAGCTAGATTTAGAAAAGGTAGAGGAACCAGAGATCAAATTGCCAACATGCGTTGGATCATCAAAAAAGCAAAAGAGTTCCAGAAAAACACCGGCTTCTGCTTTATTGATGACGTCAAAACNCCATCCACAACTGGATATGTTTTTGCTTTGGCTCCATCCCTTCATTCTTTCTGGAGTTATTTTTCCGCTGATCTCCAGTAGCATATTGGGGACCTAATGACCTGGGGAGTATGTGCCACTGAATCAAAGCAGCCCCTAGATCATTGCTTTTAGGAGGTCCTCAGACATTTAAAGAACTGAATGAGCTACTGACCCCAAGAAAGCATTAGCAGCAATGAGGATATGACCAGCAGCAGGCAGAGCAGATCAGTCTAGGGAGACCTTGGACAGCTCTACGCCCACTGCATTGGACTCTCCATGTTTAGTCTCAGCCCTGCTGTGCATCTTTAGTCTCAGGAGCCTTAGAATAGCTTTCTCAGCAAGGAATTTTTCTTATGAGAAGTAAATCTCAAAAAGGAATGGAAATTTCTATATATGCACAAACTTTCAGGATGTGGGAGTACAGGGAATTTTACTCTCCTGTGAATGTTTCACAAGACACTGTCGAACTGAGAGCTTTATGGTGCTTTTATGACTGTGCTGTCACTGAGCTCTCCTCTTCATAAATGCTCTCTCACTAGCTGTATTTTCCCCTTCTTTTATTTCATTCTTGTCCCACTTCCCCTTTGGGTAAGAACACCTTTAGTGTTCTACATGTAAGCTGGAAAAAAAATCTGGTAAGACTAGTTGTTGACAGTTTAAACAATAGAATAAAAACACCAATGTAAAAGGTAGGGCTTTCAATATGTCACTCCTCAATGAACGGAAAGGAACTTCCTATTAGAACAAAAGGAATTTTCTGTCTCTTCCTGCTTGCAAAAGCAGCGAGGGGCCCTGCGCTTATTCACTGTTTGTGGAGCAACAAGAGCACATGCGTGGAACTCATGGAGAAGAGGCACACACAGCTCATACTCAGATATTTCATTTGCTTAAAAGGCGAGATTAACACAGTTTTAAACAAGCAATAATCCAAAACAGAATATGCCTAAACAAGTGGTACCAACAAATATCAATTTATAGGTGTATACCATTTGGATGTTACTAAAAGCAGAGAACCCACCTGCCAATACAGGAGACATAAGAGACACAGGTTTGATCCCTGTGTCAGGAAGATCCCCTGGAGGAGGGCATGGCAACCCATTCCAGTATTCTTGCCTGGAGAATCCTATGGACAGAAGAGCCTGGCAGGCTACAGTCCCTAGGGTCACAAAGAGTCGACTCAACTGAAGCAACTTAGCATGCACACAAAAGTAGAGAATAGTGGCTAAAGCCTCAAGATCTGGACTCCTGAGGCTGGGATTCTCACATCAAACTTGGATGAGCAATAGAATTGCCAGAGAGACATTTATAGAAAATACAGATTCCTGGGTCCCATCCCTGCAAACTATGATTTAGTTACTCTGGAATGCAGGGGAGAAAATAATCTACTATTTTTAACAAAACTCCAGAGACTTCTGATTAAAAAAAAAAAATTGGTAATCACTGATCTATCCTAGGACTTTAGTCTCTAAAGTGGGAAGAAAGGTCTGGGTAAAAAGACAAAGATAATTTAACAAGGATATGGGAAGAATATATTACAACTTATATTGTCTTAATTTTAAAAATGTGGAATAAGATTGAGTTTTGCTAATATTTCATATACTAATTGACATTGGCATCCTCACTTAAGTGTATACATCAAATTGTTATAAGTGAAATATCCTGAGAAGGACTGAGGTTTCAAACTCAGGGCTGTTGGTAGTAGCTATTCACTCATTTGTTCCCTTTCAACTAATTATACTATTGAATGTTAACTAAAGTACACTTTACAAAATGTGTGTGTAACTCCATGGACTATAGCCTTCCAGGCTTCTCTGTGTATGAAATTTTCCAGGCAAGAATACTGGAGCAGGTTATTATTTCTTACTCCAAGGGATTGACCTTACTCCTGACCCAGGGATTGAACCCATGTCTCCTGCATTGGCAGGTGGATTCTTTACCACTGAGCCAACTGTCTTTAAAAAATTCCCACAAACAGTGAAGCTGGCAGTTAATATTTAAAATGCAGAAAGCAGAAAGAAAATAGCAGAGGGGACATGACTCTTCCTCTCTGCTATTTTCTTCTTGCTTTCTGCATTTTCATTTTAAATACTATCAGCCAGCTTCATTCTCTTTGTGGGAAATTTTTTTGGACACAGGTGGTGAAGTGGTAAAGAATCAGCCATTTCACAAAGGAAAGCAAAAATAATCCAGGCATATTTCAAAAGAAACAGATCAAAAGTGTTTCAGTTATCCAAAAGACAATTTTAAACATGAATTTAAGGAAAAGAGTTACAGAAAAACATCTATTTCTGCTTTATTGACTATGCCAAAGCCTTTGACTGTGTGGATCACAAGAAACTGTGGAAAATTCTGAAAGAGACGGGAATACCAGACCACCTGACCTGCCTCTTGAGAAATCTGTATGCAGGTCAGGAAGCAACAGTTAGAACTGGACATGGAACAACAGACTGGTTCCAAATAGGAAAAGGAGTACGTCAAGGCTGTATATTGTCACCCTGCTTATTTAACCTATATGCAGAGTACATCATGAGAAGCGCTGGAATGGAAGAAACACAAGCTGGAATCAAGATTGCCGGGAGAAATATCGATCACCTCAGATATGCAGATGACACCACCCTATGGCAGAAAGTGAAGAGGAGCTAAAAAGCCTCTTGATGAGAATGAGGAGAGTGAAAAAGTTGGCTTAAAACTCAACATTCAGAAAACGAAGATCATGGCATCTGTTCCCATCACTTGATGGGAAATAGATGGGGAAACAGTAGAAACAGTGTCAGACTCTATTTTTGGGGGCTCCAAAATCACGGCAGATGGTGACTGCAGCCATGAAATTAAAAGACACTTACTTCTTGGAAGAAAAGTTATGACCAACCTAGATAGCATATTCAAAAGCAGAGACATTACTTTGCCGACTAAGGTCCATCTAGTCAAGGCTATGGTTTCTCCTGTGGTCATGTATGGATGTGAGAGTTGGACTGTGAAGAAGGCTGAGCACCGAAGAATTGATGCTTTTGAGCTGTGGTGTTGGAGAAGACTCTTGAGAGTCCCTTGGACTGCAAGGAGATCCAACCAGTCCATTCCGAAGGAGATCAACCCTGGGATTTCTTTGGAAGGAATGATGCTAAAACTGAAGCTCCAGTACTTTGGCCACCTCATGTGAAGAGCTGACTCATTGGAAAAGACCCTGATGCTGGGAGGGATTGGGGGCAGGAGGAGAAGGGGACGACAGAGGATGAGATGGCTGGATGGCATCACGGACTCAATGGACATGAGTCTGAGTGAACTCCGGGAGTTGGTGATGGACAGGGAGGTCTGGCGTGCTGCGATTCATGGGGTCGCAAAGAGTTGGACACTACTGAGCGACTGAACTGAACTGAACTGAACATATGAAGTCAATATTTGGTATACACCCAATTAAAAGACAGCCTCTAAAGGTAAGTAGCACATAAGAATATGCTTGTATAACTTTATTAGGATAATGGACTTACTTTCCTATATTATAAGGTATTTTTAAAAAGTAAATCAGAATTGAAATTCTCAATGTGATTTATGCTTTTACAGTCAGAAAAGTAAGGGTTAAAATCTTTGGTGTGTTTCTTTAAGGATGACTTGAATAATTGAATATTCCTGAACTCCTAATAGTTTCACCTCTAAAATATTAGGAGGAAAAATAAGTCAAGAAATGTCATGGGCTTAACATTTTGCTCGCAGTAGACATTTGATGAATAATACCCTCATCAATCTCATAAAGCACATAAGAAGAATAGCTAGTGAGTCTACTTTGTTCAATTCTGAAAGCTCAGTTGATGCCCTAGGAATGCTTTGGATGTATAGCCTCTTAAAGGTTTAGTTCATGTGTATCTCTTGGAATGAGTATTAAATAGTTGAAGGTGAGCACGAGTCCCTTGCACTATCTAGGCATAGTTCTACATGCTCTGTGTGCTCTATCTGTATAGGAGAGAAGAAGTAGAGATTAGGCAATTACCTGGAAAATTTAGTTATGACACCAAAGTCTATATTGGACTATTGTTTTGACTTATTTATCTTTCTGCATCAATCAAAGTGGTGTATAGATATGCCTGAGCAGACATTTAGGATAAACCCACATTTTGCCTGATTGATAGGGGAACCCTAAACCCAATGTCAGGGGACTGGGTGTTCTCTGTTCTCCTCTCCAAGTCTACTCTCCATCCTGCTCTACACCCAGGAGGCTGACTTCTATGCCCTTGTCCTTTTTGCTTCTAGTTGGGTTTGCCCCAGTGGGAGCCCCTGGCAGGAAAGAGTGGTCAGCCTGTTTATATTCTGCGATCTTTCCTTTCCTGTGCTGAAATCCACAGGTCCTGTGGATCCACCTCAGTTACAGGTCTCCCAGGCTGGGATAAGTTCTTCCTTCTCTGTCCTTTCAAGCCTAGAAGTGACAAAGCTTTTTTACTGTTGTTGGTGCCAGGGTGCTTTACCTTCTCTTGTAGATTTCCCCTAATCCTGCCCATGTATTTAAAAATATTCCTTTCTGTAAGCTTCTCCCAATCATTCCTCTGGAGATGACTGCCAGTACCTTTAAAGATACAACACTAACACTTAAGCTCTAGACAGAAAGAGAAGAAATTTATTCTATTTTCCCATTCATCATAGGCCTCTTTGGGGCTTGAAGATTATTATTTAAAGATAACTTGCATATTTCAAAGAAAGACATTATAATAGGGTCAAGGTTTCAGTTAGTTAAGTATGAGATCCTTAGCAAAGCTTTGAGAAATAGCTATGCTCCACATTTTTTTCTGATTCAAAGCAGAGAGATTTTCTATCCTCTTTCTAAATTGGGTGGTTTCTTTGGATATTACTTAAAGGAAAAATAAGGAAAATGAGAGAAACAACTTCTTTATACTGATACTTGCTTATTTTAAGTTCGACTCTACTGAATAATCACTCCGCTGCTACTGTGGCATTTTTTAGTGTAAAACTTTAGCTTGTCTTTCTCTTAAAATGAACTCTTTGTCATCATCATAATACCTCAAGCTTAGCTGACCATGAACTTTTAATCCATGTGTATTTCATCTGAAGCCTTTTTTTTTTGAAGCCTGTTTTAAGTAACCTCTCTATGTGGAAAATTTCTGTTTTTGCAAAACTTCATAGAAGTTTTTTAGCTGTAAAACCTGTTTAATAGGACAAATATTTATAACAAGTTTATAACACCATCCCTTCTTTTTTTCTCTCTAAAATTGCTTAAAGAGAAGGTTCAAGTTCTTCTTGTATGACTATTTAAATATGATAGGGAGGGGTCCCAACAGACCCAACCAAGAGAAAAACTCAAGTTATATTGTGGTCAATGAGATTTAATTGGAAGTCTGCTCTAAATTACTTCTAAAGAGACAAATAAGCTCATTCTTACCATTCATCTTCCCTTGCTTTACTCTTTTCCCTTGTTTTGTTTATTATTTTCTCTCACTTTTCTTTCTCTCTCCATTCAATGCTATGCTTTCCTTCCTTTTTTTCTATTTATTTCCCCATCTTATCAAAATAGGCTTTTCCCTTCTTTCTGTCCCTGTATTATCTTGAGAGAGCATAAACCATTTAAAACCACGCAGGATGATTTTTTTCTCACTTGGGTTCACACATCCCTGATTCTTCTCCTTGAACACCAATGGAAAATGTAGACATCCAGACAACTGGTCCTGTGATAAGTCCTGGAAGCCCCAGGTGTGTTATGTGTGTGTGTGTGTGTGTGCATGTGGGCTCAGTCGTGTCTGACTCTTTGTGACTCCATGGACTGTAACCTGCCAGGCTCCTCTGTCCATGGAATTTTCCAGGCAAGAATACTGGAGTGGGTTGTCATTTCCTCCTCCAGAGGATCTTCCTGACACAAGATGGAACCCAAGTCTCCTGCACTGGCAGGCGGATTCTTTACCACTTAGTCAAGGCTATGGTTTTTCCTGTGGTCATGTATGGTTGTGAGGGTTGGACTGTGAAGAAAGCTGAACGCCCAAGAATTGATGCTTTTGAACTGTGATGTTGGAGGAGACTCTTGAGAGTCCCTTGGACTGCAAGGAGATCCAACCAATCCATTCTGAAGGAGATCAGCCCTGGGTGGTCTTTGGAAAGAATGATGCTAAAGCTGAAACTCCAGTACTTCAGCCACCTCATGTGAAGAGCTGACTCATTGGAAAAGACTCTGATGCTGGGATAGAAAGCTGAACGCCCAAGAATTGATGCTTTTGAACTGTGATGTTGGAGGAGACTCTTGAGAGTCCCTTGGACTGCAAGGAGATCCAACCAGTCCATTCTGAAGGAGATCAGCCCTGGGTGGTCTTTGGAAAGAATGATGCTAAAGCTGAAACTCCAGTACTTCAGCCACCTCATGTGAAGAGTTGACTCATTGGAAAAGACTCTGATGCTGGGAGGGATTGGGGGCAGGAGGAGAAGGGGACAACCGAGGATGAGATGGCTGGATGACATCACTGACTCGATGGACGTGAGTTTGAGTGAACTCCGGGACTTGGTGGTGGACAGGGAGGCCTGGCGTGCTGCGATTCATGGGGTCGCAAAGAGTCGACACGACTGAGCGACTGAACTGAACTAAACTTGTCACTAGTTAAGCGGCTCAGCTACTGGAGTGGAAAGTCTCCTGATTCTAAGTGGGCTCCAGGGGGCGCTGCCGTGCGCGGTTTGTCTTGAGTGCAGGAGGTGCTGCAGTCTCGCTTCTCAGAGAGGTCTGAGGGAAGAGCTTGCTCTACAGGGAGAAGATACAGTTGCCAGGAAGCACAAGGGGCATTTGTAAAACGCTGTGCTCGTGAAGAACATAGTGTCTGAGGGTGGTGCCATATCTCCAGCAAAGGTGAGCTGCAAGAGAGCCCCCATCCAGCCCAGCTTCAGCCATGGCTTCTGCACACATCTGGACACTTGGGGTTCTGTTTACACTCAGTGAGTGATATTCCCTTTCCGTTTTCTACTTGTATTACCCGCTTAGGTTCTTTTTCAGAAGCGTCACTAATGTGCGTTACTTTACAGGTGGACTGAGAGCTCAGTCGGTGACTCAGCCAGAAGATGAGGTCCCAGTCGCGGAAGGGGATCCAGTGACTGTGAAGTGCACCTATTCAGTTTCGGGGAGCCCTTATCTTTTTTGGTATGTCCAGCATCACAATCAAGGTCTCCAGTTCCTTCTGAAATACATCTCTGGGGACAGGTTGGTTAAAGGCGACTACGGTTTTGAGGCTGAATTTAACGAGAGCCAAACTTCTTTCTACCTGAAGAAACCATCTGTTCTCTGGAGTGACTCTGCTTTGTACTTTTGTGCTGTGAGCGACACAGTGGTGAGGGCTGCAGGGGGAGCTGAATAGAAACCCCTGAGCACAGAAAACCATGCTCCTGAAGCCTTACTATCCCTCCACAAGGTGGCGGTGTGGCTCCAAAATTTGTCCTTCATTATAACTTTTTTGGTAAAGCCACAAAGGTTGTTCATTTGACAAGTATATATTGAAATAAATCCTGTGTGCCAGATACTCTGCTGAGCACTGATCATAAAGAGGTGAAAGAAACCATCCTTGGTCTGCAGATGCCAGGTGCGATCCCAAACATTTGTGAACCCTTTTAATTCTCACAACTCTTCTCATGAGCTTCACTTTACCGATGAAGGCATTCAAGCTCAGAGAATTTATGTATCCTACTTAAGTCACAGAACTGCTCAACAGTAAATGGAAACCCAGGCAGCCTGCCTCTCAGGCGTGTAGTCTAACCACCCACTTCTCAGCCTATAGGCTCCTCCAGGCATGAGACAGATTTCAACAGTGGTGTAGCCCTCATTCCCCAAATAGTCCCTGTTAATAAAAAGTGTTGGTTGTAGGAATGAACAGTAAACTGATAACTCAAAAGAGTTTGCTAAGTGCTCAGACAGAGAAGCGCATAAAATGCTACATGACAAAAGGAAGTAGAGATAATTTGACTCTGAAGGAAGAAGAGAGGAAGCAAGTGAGACATAATGCGAGGAGGATTCAAAACAATGGAGGATTTAAGTATGTTGTATAAACACGCAGGCCGGTCACAGCTCCTGTGCTCACATCTTCTTGCCTATACCCTTGTGAAGGACTGGACTCAATGCCTCTCTTTTTTTCTCTTTTCAACTTAGATCTCCCAGGAAGGTCTGGTTGACTCAGTGTGAGCCAGATGCTGTCCCTGGACAAGTTGTGGTGGCTACTAAGGTTAGCCCAGCTTGCTCTACATTTGACCAATTAATTAGTTGTGGGTGGGGGATGATTCTGCAAGAAATTAGCAACTCCATTTTGAACCATATGATTCAAGGAATATATCCCCAAAGAAATTAATTTTTATGTAGAGACTTACATTTCTTTATTTTTTCCAAATGGATAGACATTCATAGGAATACTACTTATTGAAAACTTCACCTTTGCTCCATCAATTTGGAATACTCCTGTTATAGTATACTAAATTCCTATATATACCCAGATCTATTTTTGGATTCTATTCTTGATGGGGATGCCTTAACCCAACATGATTACAATCCCTGCAAAGAGCCGTTCCTCGACTACCCCTTGGGCTTGGGCTGTGTACACACTGGTGGAATATCTGCATCAGGGAAGAAGGTCCTTGGAAGAAGCACATGCAGACCTTAAAGGTGGATCTGGGGAACCTTGTGTGCAGGGAATCCTGGGATCTGGGTGACCAGAGCAAGATCTAGAAGAGATATATCCTTGGCTCAGTGGACTTTCCAGAGGCAATGATGTGGGAGGATGGCTAAGGAAGACCTTTTACAATGGAGGACTAAGGAAGGGACATTGTGTGCTCAGGTCTATATTCTCCCCATTTACTGAGGTGGTGGCTGCTGCTGCTGCTGCTGCTGCTAAATCGCTTCAGTTGTGTCCGACTCTACGCGGCCCCATGGACTGCAGCCTTCCAGGCTCTTCTGTCCATGGGATTCTCCAGGCAAGACTACTGGAGTGCCTTCTCTGACTGAGGTGGCTAGGAGGGAGCAAATAAGTTTCCTTAGAAGTTCTGTTTTGTCATTTGGTCCTGGTAATTTTCTTGTTTGACCTTGAGAAGGAAAGTTTAGCTTAGTATTCTTTTTTTCTTATGCTTACTGGAAAATGTTCCTTGTAACCAGGTAACTTTTAAGTAAAACCAGATATTCAATGGAGTTTTTATTTATAATATTCATTTTTATCCTCTATCTCCTTTGAAGGACTGATGAAAAGAGGGCTAGGCATAAATTATATTTTATGATTCTTCTTCTTAGTAACTATGTCACAGTGGATCAGCCATTTACAATCTATGTGCCTCATCACCTAAATCATAAAATTGAGATAATTGGAAGGACTGTTGTGAGGATTGTTGTCCATATGTGTTGGACCTTGAATAGGTGTGGGTTTTGAGGGAGGCATAGCAATCAGAAACTTAGTCACTGCTATGGACTGAAGATGATGCTGTGAAAGTGCTGCACTCAGTATGCCAGCAAATTTGGAAAACTCAGCAGTGGCCACAGGACTGGAAAAGGTCAGTTTTCATTCCAATCCCAAAGAAAGGCAACACCAAAGAATGCCCAAACTACCGCACAATTGCACTCATCTCACATGCTAGTAAAGTAATGCTCAAAATTCTCCAAGCCAGCCTTCAGCAATACATGAACCGTGAACTTCCAAATGTTCAAGCTGGTTTTAGAAAAGTCATGGGAACCAGAGATCAAATTGCCAACATCTGTTGGATCACGGAAAAAGCAAGAGAGTTCCATAGTAACATCTATTTTTTCTTTATTGACTATGCCAAAGCCTTGACTGTGTGGATCACAATAAACTGTGGAAAATTCTGAAAGAGATGGGAATACCAGACCACCTGACCTGACTCTTGAGAAACCTGTATGAAGGTCAGGAAGCAACATTTAAAACTGGACATGGAACAACAGACTGGTTCCAAATAGGAAAAGGAGTATGTCAAGGCTGTATATTGTCACCCTGCTTATTTAACCTCTATGCAGAGTACATCATGAGAAACGCTGGGCTGGAAAAAACACAAGCTGGAATCAAGATTGCCAGGAGAAATATCAATAACCTCAGATATGCAGATGACACCACCCTTAGGGCAGAAAGTGAAGAAGAACTAAACAGCCTCTTGATGAGAGTGAAAGAGGAGAGTGAAAAAGTCGGCTTAAAGCTCAACATTCAGAAAACGAAGATCATGGCATCTGGTCCCATCAATTCATGGCAAATAGATGGGGAAACTGTGACAGACTTTATCTTTTTGGGTTCCAAAATCACTGCAGATGGTGATTGTAGCCATGAAATGAAAAGATGCTTACTCCTTGGAAGGAAAGTTCTGGCTAACCTAGATAGCATATTCAAAAGCAGAGACATTACCTTGTCAACAAAGGTCCATCTAGTCAAGGCTATGGTTTTTCCAGTAGTCATGTACGAATGTGAGAGTTGGACTATTAAGACAGCTGAATGCTGAAGAATTGATGCTTTTGAACTGTGGTGTTGGAGAAGACTCTTAAAAGTCCCTTGGACTGCAAGGAGAGCCAACTAGCATCCCAAAGGAGACTAGGCCTGGGTATTCATTGGAAGGACTGATGCTGAAGCTGAAACTCCAATACTTTGGCCACGTGATATGAAGAGTTGACTCATTTGAAAAGACCCTGATGCTGGGAAAGATTGAGGGCAGGAGCAGAAGGGGACGACAAATGATGAGATTGTTGGATGTCATCACCGACTCAATGGACATGAGTTTGAGTAAACTCGGGGAGTTGGTGATGGACAAGGAGGCCTGTCACACTACGGTTCACGGTGTTGCCAAGAGTCGACACTGAACTGAACTGATGGACTGAAAGTTTGTGTCCTGCCAAAATCTGTATGTTGAAACCTAATCGTCAGTGGAATGGTATTAGGACATGGGGCCTTTGGGAAATTCTTAGGTTGTAAAGGTGAAGGTCTTTTGAATGGAATTCATTTTCTTATAAATAAAGGGCACCCAGAGATCTCTTTTGCATGTTCCTCCACATGACAGAACAGCAGGAAGATTGTGGCCTATGAACCAGGGTCCTCACCAGATACCCAATCCACTGGCACCTTGAGCCTGGACTTCCTAACATTCAGAATCGTTAGAAACAAATGTTTGTTGCTTATACCTCTGCTGCTGCTGCTGCTAAGTCACTTCCGTCGTGTCCGACTCTGTGCGACCGCACAGACGGCAGCCCACCAGGCTCCCCCGTCCCTGGGATTCTCCAGGCAAGAACACTGGAGTGGGTTGCCAGTTCCTTCTCCAATGCCTGAAAGTGAAAGTGAAGTCACTCAGTCATGTCTGACCCTCAGCGACCCCATGGACTGCAGCCCACCAGGCTCCTCCTTCCATGGGATTTTCTGTGGTATTTTTGTTATAGCAACCCAAATGGACTAAGACCATCACCAAAGCTATGGATCTCCTCTATCTGCCCTGAATTGCTTATATCTGGACTGCAACATGAGAAGGAAATACAGTCAATCGTGTTTTTAAGTTACTTTACTTTGGTCTTTGTTACGTCACTTGAACCTGTGTACCATCTTTTATCCTGGAAACCTGTTTTAGGAACAGAGCTAGTATCATCCTATCTAATTACACTGTGGTTAATTTGCATCAAGCAACATTTTATTCTATTTTAAGCAACAATGTATTTTTTTAAACTTTTTTTATGGTTTGGCTGTACTGGGTCTTTGATAAGATGTGGGGGCTTCTCTTATTCTGGAGCATGGCCTCATTTGCTCCGCAGCATGTGGGTCTTAGTTCCCCAATCAGGGATCGAACCCACATATACCCTACATTGGAAAGCAGATTCTTAATCACTGGACACCAGGGAAGTACCGACATTTTTTTTAAATTGTGGAATCGCAGTTTTCATTTCTGAAATATAATGTTAACTATTTTCAAGAAGGTAGGAGTAGAGAAGCATTTTGGGGGCTTATTATCCTGGTTTACCTAAGAGCTATATTTTGCTGCATCCATGTGAGAACTTGCCCTTGCCTGGAGGCTAGGGAAACATCTCTCTCTCTAAGAGGAACCAGCCTCCATGGAGCCACTTTGTGTTCCATTCAGTCTTCCATCCTCTGACCGTTTTCTAATTGTAAGTTAATAAGTTTCACTGTGTTCTCTGCAAGAATCCAGAAATACTTAAACTTAAGTGTTAGTTTAGCTTTCATCTTCTTCCCTTCCCCAAACAAAGGAAACAAATAAGACACACTCATTCTTTGTTTTTGCTTCTATATCAAACAGTGGGACTGCCATCTACTCACGTGCCCTCCACCTGTGCTTCCACAGGTGCTTCCAGGTCTGTCCTGAAGCTGTTCCTTTGGCCTCTTCCCACTTGACCCAGGCTTTACCAGGTTCATCCATCTTCCCTTACGTTTTAGTTCAGGTGTCACTCCAGCTGGGAATGTTCCTGGAATCCCACAACCAAAGTAGTCTTCCTACCTGTATGTTCCCATAACACTGTACTTTCCTTATCACAGCAGTTATCATGAAGACTGTCACTGCTTTAAACATTCTTTTCCTTTTGACAAGACCATTTTCATAGGGGGATGTTGCGTCTAGCTCAGGGCCGAGCCCAAGTAGGGGCTCTGCAATTGTTGTTTGATTGAGTAAATTAATACTTACCAAGAGTCTTAAAATATTATTACTCTTTAACCCAGGGAAACCCCTTTGTAGAAGCTAGCCTAAAGAAATAATTGCAAGTTTATGTTATTTTATAAGTGGTCATTGTAAAAATGAAGATGGAAAAACCTTTAACAAAGAAATAACTGGAAATTTAGACAGATTTATGTATAAAGGTGTTTATATAGTATTCTTCCTAAACTCTAAATATTTGCTACTAGGAAATTGGTAAATAAATTATAGTATATCTCTATCATGGAATATTTTGAGGAATATTTTCAACTAGAATCCAAATTCTACATATACTTATTAATAGGCAAAAATATTTCAGAAATAACATTAAAAAATCCAGGGTACCCCAAAGTGTATGTATGTATTTATGTGTTTGTGCATATATGCACATGCAGTCCAATTTTGTTAAAAATACTTACACGTAGACAAAGGAAGAAAAAGATATAGACCCAAATATTATCAAAGAAATTTCTTGGATATAGCATTCACATGATTTTCATACTTTTCCTTATTTTCCACATTCTGTATTTAGAATTCATTATTTTAACAACCAGAGAAAAACTCACCTTTAAAACATTTAAAATATATCTCCAGTTGGTGACTTTTGCTATAAGGGCACAGTTTTCTTTCTTAATCACAAGAACCTTCTAAGATTTGCTTTAATAGGGTTTTGAGGTTTTTTTTAAAATAATAATACATATAACAAATAACATTAATGCATGTATATGCTCCTATGTTGACCCAGATCTCTTAAACACAGAAAAGGTTTTTCAAAGGAGAATATATGTTATATAACATAATTATTAGTACCATATATTTGTTTTCCAGGGCTACTGTCACAAAGTGGGTGCCTTTAACAACAGAAATTTGTTGTCTTGAAGTTCTAGAGAATCAAGTTCCAAGATTAAGGTGTCAGCAAGTCTGGTTCCTTCCAAGGGCCGCGAGAGAAGGATCGGTTTCAGGACCCTCTCCTTGGCTTGTAGATGGACAGCTTTTCTCTGTCTCTTCACATTGTTTTCCCTTTATCTGTGTCATCTCTGTTTCCAAATTTCCCTTTTTCATAAAGACACCAGTCATGTTGGATTAGAGTCCACCCACATCTCATTTTAACTTGATTATTTCTCTAAAGGCCACTCTCTAAATAAAGTCACATTCTGAGGTAGTAAGGATTAGGTCTCCAACATATATTATGAGTGAGCAGGGGAGGTGGGAAGAGACAAAATTCAGCCCAGACAATGCAATCATTAATGATTACTTTCATTCCAAAGGCTGCAGCATAGAAAAGCCTCTAATGTTTCTTCCTTTTGTTGTTTGATATGTTAATAATCTCCTAAGTCAGTTAATAGATGGAAACACAGAAAAATCAAGTTCTATTTGCTGTTCTGAAAAAGTAGGATCATTGTTTTGGTCTTGTGATATTTCCTATGTTAAACATAGTTGTATTTATATAGAAATATGTAGCTTAGCGAGAACCTTATTATGGAAGTTCTCTATTAAGTAAAATTAATTAATTAACTTCCACAATTGATTAATTAATCTACATAATGTCTTATAGAAGTGAAGAAAGTGCTTCTCAGATAATAAGTGATTTGCATAAAATTGCACAAATATCACATCCAGAAAATTGCTCGCAACTGGTTTGTCTGGATCCTCATTCAGAATGTTTCCCATTGCCTAAAATAGACTCCATGGTCCACGTGATCAAGCCAAACTATTGGCTTCTACCTTTAACAAAGAAATATGATGTGCAGTCCATAAATTGCATGGATCTGAGACCTACTGACTCCTGTGGAACATTTCTTCTGTCCAATTATATTTACCACATGGGGTCGCTGTTGCAACGAGTTGACTCTAAAATGTGACCCTTTTATGTTACTTCTGAACAAGGTGTTCTAGCATATTTAACTCCCTCATAAATCCTTTTTTCTTCTCCACCTGGTACTGAAGGAAGCTGGTTATTTCATACTTGTTATTCCATACTTGTTATCTCATATATACTGTGTCAAAATGTTACTAGAAGTCCTAGGCACTCATTGATCTTTTCCATGGGGAAAAGAAAAAGTTGCTTACTTAGAATACTTTCAACAATTTTAGACCTGGAAGAAGTGCTTCTCAAATATTTTCTAGTGATTTTCCTTTCCTATATTATATGAGCAAAGAACTCAACATACCACTATTTTTTCCACATTAATGTGAGTACCTAACGTGTTTGGATTATTGCAATTGGCTGATTCAACTAACATTAAGATATTCACTAACATTAAGATTTAGCTCCTTTTCAGAGTTAAAATAATTATTTTTGTTACTGTTACTGAGTTTATATTGGGTATTTTTTTCTGGCTGTGGGATCTGAGCTCCCCACCCATACACCCTGCAATGGAAACTTGGAGTCCTAACCACTGGACTGCCAGGGGATTCTCTAATGGGTATTTCTTGAAGGAAGAGTGAATGATCGATATAGATATTAAAATAGTCACATAGACTATAATTCCTGCACCAGTGCTTTCTACTGGTCATGGTTCTTTACATGTGGTTTTTGAAAAGAAGGAAAGGAATGGGAAGCAGTTACAGTTTACTGCTGACTGTTTACAACAGGCTGACTTTGAAGGAGGTGTTATTGTCTCAATTTTATAGACAGAGAAACTGAGGCTCCAGGGAGAGTTGCCCTAGGTCACAAGGTGGAAGAGCTGGGACTTGGATTTAGATCTGTCTTGACTCTGAACTTGTGCCTTTTCTTCTTCTCCCCCACTTCCTGTTTTGGTGACTGGTTTCACATCAAATGTCTTTTCCTAGCTGGTCAGTAGGGACTAGTGAGGGGTCCGCTTCTCCGTTTAATATCTGTTAAGTGAGTTTGAGTAGCAGATGTAAGGTGTGGACTTAGTGTGATTACAAAAGGACACCAGGGTGTCAGGAGATGAAAGGTCCAGTTCAGATGGCCTCATTTGCTCTTGTGTGGGCTAAGATTAAGATTTCATTCCATCTTACATCGGAACCAATGGGGGATTTCTGGGCACAAATGACCATCTCAGATGGATTGTTCTCAGAGCTCCGTGAATACGAGACTGACTACAGTGGATGAGCACCTTCTGGAACTGTGGGAAATCGATGAGGAATAAGGAATCTATCCTTTGAAATATTTGTTTCATTCAGAGCGAATCTTTAGAGGGCTAGAACATAGCAAAGATCTAAAAGGAAATCCAGGCTGCTATGCTGTTGTGCTAGAAGTTTTTACCGCTGTTCTTCTTCCTGAGTGCTCAGTTGAACCTGGAGGGGAAGCCATGCTGAGGAGCTGTCGCCCTACTCTTGGCTTGCTTCTGGGGACAGCCCCGTGTGAGAGCTGCTAGCGTGGGCTCTGGAAGTTGCTGCTACATCTCTTCCTGGTTCATAGCCTGGTCCAGGCTCAGACTCAGCAACAGAACTTAGACCCTGGGTCCTGGTTTACATTAGAATATGAGGCAGATGACAAGAGTGACCGTGCTCCTGACCTTGGGTGAGTTATTACGGCATTAACGGAAATTGGGATCTGGGTCCAGACAAGGATCTACAACCCTGCCTGCTACCATTGCTCTTTATTCAAGATGCTGAGGGGTGGCTTTGGGGTCCTATTTTCCTCCAGGCTGTTCCTTGGCATTTATGTGAGGAGTGAGAGAAATAAAGACATTCG
The DNA here is from genome assembly GCA_006408695.1 of Aepyceros melampus. Lineage (NCBI taxonomy): Eukaryota > Metazoa > Chordata > Mammalia > Artiodactyla > Bovidae > Aepyceros > Aepyceros melampus. The sequence goes on from SJXQ01005422.1 coordinate 777,973, forward strand.
CGGTTACTGAGCTCTGATCTATCCATGGGAGGAAGAAATTAGACCTGCCACTTCTGTTCATGTATTCCTGGGGTTCCTCAGAATAAATATATATTAAAAAATGTGTCCCAAAACATGAGTGAGAAGTAAATTGTCTGTTCATGTGTTCCTGGGATTCCTCAGAATAATTATGAAAAAAAAATGTGTCCCGAAATACAAGTGAGAAGCAAATTGTGTGTGTCTGTGTATGGTGGGGAAATAGGGGGTTTACTTGAGAAAGAACCTGGAGGGTGCTGAGTTGGACCTTCAATTTGATTTCAAAATAGGAGCTAGTGTTGTGTTTTTTACTTCCACAGGTACTTTGAGTCTTGCTAAGACCTCCCAGCCCATCTTCATTGACTCATACGAAGGACAAGAAGTGAACATACCCTGTAACCACACCACAATAGCCACAAGTGACTATATCTTCTGGTATCGACAGTTCCCCAACCAGGGACCACACTTTATCATTCAAGGATATAAGACAACCGTGGACAATGAAGTGGCGTCTCTGTTCATTCCTCCTGACAGGAAGCTCAGCGCCCTGAGCCTGCCCCGGGCTTCCCTGAGAGACGCCGCTGTGCACTATTGCATCGTGCGAGGCGCACACTGCGCCGGCGGGGCTGCACCTGGGCAGCATCCCCGCGTGGGGTGGGAGTCTCAGCCCAGGGGATCCCCAAGGCAGGACCTTCTACAGTGTTTATTGTACTGTATCATTTTCAGAAGGTACTAGCAAATCCATGTATTACTTTACTATTTAAAAAAATATTGGTCTTATTTATTTTTAAAATAGGTATTCCATTTCTATAGTCTAAAATTCAAAAAACACAGAAGGGCATGATGCCTTTGTCCCATTATTGTCTCTGAGCTGCTCAATTCTACAAAAGGAGACAATCTATGGTATGTATCCTGTTGTCACTTAGCTCACTGATGCCCCTCAGTTCATGCACACGCATACACATGCACACACTGTGCACACACACACTACACACCCTTACACGCACACTGCATGCAGTCAGTTTAGACAACAAGCTTCTCAGCTTTTGAAAAATTCAGTCTAAGTGTCAGGCAATCATTGTCACACAAATTTTGAACATTTCTTTGGTATTTTAAGCCCCCACAAGATTCTTTCCAAGTCTTCTCTGTGTTTGGTTCTTTTACTCTCTGTTACCACTCTTTCTCTTTTCTTTTGTTCCACTCCCTTGTTGTGGATGGCATGGCAAATAGAATGGGGATGATGGTGGGGGGAGTGGAAAAGTTTTTTGATTCTGATTGGTATCATAGACTTTTTGCAATATATTAGGCAGAAATATAGGGATTCTGAGTCATTATCAATTTTCAGAGTTGAGTCCTTTGGGGACCAAAGGGAGACAGGAATAATGGCAAAGTTCCTGGGAATCTTGTTAGTGAGCCCAGTTGTTATTTGGACTTACAGGACTTCTATCATAGTGATCAGAAGTATTTATGGAGTATCATTAGAGCAGGGATCTTGCTTAGATCTCACTGCTGCACTGAAAATCAAAGGGAAACAGGAATAATGGCAAAGTTCCTGGGAATCTTGCTAGTGAGTCTGCAGCTTAGTCAGGACTGTGAGGATATTATTATTAATGTTTTAGTGAGGAGTTGTCTCTGATTTTGCAACAAGGAATGCAACAGTTGATGATATTTTCTACTGAGACCCACCTCATGGAATGGGTTTTAAGCCAACTTTTTCACTCTCCTCTTTCACTTTCATCAAGAGGCTCTTTAGTTCTTCTTCACTTTCTGCCATAAGGGTGGTGTCATCTGCATATCTGAGGTTATTGATATTTCTCCTGGCAATCTTGATTCCAGCTTGTGCTTCCTCCAGTCCAGCGTTTCTCTGCATATGAGTTAAACAAGCAGGGTGACCATATACAGCCTTGATGTACTCCTTTCCCAATTTGGAGCCAATCTGTTGTTCTATGTCCAGTTCTAACTGTTGCCTCCTGACCTGCATACAGATTTCTCAAGAGGCAGGTCAGGTGGTGTGGTATTCCCGTGTCTTTAAGAATTTTCCACAGTTTCTTGTGATCTACAAGGTCAAATGCTTTAGCATAATCAAAAAGCAGAAGTAGATGTTTTTCTGGAATTCTCTTACTTTTGCTGTGCTCCAATGGATATTTGCAATTTGATCTCTGGTTCCTCTGCTTTTTCTAAAACCAGCTTGAACATCTGGAATTTCATGGTTCACATACTGTTGAAGCCTGGCTTGGAGAATTTTGAGCATTACTTTGCTAGCATGTGAGATGAGTGCAATTGTGTGGTAGTATGAACACTCTTTGGCATTGCCCTTTGGTACTGGAATGAGAACTGACCTTTTCCAGTCTTGTGACCACTGCTGAGTTTTCCAAATTTGCTGGCATATCGAGTGCAGCACTTTCACAGCATCATCTTTCAGGGTTTGAAATAGCTCAACTGGAATCTCATCACCTCCACTGGCTTTGTTCATAGTCATGCTTCCTAAGTCCCACTTGACTTCACATTCCAGGATGTCTGGCTCGAGGTGAGTGGTCCCACCATTGTGGTTTTCCGCATCATGAAGATCTTTTTTGTATAGTTCCTCTGTGTATTCTTGCTGCTGCTAAGTCACTTCAGTGGTGTCTGACTCTGTGCGACCCCATAGACGGAAGCCCACCAGGTCCTCTGTCCCTGGGATTCTCCAGGCAAGAACACTGGAGTGGGTTTCCATTTCCTTCTCCAATGCATTAAAAGTGAAAAGTGAAAGTGAAGTTGCTCAGTCATGTCTGACTCTTAGCAACCCCATGGACTGCAGCCTACCAGGCTCCTCCGTCCATGGGATTTTCCAGGCAACAGTACTGGATTGGGGTGCCATTGCCTTCTCCAGTGTATTCTTGCTACCTCTTCTTAATATCTTCTGCTTCTGTTAGGTCCATACCATTTCTGTCCTTTTTCGAGCCCATCTTTGCATGAAATGTTCCCTTGGTATCTCTAATTTTGTTGAAGAGATCTCTAGTCTTTTCCATTCTATTGTTTTCCTCTATTTCTTTGCATTGATCACTGAGGAGGGCTTTCTTATCTCTCCTTGCTATTCTTTGGAACTCTGCATTCAAATGGGTATAACTTTCCTTTTCTCCTTTGCCTTTCACTTCTCTTCTTTTCACAGCTATTTGTAAGGCCTCCTCAGACAACCATTTTGCCTTTCTTTTTCTTGGGAGTGGTCTTGATCCCTGCCTCCTATACAATGCCACAAACCTCCATCCATAGTTCTTCAGGCACTCTATCAGATCTAATCCCTGAATTGATTTTTAAGATCATGGCATCTGGTCCCATCACTTCATGGCAAATAGATGGGGAAACAGTGGAAACAGTGACAGACTTTATTTTTAGGGGCTCCAAAATCACTGTGGATGGTGATTGCAGCCATGAAATTAAACGATGCTTGCTCCTTGGAAGAAAAGTTATGACCGACCTAGACAGCATATTAAAAAGCAGAGACATTACTTTGCCAACAAATGTCCATATAGTCAAAGCTCTGGTTTTTCCAATAGTCATGTATGGGTGTGAGAGTTGGACTATAAAGAAAGCTGAGTGCTGAAGAATTAATGCTTTTGAACTGTGGTGCTGGAGAAGACTCTTGAGAGTCCCTTGGACTGCAAGGAGATCTAACCAGTCCATCCTAAAGAAGACCAGTCCTGTGTGTTATTGGAAGGACTGATGCTGAAGCTGAAACTCCAATATTTTGGCCACCTGATGTGAAGAACTGACTCATTTGAAAAGACCCTGATGTTGGGAAAAATTGAAGGCAGGAGGAGAAGTGGATGACAGAGGATGAGATGGTTGAATGGTATCACCCACTCGATGGACATGAGTTTGAGTGAACTCCGNAAGGACTGATGCTGAAGCTGAAACTCCAATATTTTGGCCACCTGATGTGAAGAACTGACTCATTTGAAAAGACCCTGATGTTGGGAAAAATTGAAGGCAGGAGGAGAAGTGGATGACAGAGGATGAGATGGTTGAATGGTATCACCCACTCGATGGACATGAGTTTGAGTGAACTCCGGGAGCTGGTGATGGACAGGAGGCCTGGCGTGCTGCAGTCCATGTGGTCACAAAGAGTTGGACATGACTGAGCAACTGAACTGAACTGAATTGTGTTCATATTGTGTTTATATATGAACACAATATGAATTGTGTTCATATATAAAAATAAATTTACATTTTTAGATTTACAAAACTATTTTAATCTTTTATTTGTGTTTAGTTTTGTAACAAAAGGGATTAACAAAATGTAATGTACCATGAAACAGTATTTATTTGTTAGACATTCCATGTAAATAAATTATCCAATTCTTTGTCAAACTTCATGTTTTAATTCTTGTTCAGAAGGTAGGCTCACTGAAACTATCACCTTCCAGGCTGTGTTAAAACCAGGCCTCTATTTCCCTCTGAGTTTTTTTGTTTTCACTTTTCTTACCTTCCATACAAACTTTCACTCTTTCCTACCTAAAACAGTTCTGAAAAAAAGAAAGTCTGGGAATGCTAGGCGTTTCCCCCTCATTGCCTCCCTCACCCTCACCAGCCTGGGTTTCCCCACCCCCTACACATCCACACACCTGAGACGTTACACACTGAGCCTGGGCGGGGCCATCGTTGGCAACAGTACTGGATTGGGGTGCCATTGCCTTCTCCAGTGTATTCTTGCTACCTCTTCTTAATATCTTCTGCTTCTGTTAGGTCCATACCATTTCTGTCCTTTTTCGAGCCCATCTTTGCATGAAATGTTCCCTTGGTATCTCTAATTTTGTTGAAGAGATCTCTAGTCTTTTCCATTCTATTGTTTTCCTCTATTTCTTTGCATTGATCACTGAGGAGGGCTTTCTTATCTCTCCTTGCTATTCTTTGGAACTCTGCATTCAAATGGGTATAACTTTCCTTTTCTCCTTTGCCTTTCACTTCTCTTCTTTTCACAGCTATTTGTAAGGCCTCCTCAGACAACCATTTTGCCTTTCTTTTTCTTGGGAGTGGTCTTGATCCCTGCCTCCTATACAATGCCACAAACCTCCATCCATAGTTCTTCAGGCACTCTATCAGATCTAATCCCTGAATTGATTTTTAAGATCATGGCATCTGGTCCCATCACTTCATGGCAAATAGATGGGGAAACAGTGGAAACAGTGACAGACTTTATTTTTAGGGGCTCCAAAATCACTGTGGATGGTGATTGCAGCCATGAAATTAAACGATGCTTGCTCCTTGGAAGAAAAGTTATGACCGACCTAGACAGCATATTAAAAAGCAGAGACATTACTTTGCCAACAAATGTCCATATAGTCAAAGCTCTGGTTTTTCCAATAGTCATGTATGGGTGTGAGAGTTGGACTATAAAGAAAGCTGAGTGCTGAAGAATTAATGCTTTTGAACTGTGGTGCTGGAGAAGACTCTTGAGAGTCCCTTGGACTGCAAGGAGATCTAACCAGTCCATCCTAAAGAAGACCAGTCCTGTGTGTTTATTGGAAGGACTGATGCTGAAGCTGAAACTCCAATATTTTGGCCACCTGATGTGAAGAACTGACTCATTTGAAAAGACCCTGATGTTGGGAAAAATTGAAGGCAGGAGGAGAAGTGGATGACAGAGGATGAGATGGTTGAATGGTATCACCCACTCGATGGACATAGTTTGAGTGAACTCCGGGAGCTGGTGATGGACAGGAGGCCTGGCGTGCTGCAGTCCATGTGGTCACAAAGAGTTGGACATGACTGAGCAACTGAACTGAACTGAATTGTGTTCATATTGTGTTTATATATGAACACAATATGAATTGTGTTCATATATAAAAATAAATTTACATTTTTAGATTTACAAAACTATTTTAATCTTTTATTTGTGTTTAGTTTTGTAACAAAAGGGATTAACAAAATGTAATGTACCATGAAACAGTATTTATTTGTTAGACATTCCATGTAAATAAATTATCCAATTCTTTGTCAAACTTCATGTTTTAATTCTTGTTCAGAAGGTAGGCTCACTGAAACTATCACCTTCCAGGCTGTGTTAAAACCAGGCCTCTATTTCCCTCTGAGTTTTTTTGTTTTCACTTTTCTTACCTTCCATACAAACTTTCACTCTTTCCTACCTAAAACAGTTCTGAAAAAAAGAAAGTCTGGGAATGCTAGGCGTTTCCCCCTCATTGCCTCCCTCACCCTCACCAGCCTGGGTTTCCCCACCCCCTACACATCCACACACCTGAGACGTTACACACTGAGCCTGGGCGGGGCCATCGTTGGTGGAGTTTCCTGTTAAGTGAGTGACACACCCCAGATGTGATTGGTTCTCAGTGATTCTAATGGACCATATTGACAGTAAGAACAAAATTTCTCTGGACCCAAGACTGCACCCTTCGGGTAGGGGAGAAGGCACTCCAGTAATTGGGCAAAGAGTCATGAAGAGAACATGGGGAACCCTGCTGGGGCTTCTGTGCATCCAGATTTGCTGTGAGTCGGGGTCATCTCAGAGAGGGGACTGGGGGGTGTCCACAGTTGACAGTGAGAGGGAGGGAAGGAGAGATGACCTGGGGCTCCTAGATGGTCCTACATCCTCAGGTGTTTCTTGAGATAGTTTACAGGTCTGGAAATTGCACCCATGACTCCCCAGTGACATCATTTGTGTTTGCTTCTCTCTCTTTCCAAGCAGGGGTGGGGGAGTGAAGGTGGAGCAGAGTCCTTCAGTCTTGAGCCTCCAGGAGGGAGCCAACTCTACTCTGAGGTGCGATTTTTCTGCCACAGTGAACAGTGTGCAGTGGTTCCAGCAGAATCCCGGAGGCAGCCTCACCAGACTGTTTTTCATAGCTTCAGGGATGAAGCAGAATGAAAGGCTGAGTTCCACAGTGAATTCTAAGGAGCGGTATAGCACCCTACACATCACAGCCTCCCAGCTGGAAGACGCAGCCACCTACCTCTGTGCGGTGGAGGCACAGTGCTCCCAGGCGGCCTGCAGCCTGTACCCAAACTGCAGCTGGGCTCAGCCACAGTCCCTGCCACAGGACAGACTTGCACAGCAGTGTTTGCACAGCATTAGGTTCCCTGATTCATTTTGTCAGTATTTAAATTTTCTCTCTAATTTTAAACATTTAAAGCTAAAAAGAGATTCTTTAAAAAAAAATGGCAAGATTCAAACTCATGTTTCAGCAAACAGTGGGAAGGTCCAACTCAAGGTCAAAGTTAGAGCCTCAAGGAGCAGATACTAAATAGGCTAGTACAGGGAGAAACCTACAAATGTTCACGTGCTGCTGGTACACAAGTGTTTATCTGTTAATATTAACTCGTGACTCAACTTTTAAGAAAGGAGAAGGGAGCATTGTCTTGCTTGGCAGTGCTTGCATTCATGACTTTAAGTGTCTGGAAGGCCTTAATATCAAATATAGTAAAGTAGCTAATGTTTAGGTAGCACTTACATGCGATTACCTAATCTCCATATCACTTTATGACACAGGTATTGGGTTGTCCTCATTTTTTTTTTTTTTTTTTTACAAAAAGGGGAAAAAGCATAAAAAATAAAAAGCTGAAAGACTTTGCAAGGTAGAGGTACCCTGTGGCAGAGCAGTACTGGAAGAGAAGCAATCTGACTTCCGATGCCACAGTCTTATTCCTAGTGCTCTGACTGTATTCTTAGACACTCATAAGTCAATTTTTTACACTGATAAAGTGCAAAATATTTTCATAGAGTCAACAAGCAAACACATTTAGACAATTTCTAATGAGTGAATTCTGAGGAAAAGTTAATTTGAAGTCCCCTATGGAGTGATGGGTGGTTCAGTGGTAAAGAATTCCCCTGTTAATGCAGGAGATGTGGGTTTGATCTCTGGATTGGGAAGATCCTCTGAAGGAAGGCATGGCAACACACTCCAGTGTTCTCGCCTGGAGAATCCTGTGGGCAGAGGAGCCTGGTGGGCTGTAGTCCATGGGATTGCAAAAGAGTCAGACATGACTAGCCACTAAACAACAACAGCAGCAATGGCGTGATGGCTGACCTATTGCCCTTAGTTCTACAGAGCCACCCACTGTGATCTCTAGCAGGTCTCAGTGACCCAAGCAGCAGAGGTCAGAACACAGATGAGGACAGAGTCATCCCAGACTCAAACTCTACCAGACCCCTGAGGAGCTGCTTTCTTCTCCCTAAGAGGGAAGTAGCCAAAATTCTTTCATCTGGAGTTTGTTCAAATATACAGTTGCTCAAAAATTTTTATTTTGTAGCATACTATGGTAGGCATTGGTCTCGTGGTTAAAGATCCTTATTCTGCAATACAGACAAGTTTCCTGCACATATGGATTTTTTATTCTACTATGGGGAGATAGGATGAGAAAACAAACAATGACTTCAAAACTTAAGTGACATTAATAAAATAAAACAGCATAATATTAAAAAGAATCACAGTGGTTGTGTGCTTAGTTGCTCAATGCTCTAAAAACTCCAATTGGGTCTTGAATTACAAAAAAAAAAAGAGTGAAAATCAGTGTTAAGATCTGGGGTAAGGAAGAGTTTTCAAATGCAGTAAGGGTCCTAAGGCAGAAGGAAATTTGAAATTTATTTGTGAAAGAAAGATAGCTGGGATATTATGATATATATTATGATATTCCCATAAAATAGTGAAAAAAGAGAGGTGGGTGATAATGACAAAGAGGTAATCAGGAGCTCAGTCTTACAGAGACTTATAACATTATGGTTAGATTTATATTTTATTCTCATATAACAGGAAGCATTTGAAGGGTTTTGAGGTGATCTAATCTAATTTATAATCTTAGAAGGATCACGATCTGTGCCCTGCGGAATAACCATTGAGGAAGGGTGGGACAAGATTATGCCATTAAGAGAGTTAGGAAGACTTTGTAAGAGACTCAGTGAGACCTGACAGAGACCTGATGGAGGCCAAGTTCTGGAAGGGATCCTGTAGTGTGGTCATGTTTTTTTTTTTATGTGAAAAAATTTAAAAACAAGCTATTTTAGTGGCAATTGGTTAAAACAATCTTTTCCCACATTCACTACTCCTGTATCACACTTCCTCTTGTTTCAGGTAGTACTGGAGTAGCTTCAGACAGTTTTGGAAATCTGGTTATATGGGTGAGATTGAGTTGAGGACACATTTAGTTTGCATCAAGTGAGATATTAATGTGATTCACAGTGACTTCTCTGTATAGTTAAGTTTTTGCTAATCAATCCTACTGTAGGAATTGCTTCCAGAAATATTCCTTCAAACTACTATGTCCACTCACCCAGCATTAGGACATGAAACTTCACAAAACTGGCTTGGGCATGTTCTGTGGTCCTCAGTACTCAGGATATAGTCAGAGGAGGAGAATCAAAGTTTAAGATACACAGATTATGTCACATAATTTAGTAATTTGCCTATTCTAGGTCTCATATAAATGGAATAAATCATATAGTATTTGTCCTTTTGTGCCTGGCTTATTTCACTTTAGCATGATGTCTTTCAGGTTCACCCATTTTGTAGCATGTCTCAGAATTTCATTCTCTTTAAAGGCAGAATAATATTCCATTGTAGAGATATGCAACATTTTTATTTATCTATTTATCAGTTGAAATATGATTTTTTAATCTGAGACTTGAAGGATAAGAAAGATTTGAGCAAAGCTGGCTAATTAACAGAGGTGAGCATCAAGAATATAAGAAAAGATAGAAGAAGTAGTCTGGGGCCACAGCATTCAAATATTTGTGAAGAGTATGATTTTATTCAAAGTATAAGGTCAAACTTTTGGCTAAATGAAAACTCCACATTGACATGATATAATTTCTGTTTTAATATTGTCATCCTTGCTGCAATATAGTGCTGCTGCTGCTGCTGCTAAGTCACTTCAGTCGTGTCCGACTCTGTGTGACCCCAGAGATGGCAGCCCACTAGGCTCCTCTGTATCTGGGATTCTCCAGTCAAGAACACTGGAGTGGGTTGCCATTTCCTTCTCCAATGCATGAAAGTGGAAAGTAAATGTGAAGTCGCTCAGTCGTGCCCGACTCTTAGCGACCCTATGGACTGCAGCCTACCAGGCTCCTCTGTCCATGGGATTTGCCAGGCAAGAGTACTGGAGTGGGGTGCCATTGCCTTCGCAAGGAGTAAATATTGTTTTGTGAATGCATTTAAAATGTATTTATCTCTTCCAACAGTTTTTTTTTTTTAAACTGAGATATAATTGACATATAACATTGTGTAAGTTTAAAGTGTACAATGTTTTGATTTGACATACTTATATATTACACTATGATTCAGTTCAGTTCAGTCACTCAGTTGTGTCCAACTCTTTGCTGCCCCATGAATCGCAGCATGCCAGGCCTCCCTGTCCATCACCAACTCTCGGAATCCACCAAACCCATGTCCATTGTGTCAATGATGCCATCCAACCATCTCATCCTCTCTCGACTCCTTTTCCTCCTGCCCTAAATTTTTCCCACCATCAGGGTCTTTTTAAATGAGTCAGCTCTTCACATCAGGTGGCCAAAATATTGGAGTTTCAGCTTCAACATCAGTCCTTCCAATGAACACCCAGGACTGATCTCCTTTAGGATGGACTGGTTGGATCTCCTTGAAGTCCAAGGGACTCGCAAGGGTCTTCTCCAACATCACAGTTCAAAAACATCAATTCTTTGGCACTCAGCTTTCTTTATAGTCCAACTCTCACATCCATATATGACCACTGGAAAAATAATAGCTTTGACTAGATGGAACTTTCTTGACAAGGTAATGTCTCTGCTTTTGAATATGCTATCTAGTTGGTCAAACTTTCCTTCCAAGGGATAAGTGTCTTTTAATTTCATGGCTGCAGTCACCATCTGCAGTGGTTTTGGAGTCCAGAAAAATAAAGTCAGCCACTGTTTCCACATTTCCCCATCTATCTGCCATGAAGTGATGGGACCGGCTGTCATGATTTTAGTTTTCTGAATGTTGAGTTTTAAGCCAACTTTTTCACTCTCCACTTTCACTTTCATTAAGAGGCTCTTTAGTTCTTCTTCACTTTCTGCCCTAAGGGTGGTGTCATCTGCATATCTGAGGTTGTTGATATTTCTCCCAGCAATCTTGATTCCAGCCTGTGCTTCCTCCAGCCCAGCATTTCTCATGATATACTCTGCATAGAGGTTAAATAAGCAGGGCGACAATATACAGCCTTGATGTACTCCTTTTCCTATCTGGAACCAGTCTGTTGTTCCATGTCCAGTTTTAAATGTTGCTTCCTGACCTGCATACAGGTTTCTCAAGAGGCAGGTCAGGTGGTCTGGTATTCCCATCTCTTTCAGAATGTTTCACAGTTTATTGTGATCCACACAGTCAAAGACTTTGGCATAGTCAATAAAGCAGAAATAGATGTTTTTCTGGAATTCTCTTGCTTTTTTGATGATCCAGTGATGTTGGCAATTTGATCTCTGGTTCCTCTGCCTTTTCTAAATTCAGCTTGAACATTTGGAAGTTCACAGTTCACATATTGCTGAAGTCTGGTTTGGAGAATTTTGATGATTAGCTAACACCTTTATCACGCCATATAATTATCATTCCTTTTTTGTGGTAAGAACAATTAAAATATAGTTTCTCAGCAACATTGAAGTTTATAATACAGTATTGTTGGCTATAATTGCTATGCTGTACATTAGATCTGCAGGACTTATCTACTAGTTACAAGTTTGTATTCTTAAACAATATCTCTCCAGTTCCCTAACTCCCAACCCTTGGTATTCATCATTGTACTCTCTTTTTATGAGTTTGGCTTTTTTTTAGATTCCACATATAAGTGCTATTATATAGTATTGTCTTTTGATAAGTCGCTTAGCACAGTGCACTCAAGGTCTATCCAGCTTATCACAAATGGCAGGATTTCCTTCCATATCCATAACCATGTTATATACATATCGCATCCTTTTTATCCATTCACTCATTGATGTACACTTACATTGTGTCCCTATCTTGGCTATTGTGAGCAATGCTGCAGTAAACTCAGAAATGCAGATACCTCTATGATATCCTAGCTTCATTTCCTTTGGGTATACACCCAGAGGCGGAATTCCTGGGTCATATGGTAGTTTTGTTTTTAATTTTTTGTGGTGGCATGTAATGTCATGTCATCTGCAAACAGAGTTTTAGTTCTTCCTTTCCAGCTTGAATGCCTTTAATTTCTTTTTTCTTGCCTGATTGGCTCTTGCTAGGACTTTTAGTACTGTCTTGAATAATGGTGAAAGTGGACCTACTGGTCTTGTTTGTGATCTTAAGGAGAAAAGCTTTCAGCTTTTCACTGTCAAGTATGACGTCAGCTGTGGGGTAGTCACATATAGCTTTATTATGTTGAAGTACATTCCCTTTATATTAATTTTGTTTGGAGAGTTTTTAAAAATCATGAATGAAAATTGTATTTTATAAAATACTTCTTCTGAACCTATTGAGATGATCATGATAATTTTTATCCTTCACTTGGTTAATATGCTTCCCTGGTGGCTCAGACGGTAAAGCGTCTGTCTACAATGCGGGAGACCCGGGTTCAAGCCTTGGGATGGGAAGATCCCCTGGAGAAGGAAATGGCAATCCACTCCAGTACTATTGCCTGGAAAATCCCATGGACAGAGGAGCCTGGTAGGCTACAGTCTATGGGGCCGCAAAGAGTCAGACACGACTGAATGGCTTCATTTTCACTTTCTTTAGTTAATATAATGTATTACACTGATTGGATTGTGCATATTGAAACAGGTTTGCATCCAAGAGATGATTCCCACTTGATCTTGGTGCCTGATCTTTTTACTGTATTATTGAGTTCAGTTGCTGATATATTGTTGAGGAGTTTGCCTCTATGTATATCAAGGATATTGGCCTGTAATTTTACTTTCTTTTAGTGTCCTTGTCTGATTTAGGATCAGGATAATGCTGGCCTCATAAAATAAGCTTAAAAGTATTCCCTTTTTTTCTTATTTTTAAATATTTGAGAAAGATTGGTATTAATTCCTGTTTAAATGATTGATAGAATTCACCAGTGACGCCACCTGGCCCTGGAGTTTATTTTTGATTACTGCTTCAGTCCCTTTGTGTGTGCGTGCCTGCTAAGTCCCTTCAGTCTTGTCCATCTCTTTGTAACCCTGTGGACTGTAGCCCGTCAGGTTTCTCTGTCCGTGGGATTCTCCAGGCAAGAACATTGGAGAGGGTTGCCATGCCCTCCTCCAGGGGATCTTCCCCACCCAGGGATCAAACCCAAGTCTCCCGCATTGCAGGTGGATTCTTTACGAGGTCAGCCACCAGTCTCCTTACAAGTAATTTATTTGTTCATATATCTTTCTGATTCAATCTTGGTTGATTGTTTTTAGAAATTTATCCATTTCTTTTAGGTTCTCCAAATTTTTAGCCATATACATAATAGTGTTGTGATCTTTTGTATTTCTGTGATATCAGTTAAAATTTTACTCATTAATTTCTAATTTTATTTATTTGAGTTCTCTTTTTTTCCTTGGTGAGTCTATCTAAAAGTTTGTGCATACTGTTTATCTTTTCAAAAATCAGCTCTGAGTTTTGTTGATTTTTTTCTGTGTCATTTTAGTCTATATTTTATTTATTTCTGCCTGATCTTTGTTACTTTCTTTCTTCTATAACTTTGAGCTTAGTTTGTTCTGCTATTTTAGCTCATTGAGGACATCTTCTTCTGTTTCTCTGTTTTCCTTGACTCTCTGTGTTGGTTTCTGTGCACTTTTCTCAGTCTTGAAGGAATGGTCTTCTAGAGAAGATGAATGTTATCATTCAACCTAGCCCTAGGTCTTTGTTGTCTCTTAAACTTCTGTGATTGTCCAAGTAGACTTTGTTCTTGGTGGCTCCCAGTAGTGAAAGTGTGCCAAGACCTGTCAATGCCTGAAAGGGGTGATCTCAGTCAGTACCTAGATGTGGATTGGTTGGAAGCCAGACCATCAGGGAATAGCTCTTAAACTATACTAATAGGCCTCATTCAGGGAAAAGCTGGGAAATGGGTGTGTCCACTAGCTCCCTCTGCGCTGAGCTCTGGGGGGATGGCCACAGTGAGTCTTTGTGAGCCCATTAGAAACTATTTCTTTGTTTGTTATAGTCTTGTGGGTTTCATGGATGAAAGCCCCACTGGCTTTTAGAGGTGAGTGCTTTGGGGACCGGTCTCGGATGCAAATCCTAAAAGTTAGGGTGCTGGGTGTTGGATCTAAGCCCTGCACACCGCAAGGAGAAGGTGGGCCTTGTGAGTCCCCTCTCAATTTTTCGTTGCCATATTAGGGGTCCTATGGCGAGGCTGTGTCCTGCCTCTCTTACGTGTGTGTGTGGCTGTGCTGAGTCTTCACTGCTGCCTGCAGTCTGTGTCTAGTTTCTGCAAGTGAGGGCTACTCTCTGGTTGAGGTGCACGGGCTTTTCATTGCAGTGGCTTCTCTCTCTCTCTCTTTTTCAGGTGGCTTCTCTTGTTGCTCTATGCACACAGGCTTCAGTAGTTGTGGGGCCTGGGCTCAGTAGTTGAGGCTCACCTGCTCTGGAGCATGGGCTCAGTGGTTGTGGTTCAGTGGCTTAGCTGCTCCAGGATATATGGGATCATCCCATCAAACCCATGTCTCCTGCATTGGCAGGTGGGTTCTTAACCCCTGGAGCTTCAAGGAAGTCCTTTGCTACCTATTTTGATATATATATTTTTTCTTGTTCACCTGATGTGTAGGAGTCACGTAGCTAGTTTTTGGAATTCTTTGAGAAAGAAATGTATGTAGTTGTAGATGTGATGTGTCTGTGGGAGAAAGTAATTTCTGTAGCCTCGTATGTTGCCACATCAATCCAGAATTTCTTCCACGTCAATTTTTTTTTTTTAAAGCAAGGCAAGATTTAATTAAAAAATTCATACACTGAGGATTTGTCCAGGGAATAGCTCTACTAGGGTTATTCATAATCTTAGATGATCTGTTTTTCTGGAGGAAAAGATTTCAAAGTGAATGTCAAATTTCTTACCACAGTCCACAGCCAAACTCTTCCCTATGCCTGGACGAATATGAACTTATGGAAGTCTTTCCTCCTCTTCTTATCCCTTACTCTACAGTCTAGTAGTAACTTTTACTAAAGAAACTTTCATGTTTTGCCACATAGCACTGTCCATTTCTGGGAATAAGGAGATCGCTGCAAGGCCAGTTTTAGCAGAGTCTGCAATAGCAAGCAGATGTTTTATTTACATATTTATGTATTTATTTGTCTCTTACTCCAGCCCTTGTGCTTAAATGTTGCTTTTAGAAAGAGTTTTCCTTTGTGAGAGCTGAACTAAAATGGGTGATTTGGCTGATGAACTCTCCGGCCAATTAAAAAGGCTAGAGAAGATAAGAAGGAAAATTTTTACTCCTCAGTTGCTTAGCAGAGTAAATCATGGCATTTTCTTCTTTCAAGGAGACTAAGCCTGTTTTCGAAAAAAATGTTAGAAACATCTAACTTCTTCAAATTTATTCAAAATGACTCAGTATGTGCTGAGAAGATGAATGGAATTCTGAGCTCTACATTTTCACTGTGTCTGCTTTTTGCTAATCCACGTAATTTTTTATTGGAAACACCTTTGGAACTTTATTTATTTCACCTATTGCTGTTTGTAGGTCAGAGTTTCCCACAGATGCAGGACAAAAGAGGATTTGACAAGTTGGTTAGGGATCTGACCACAAGGTGGCAGAGCACTTTTGTCAAGGAAGAATATGTGAATGCTTCCTTTTGGTTGACTCGAACAGCAAAAGCAGATGGTCTGTGTTGAAACGTTAAGAGACCACTGTGCTTTGGAGGAAAGGAAGAGATAACCTGGTAATCGGAGTAGCTCTCCTGGCTGGAGATCGCAGGTCCCAATTTGGAGAACGATGAAAACACCTATGGGACCTTGGTTCCTCTTCTTGTGGCTCAGCTGGACTGTGAGTGGAGAATTTTTGTCAATAGGGTATTTTAGTAAATATTTATTAGAAGTCTGAGGAGAAGACTAGCCTTTTCTGGATTGCCTGAAATTACTATAGAGGAAAAAAAGCAAACTCTGGAAAATGATGATAATGATTTTGTCTGGCTTTCTTTACTTTTTTTGTTACAGATAAGAGTAGAGGAGAAAAAGTGGAGCAGTATCCCTTTTTCCAGAGTGTCCAAGAGGGAGACAACTGTGTTATCAACTGCACTTACACAGACAGTGCCTCCACTTACTTTTTTTGGTACAAACAAGAACCTGGAAAAGGTCTGCAGTTGCTTATACATACTCTTTCAAATGTGGATAAGAAAGAAGGACAAGGACTCATTGTTTTATTGAATAAGAAGAACAAACATCTCTCCCTGAACATCACAGCTACCCACCCTGGCGACTCAGCCACCTACTTCTGTGCTGCAAGAGCACAGTGGTCCCCCGGCACCTGCAGCCTCTACCCAAACCTGAGCTGAAGCCCTAATCTTTTTTTTCTTTGCCACAGAGATTGTCAGATATTTTGCTGTACTATTGCATTTTAAATATATAGACATTCTATACATCCCTCAAAGAAAGTGAGTTTCAAGTTGGCCCAAAAAGTGTTAGAATATTTTGAATGATTGCTCAAGGGTAGTTAGTGGTTTCTTAGTTGGATATTTGGACTTTAGGATTGATTTTATGAGTAATACTCAGAGTTCTCCCCTTCCAAGGACATCATGGTGTCAATGTCAAAGATCACTCTTCATAATGGAAAGATTCTTATCTTTTGAGTGTATCATTTATTAACTTTTCCTGATTTTAAAATATTAACTATGTGTTACAGAAAAAAAAACCCAAAATACAAAATAGAAGGTTACAATGTATTCCTATCATTCAGATAAATCATGGCTAATGTTTAGTATACTTTCTTCATTAAAATCTTGTTAAAAATTAGGAGCATATAGACTGATATTTTGAATTATTTCCTCTTAATATTATATCTAATCTAAACATTTCATATTTGTAAATCTTATAAAAGCTAGTTTATTATGATTTCATGGGTAATTTTATGTCACCGTTTTATTTCTTCTTACATCATCCCCTTGCATTTGTGGTAAAAGGTAATATTTTTTCTGATGTTACCCTTTACATAGTTTTTAAATGAGGTAGCCATATTTATGGGCTTCCCAGGTGGTGCAGTGTAAAGAATATGCCTGCCAATGCAGGAGAAGTAGGAGATGTGGCTTCCACCCCTGGGCTGGAAAAACTCCCTGGAGTAGGAATGGCAACCCACTCCATTTTTCTTGACTGCAAAATTTCCAGGAACAGAGGAGCCTTGTGGGCTATAGCCCATGGGGTCACTAAGAGTTGGACTCAATAGCATCTGAGCACACACATGCAGCTATATTTATGGCAATGGCTACCAAAATAATTTATGCTAATAACTGGTATAAAGACAGTGACAAAGGAAGGAATAGACTAGGAAAAAAAGAATTTGAGTAAAACAGAAGATGAGTTCTAAATTAATGGGCAGAACAGGATTATTTCCCCAATTGTGTTGTATCAATTGTTTAGATCAGAGGTTCTCAGACTTTCTCCTGACGCATCTCTACAAACG
Organism: Aepyceros melampus; assembly: GCA_006408695.1. NCBI lineage: Eukaryota > Metazoa > Chordata > Mammalia > Artiodactyla > Bovidae > Aepyceros > Aepyceros melampus. The sequence continues at coordinate 795,509 of SJXQ01005422.1, forward strand.
AGGGTGAATGAACATGATCATTTCCTTCCTGGAATCTGTACAATGAGGTGCAGTTGTTCGAAGTAGTCTGCTGTCAGTGCAAACAGTCTCATATTTACTTTAAAAAATTGGAGTGATCATTTTTATTTCACTGTAGCTGAGCACCGAAGAATTGATGCTTTTGAATTGTGGTGTTGGGGAAGACTCTTGAGAGTCCCTTGGACTGCAAGGAGATCCAACCACTCCATCCTAAAGGAAGTGAGTCCTGAATATTCATTGGAAAGACTGATGCTGAAGCTGAAACTCCAGTACTTTGGTCACCTGATGCGAAGAACCGATCATTTGAGAACACCCTGATGCTGGGAAAGACTGAAGGCAGCAGAAGGGGATGACAGAGAATGAGATGGTTGGATGGCATCACTGACTAATGGACATGAGTTTGAGTAAACTCTGGGAGTTGATGATGGACCGGGAGGCCTGGCGTGCTGCAGTCCATGAGGTTGCAAAGAGTCGGACAAGACCGAGAGGCTCAACTGAATTGAACTGATGTCCATATTAATTTGAAATAATCTATCAATTTACCTGTTCTTTAGTTTTTCAGTGATAATAGTGCTCCCAGATGCTGCATTGTATGTGTCTCAGATTTTGTCTTGAAGAGAGCAATACTCTAATTTGAGAAGCACAAAGTTGAACATTTGGTGGAAAAAAAGTGTTGCCAAATCACTAGGTAATCAATAAATATTGATTAACAAACAAATGAAGTACCTTGCATGAGGAATTAAGTTCCAGAGAGATTAAAGTAATTAAACCATGAAGTTATTGGTTAAAAATGCAAATGTATATTAATTGAGAAATTGAATAGGAAAGACTTTCTGAACTTAAAAATGATGGAAGAGATAAAGGGAAAAATGGAAGATTTGATTACTTAAATATTAAAAGCTAATATATTCTATGAAAAAAAATAAAAATTATTATACCCCAATCACACCAGGACTTCCCTGGTGGCTCACCTGGTAAAGAATCCATCTACAGTGTGGGAAACCTGAGTTCAATCCTGGGGTTGGGAAGATCCCTTGGAGAAGGGAACGGCTACTCTAATATTTTGGCCTGGAGAATTCCACGGACTGAATAGTCTATGGGGTCGCAAAGAGTAGGACATGACTGAGCAACTTTCACTTCACTTCACTTCAATCACAGTTAACTGTTAATTTCGTTTTTACAGTAGATCAATAATTTTTATAAATACTTTTAAAATGCATTAAAAGAAAAATATTAATATCCAAGTAAGTAAAACTGGACATGGAACAACAGACTGGTTCAAAATAGGCAAAGGAGTATGTCAAGGCTGTATATTGTCATCCTGCTTATTTAACTTCTATGCAGAGTACATCATGAGAAACGCTGGACTGGAAGAAACACAAGCTGGAATCAAGATTGCTGGGAGAAATTCAATAACCTCAGATATGCAGATGACACCACCCTTATGGCAGAAAGTGAAGAGGAACTAAAAAGCCTCTTGATGAAAGTGAAAGAGGAGAGTGAAAAAGTTGGCTTAAAGCTCAGCATTCAGAAAACCAAGATCATGGCATCTGGCCCCATCACTTCATGGGAAACAGATGGGGAAACAGTGGACACAGTGTCAGACTTTATTTTAGGGGGCTCCAAAACCACTGCAGATGGTGACTGCAGCCATGAAATTAAAAGACGCTTACTCCTTGGAAGAAAAGTTATGCCCAACCTAGATAGCATATTCAAAAGCAGAGACATTACTTTGCTGACTAAGGTCCATCTAGTCAAGGCTATGGTTTTTCCTGTGGTCATGTATGGATGTGAGAGTTGGACTGTGAAGAAGGCTGAGCACCGAAGAACTGATGCTTTTGAACTGTGGTGTTCGAGATGACTCTTGAGATTCCCTTGGACTGCAAGGAGATCCAACCAATCCATTCTGAAGGAGATCAGCCCTAGGATTTCTTTGGAAGGAATGATGCTAAAGCTGAAGCTCCAGTACTTTGGCCACCTCATGCGAAGAGTTGACTCTTTGGAGAAGACTCTGATGTTGGGAGGGATTGGGGGCAGGAGGAGAAGGGGACGACCAAGGATGAGATGGCTGGATGGCATCACTGACTCGATGGGCATGAGTCTGAGTGAACTCCGGGAGTTGGTGATGGACAGGGAGGCCTGGCGTTCTGCGATTCATGGGGCAGCAAAGAGTCGGACACGACTGAGCAACTGAGCTGAACTGAAATATACAGAAGATGTGGTGAGGTAATTTACACAGGAAAAAGCAACATGGTTCACAAACATGGAAAATGTTTAAACCTACTGGTATTTATAATAACATAAATTATTGTTGTTCAGTCGCTAAGTCATGTCTGACGCTTTGTGATTCCATGAACTGCAGCATGCCAGACTCTCCTGTCTTTCACTATCTCCCTGAGTTTGCTCAAACTCATCCACTGAGTTGATGATGTATCCAGCCATCTCATCCTCGCTGCCCTCTTCTCCTCCTGCCTTTAATCTTTTCCAGAATCAAAGTCTTTTCTAATGAGTTGGTTCTTCACCTCATGTGGCCAAATTACTGGAGCTTCAGCTTCAGCATCAGTCATTCCAATGAATATTCAGGGTTGATTTCCTTTAGAATTGACTGGCTTGATCTACTTGCAATCCAAGGGACTCTCAAGAGTCTTATTCAGCACCATAATTTAAAAGAATAAATTCTTTGGCGCTCAGCCTTTTTTTTAAATTAATTGATTTATTTTCACTTTACAATACTGTATTGTTTTTGCCACACATTGATGTGAATCCACCACAGGTGTACATGAGTTCTCAACTCTGAACCCCCCCTCCCACCACCTTTCCCATATCATCTTTCTGGGTCATCCCAGTGCACCAGCCCCAAGCATCTTGTATCCTGCAGTGAACCTAAACTAGCAATTCATTTCTTACATGATAATATACATGTTTCGCTGCCATTCTCCCAAATCATCCCACCCTATTCCTCTCCCACAGAGTCCAAAAGTCTGTTCTTTACATCTGTGTCTCTTTTCCTGTCTCGCATATATGTGTTAGTATACTGTATTGGTGTTTTTCTTTCTGGCTTACTTCACTCCGTATAATCGGCTCCAGCGTCATCCACCTCATTAGAACTGATTCAAATGTATTCTTTTTAAGGTCTGACTAATACTCCATTGTGTATATGTACCACAGCTTTCTTATCCATTCGTCTGCTGATGGACATCTAGGTTGCTTCCATGTCCTGGCTATTATAAACAGTGCTGCAATGAACATTGGGGTACATGTGTCTCTTTCAATTCTGGTTTCCTCAGTGTGTATGCCCAGCAGTGGGATTGCTGGATCATAAGGCAGTTCTAGTTCCAGTTTTTTAGGGAATCTCCACAGTGTTCTCCATAGTGGCTGTACTAGTTTGCATTCCCACCAACAGGGTAAGAGGATTCCCTTCTCACCACACCCCCTCCAACATTTATTGCTTGCAGACTTTTGGATTGCAGCCATTCTGACTGGTATGAAATGGTACCTCATTGTGGTCTTGATTTGCATTTCTCTGATAATGAGTGATGTTGAGCATCTTTTCATGTGTTTGTCAGCCATCTCTATATCTTCTTTGGAGAAATGTCTATTTAGTTCTTTGGCCCATTTTTTGATTGGGTCATTTATTTTTCTGGAATTGAGCTGCATACATTGCTTGTGTATTTTTGAGATTAGTTGTTTGTCAGTTGCTTCACTTGCTATTATTTTCTCCCATTCAGAAGGCTGTGTTTTCACCTTGCTTATAGTTTCCTTTGTTGTGCAGAAGTTTTTAATTTTAATTAGATCCCATTTGTTTATTTTTGCTTTTATTTCCAGTATTCTAGGAGGTGGATCATAGAGGATCCTGCTGTGATTTATGTCAGAGAGTGTTTTGCCTATGTTCTCCTCTAGGAGTTTTATAGTTTCTGGTGTTACATTTAGATCTTTAATCCATTTTGGGTTTATTTTTGTGTGTGGTGTTAGAAAGTGATCTAGTTTCATTCTTTTACAAGTGGTTGACCAGTTTTCCCAGATGCTCAGCCTTTTTTATAGTCCAAATCTCATATCCATATATGACTACTGGAAAACCATAGCTTTGATTATATGGATCTTTGTCCACAAAGTGATGCTTCTGCTTCTTAATACATTGTCTAATTTTGTCAAAGCTTTACAGCCAAGGAGCAAGTGTCTATTAATTTCATGACTTCAGACACAGTCCACAGTGATTTTGGAGCCCGAGAAAATAAAACCTGTCAGTGTTTCTACTTTCCCCCCTTCTATTTGCCATTAAGTGGTATAAATGTAACTGGATAACTTTAAAAAACCTATTAGGGAATTATAGGAATAATTTAATGGCAATTAAAAAAAAGAATTTGGACATGATGCAATGATATCGACATGCTCTAGTGAGAGAATACAGCTGTAAGCAATTTTGGAAACTCTTAAAAAGCATACTTTTTTTTTTTTAAATTTATTTTTACTTTCTTCTTATTTTTAAATTTATTTTTTAAATTATTTTCTTTGTTGTAATTTTCTATAGGGAATCTGTCTTCAGGAAAACCTTAATTTATAAAAAAATAATTATTTACAAAGGTATTTGTAAAGTTATTTATACCATCCAAAAATTAAAAACCAAAATGTATAATCTTGAAAGGCTTAATCACCCATATGGAATAGTATATAATAGCAAATAAATGGTATTTATAAAAGAAACTACAATGATTATTTAAAACTGATATTGGGAAGAATTAAAATACTAACTATAGTGATTGCTACATAGTAAAACCATGAATAGTGCAGAGGCTGAAAAGTAATACACAAAAACACTGACAATACATATCTTTGCTTGATAGCATAGGTAATGATTTTTACTTTTTCATTCTATTTTCTATATTTTCAAAATTTGAATCTTGTTTTATATAAAGTAGTTCTAATCCATCACTTTCTGTAAATTCTCTAAAATTCCTTCTAGTCTGAAGTTTAGTGATCCTGGTTCAGTCACCTCTACTTCACAGTGAGAAGGCAGAAATGGGCTCCTTACTGGTTATACAGTTTGCCTTGTATTCTTTTTCCTCTATCAATAGTTCTTACTGTGTATGATGAATGTACAAAGCATTTCCTTCACATTAGTCTATCCATTCCTTGTAATAACATCTTGATAGTATCCATATTTTATAGGCAAGGAAAATGGTACTTGAAGACATTAAGTAGCTTGCTGAAGCTCAGTCAGAGAGATTTAATGAAAGAACTGAGTTTCCAAGCCAGATTAGTTTGAGGCTAGAACATAGTCTCTTAAAGATTACTTCATAATGCCTACCACTTCCTTCTCCAAATTCCTTTTGTGGACAAGCTGCCAGATTAAATGTATGGAATTTTCACATTACTCACTTGCTCAAAAGCCTCAATAGTTATTTGCTAATAAATAACCTGCACAATGAATTTAGGCATTCAAAATCTGCTTTCTGAACCTGAACTCTCTAGGTTTATTTCTCATCATACTCTAGATGATTCTCTTCTTTCTTCCATGCGCGTGTCCATCTGTCTGTCTATCTATCCATCCATCTAGGCACAAGTATGGCTTAAATATATTTGAGGAAATAAGTCCATGGGGTCGCTGAGGGCTGGACACGACTGAGTGACTTCACTTTCACTTTTCACTTTGATGCATTGGAGAAGGAGTGGCAACCCACTCCAGTGTTCTTGCCTGGAGAACCCTGGGACGACGGAGGCTGGTGGGCTGCCATCTATGGGGTCGCACAGACTTGGACACGACTGAAGTGACTTAGCAGTAGCAGTAGCAGTAGCAATTGTAATTCATCTTGAAAATAGAAAAGTGGAAAGGAAAGAAACTCTGATATCTATAATCAGAGGACTGGTATATTTTTGTATATTTTTAAGAATTTTATTTATTTATTTTTGGCTGTTCTTGGTCTTCATTGCTGCTTGGGCTTTTCTCTAGTTGCTGCTAGCAGGGGCTGTTTTCTGGTTGCACTGGCAAGCTTTTCATTGTGGTGGCTTCTCTTGTTGCACAGCAACGGCTCTAGGGTGCATGGGTTTAGCATTTGCAGCTCATGGGCTCTAAAGCACCGGCTCAGTATTTGTGGTGTATGGGTTTAGTCGCTCCATGGTATATTCGATCTTCCCAGACTAGGGATCGAACCTGTGTCTCCTACATTGGCAGGCGAATTCTTTACCAGTGAGTCACCAGGAAAGGACTGTTGTATTTTTTTTTTTTTAATTAATAGGACCTCTCAGAGAGCATTCTGTATGAATTGAGAAACATCACTGATTTGACTTATCATTGGATTTGAACTATTTACTAATGCTAGCCCAAAAAGATTAAGAAGAAAGAAATTTTGAAGTCAAAGCAATACTTTAAAAAGCCTCTTGATGAAAGTGAAAGAGGAGAGTGAAAAAGTTGGCTAAAGCTCAACATTCAGAAAACCAAGATCATGGCATCCGGTCCCATCACTTCATGGGAAATCGATGGGGAAACAGTGGACACAGTGCCAGACTTTATTTTTGGGGGCTCCAAAACCACTGCAGATGGTGACTGCAGCCATGAAATTAAAAGACACTTACTTCTTGGAAGAAAAGTTATGCCCAACCTAGATAGCATATTCAAAAGCAGAGACATTACTTTGCTGACTAAGGTCCGTCTAGTCAAGGCTATGGTTTTTCCTGTGGTCATGTATGGATGTGAGAGTTGGACTGTGAAGGAGGCTGAGCACTGAAGAATTGATGCTTTTGAACTGTGGTGTTGGAGAAGACTCTTGAGAGTCCCTTGGACTGCAAGGAGATCCAACCAGTCCATTCTGAGGGAGATCAGCCCTGGGATTTCTTTGGAAGGAATGATGCTAAAGCTGAAGCTCCAGTACTTTGGCCACTTCATGCGAGGAGTTGACTCATTGGAAAAGACTCTGATGCTGGGAGGGATTTGGGGCAGGAGGAGAAGGGGACGACAGAGGATGAGATGGCTGGATGGCATCACTGACTCGAGGGACGTGAATCTGAGTAACTCCGGGAGTTGGTGATGGACAGGGAGGCCTGGCATGCTGCTATTCATGGGATCGCAAAGAGTTGGACATGACTGAGTGACTGAACTGAACTGACTGACTATGAAGGCTACTCCATTTCTTGTAAGGGATCCTTGCCCACAACAGTAGATATGATGGTCATCTGAATTATGTTCTCCCATTCCTGTCCATTTTAGTTCACTGATTCCTAAAATGTTGATGTTTACTCTTGCCATATCCTGTTTGACCACTTCCAGTTTACCTTGATTCATGGACCTAAGATTCCAGGTTCCTATGCAATATTGCTCTTTACAGCATCAGACTTTACTTTTACCACCAGACAGATTCACAACTGGGTGTTGTTTCTCCTTTGGCTTAGCCACTTCATTCTTTCTGTAACTATTTATCCACTTTTCTCCAGTAAGTGTTTTTGGCACCTACTGACCTGGGGAGTTCATCTTTTGGTGTCATATCTTTTTGCCTTTTCATACTGTTCAATGGGGTTCTCAAGGCAAGAATACTGAAGTGGCTTGCCATTCCCTTCTCCAGGGGACCACATTTTGTCAGAACTTTCCACCGTGACCCATCCATCTTGGGTAGCCCTACACAGCATGTCTCATAGTTTCATTGAGGTAGAATGGTTATGTCTACTAATGACTAGATTTGTCTTATTGATGTTCCTCTGATTTTTCTGTAAAATGTGCTTGTATGACATTTCAATGGATCACAAAGAGGCTAAAAAAGGCTAAGTAAGAAAAAGGGGGACTTCGCTGGTGGTCCAGTGGTTGAGAGTCTGCTTTCCACTGCTTGGCTCATGGGTTTGGTCCCTAGTTTGAGGACTAAGATCCCACATGCCTTGGGGCAACTAGAGAACCCGTGTGCCATGCCTAGAGAAACCCCTGCATTGCAGCTACAGAGCCCTCACAATCTAGAGCGCATGCTCTGCAAGAAGAGAAGCCAGTGAGCCACAAGTAGAGAAAGCCCGCGTGCCACAATGAAGACCCAATTCAGCCAACATTTAGAAAGAAAAAAAAAATTGAACAGTTGGCAGAAATGTGGTATGAGCTTCCATGTTAAGCTGTGTGCTGGGAAAAAAAAAATAGGCGTGTGAAAAATACCAAATGCTCTTTAGATTTACAAAGGATTATTTTGAAAGTTGGGCTTCCCTGGTGCCTCAGTGCTAATCTGCCTGCAAATGCAAGAGACACAAATTTGATCCCTGGGTTGGGAAGATCCCCTGGAAAAGGCAATGGCCCCCCACTCCAGTATTCTTGCTTGGGAAATCCCATAGACAGAGGAGCCTGAAGGGCTGCAGTCCATGGGGTCACAAAAGAGTGTACATGACTTAGCAACTAAATGACAACAACAACAACATCTTGAAAGCTAACAGGTGTCATAGAAATAAAGCCAGAAATGAAGCTGCATGACTGACTTTTGACCGGAGAACAGGTTAGCGTTCCTCTGAGTACAGCATTTTGCCCACAAGGGGGTGCATCTTCCTAAAACATACATGTTTCCTGCTGAAATTCTGATCTCACCATCCTCTGTTCACTATGACCTTAACTTTCTCTCACACTAAGCAATCAAGACTCAAAGACAATAGAGACTCCAAGAATGAACTCTCCTCCAGGATCAGTGATTGTGTTATTCTTAGTGTTTGGTAAGTAAAATGGTACCTAGAGCTTAGAGTCTTTTGTTTCATTATGGTGGTATACTCTTTAACCACAATTTCACTAAGGGGTAGAGCCCTGTATTGTGCCGAGGTAACCAGAACTATTTTTTTTTCCCCAGGAGGAAGCAGTGGAGACTCGGTGACTCAGCCAAAAGGCCAAGTGACCCTCTTAGAGGGGGAGTCTCTGACTGTGAACTGCTCCTATGAAACCAAACAGTACCCTCCCCTTTTCTGGTACGTCCAGTATCTTGGAGAAGGTCCACAGCTCCTTCTGAGAGCCCAGAAGGGCAACGACAAGGGAAGAAACAAAGGTTTTGAAGCCACATACAATACAGAAACCACCTCCTTCCACTTGGAGAAAGCTTCAGTCCAGAGTCAGACTCAGCGGTGTACTACTGTGCTCTGAATGACACAGTGACAGAAACTGCAGGGGGAGCTGAGCACAAACTCTGAGCAGCACCTGGGGGCCTGGATGCTGAGTGTCTACCTTATGATCCACTTTGGTTTAGGAACCAGGAGGTATGCTACTGTGTTGCCACCCAATACCTACCCCCGAACTCTTGCTGGTGTGAAAGTCCCCCAAATCAACTCTAAGAAGACAGCAGAAAAATAAGTAAACATGGCTCATACAAGATGCCTTAATGATGAGAGTCTGTCACTATGGTTCCTTAATCAGGGATGCAATTTGTAATTTTACAAGCATAAGATCTGCAATGAATGAAATGCTCTCTATGTTATCCTCGCAGAAAGTTCTAACCCCTTGACTGTGCCCCAGATCATCTAGGGAAATATTGTATTTAAAGATACACCTGCAATAGATGAGATTGCAAATACTCAATGGCTTTCTGGTATCTAGGGCAAGAAGGGGTGATTTCTAGAGAAACTTCATCCCAAGAAACATTAGCCTCTTAAAGGAAGGAAGAAATTTAAGAAAGAAAGAGGGAGGAGGGAATCCTATGTATGACTACACACATGGCAAGTAAAGACAGAACATTTCTTACAGTTTATTTTGGAGGGAGTTGCATGTTAGACATAGACTGATGTTCTCCATACATATTAATGCAGTATTGTTACATTCATTGTAATTAGAGTAGTGATTGTATCATAGTAAAATCTCTTTACATATTTGTTAAATTAATGAATTGGTTGGAAAACCCATTACTGCTACCACAAAAAGTCTACCATTTTTTAAATTAAAAAAATGTATTCAATAAAGATTTATTTGTGCCTACTCAGTATCAGATCATAATCTAAGAGACAGTACAGAGAACATACAAAATTTGCTGCCATATTAGAGCTTATATGCTGATAGAGGTCTTATTCCTTGCTACACTCGCTGTTTCTGTCTTTAATGTGCATCAAATAGTTTAATTCTCTCAAACGCTGGTATATATTTTCCATGCCAGTCTCATAAATAAGGATACTGAGGCACGAAGAGAATAAGTTGCTTATCCACGATCACATGTAGTAGCAGAAGTGTGTCCCTCAGTCCTGTCCGACTTTTTGCGACCCCATGGACTGTAGCCCGCCAGGCTCCTCTGTCCATGGAATTCTCCAGGCAAGAATACTGGAGTGGGTTGCCATTTCCTTCTCCAGGGGATCTTCCCTACCTGGGGAACAAACCTGGGTCTCCCACATTCCAGGCAGATTTTTTATGTTCTGAGCCACCAGGGAAGCCAAGTTAGTAGCCGTACCAGGACTCAAATGCAGTTTCTTGAGACACCTGTCTTAGGTATTGACGTAGATTAATGTTGCAGGTACTTGTGTAGATGTGTATATATCACATTGCCAGTAGCAAAGAGGGGACTGCACATTAATTTAAACAGAAGTTCTGAGCAGTGATAGATCTGACTCTAAGATGATCTTGTTGGCTTTTCTTCCCGCACCCCCACCTTGAGATAGTGCAGAGTCTCAAGGACAATAATATAAAAAATTTCAAGATATATTGTCCTTAGGAGTTTGATATCGGAATAGGAAGAAGAGTTATTTTTTAGGTCATCTTGGATATATGCTGGGAACTGTAGAAGGGATACAAATTGATTAGCACAAGAACTGGATGTATTAGGTATGACATTTGCCTTTTATTAATTTGTGACTTGAGGTACAGTAAACTGCACATATTTAAAGCCTATGATTTGATCAGTCTTAACATATGTGTATGCCTGTGACACTATCATCACAATCAAGGTAATGAATCTTTTCACCATCCCCCAAATGTTCTTTTACCCTATGCTATCCATCCGTCCCTTCACCATGGACCCCAGAAATTCAGCTGCATGTTGTTATAGATTACTTTGCATGGACTTAGGTATACTGCTTTATCATTGATTTTCTGTTTGATCCATCTTTTTTGTTGTTTTTCTTGCCCCTTTTTTCTTGATTTTTTGGTTACTTTAATACTTTTCCTAGTGATTACACATACATGCCTATTACTCAGAATCTGGTTAAAGTTACTGTTGTTGATGCTTAGTCACTAAGTCGTGTTCAACTCTTGCGATCCTATGGACTGTAGCCTGCCAAGCTTCTCTGTCCACGAGATTTCCCAGGCAGGAATACTGGGGTGGGTTGCTATTTCCTTCTCCCAGGAATCTTCCTGACTCAGGGATTAAACCTGCCTCTCCTGCACTGAAGATGAATGCTTCTCTACTGAGCCAGCTGGGAAGCCCAGTTAGAGTTAATATTGCTCTGTTTCATGGAAAATGTTGAAATCTTGTACAATATGTCTCTATCTACCAGTACTGATATTTTTTATAATTGTCCATATATATTACATTTACAGACACTGAAAATCTTACAGCAGAATGTTACAACTTTTGCTTTAAATAGTTATATGAGTTTTAAGGCTTAATGGAAGAATAAGTAAGCGGTCTTATATTTATCAGCTGTTTACCTTTTCTAGTATTCTTCCTTCATTCCTGAAGATGCAGTTTCCTCTGATACCAGGGAGTTTTCCTCTGATACTGTGTCTGACATGATGTATTTCCCTTCAATCTTGAAAAACTTTTAAAGCATTTCTTCTAGGCTAGGTGTGCCAACAACTATATTTTTCAGCTATGCTTCAACTTAAATTTTTTTTCTGAAATTTAAAAACTAAGAATTTCCCATCAGTTCACAAGGGCATGATAAAGCATATGGCAACTGAAAGGCTAGGTCTTTTCAGTACCTAAAACAGAGCTGTTTTGTTTTCAAGTTTCTCTTTCCTAAGTTTTCAATGTCTTCATTTTTGCTTGTTTTTAATGAATCATGGTTTTTGGTGTTCTGAGCTGTCTGTGAAGACTCATTAGTCTTTCTGGCAATCAATATATGTCTTAGAGTCCTGTCATTATCTTTAAAGGAGAATATTCTATTTCTCCTCTTTCGTTCAACTATGAGATGTTTATTCTACCATCATAGACAATTGGAGAATTTCCTTGCATTCTTCCAGTGTAGAGGAAATAGACTTTTCCAAGGCTTCAGACAGTCCCATGGACATTGAATTTAAGTATGCTGGGTTTTGCCAATACTCAGCAACACTGAGAGGAGATAGAATGACTGCTAAGAGCCAGCAAGAATTCCTCCTCATAGCTTATTTTTTACTGTTTTTTTTTCCTATCCTAACTTTCATCCTCAATATTATCCCATTTACTTTCTATATTCTGGAGATATGTGTAAATCTCTCATCTCTACATGATCCCTAATATTTTTACTCCTAAGGATTTTGGTTTATTCTATTTCTTCTTTTTAGTTAAGAGGAAATTTGGATGAGATGAGAGGTAACTATGCAGGACTAGGAATCAGAAGTCCACAACTACAGACTACAAGTTTACAAACTGACAGATTACTAAATCGTTTACATGAAAGTCAGCTTTGACAGGAAGGAACACATGAATGAAAAACTCCAGGAGAGGACTGGGCTCATTCTCCTGGAATCAAAGAAAAGAAGTTTTCTGACTTTTGTCAGAGGGCCTCATTAGTCATATAGAAAACAGAGAATTTCCCCATTCCCAGATATTCAGAGATCATTCTTTTTTTTTTTTTGGGCCTTGTGACATGCAGGATCTTCCCTGACCAAGGATCAAACCTGTGCCCCCTTCACTGATAGTGTGGCGGAGTCAACCACTGGACCACTAGGGAAGTCCCGGAGATTGGTCTTTTGGTATGGTTGTATTTCCTCTCGCCACAGAGATTTTCTGTTGTTATTTCCTTTGGCCCATAAGGCAAAGCCTTCCTAACCAGAGTTACTTCTTTCCACGTGGCAGCACTACTCTCATCAATATGGACCCTGTCTTATCTTTTGCCACTTTCATTCATTTCTCCCAACATCTCTGACCACTTTGTTGTTGTTCTTGTTCAGTTATGTCTGGCTCTTTGTGACCTCATGGACTGCAGCACGCCAGTCTTCCCTGTCCTTTACCATCTCCCAGAGCTTGCTCAAACTCATGTCCATTGAGTTGGTGATGCCATTCAACCATCTCAAGCTCGTTGTCCCCTTCTCCTCCTGCCTACAATCTTTCCTAGCATCAGAGTATTTTCTAATGAGTCAGCTCTTCACATCAAGTGGCCAAAGTATTGGAGCTTCAGCATCAGTCCTTCCAATGAATATTCAGGACTGATTTCCTTTAGGATGGACTGGTTTGATCTCCTTGCAGTCCAAGGGACTCTCAAGAGTCTTCTCCAACATCATAGTTCAAAAGCATCAATTCCTCAGTGCTCAGCCTTCTTTCTGGTCCCATTCTCTCATCCATACATGAATACTGGAAAAACCATAGCTTTGACTAGACAGACCTTTGTTGGCAAAGTAATGACTCTGCTTTTTAATATGCTGTTTTTCTTCCAAGGAGCAAGAATCTTTAATTTCATGGCTGCAGTCACCATCTGCAGTGCTTTTGGAGCCCAAGAAAATAAAGTCTGTCACTGTTTCCATTGTTTCCCCATCTATTTGCCATGAAGTGAAGGGACTGGATGCCATGAAGTGAAGGGACTGGATGCCATGATTTTAGTTTTTTGAATGCTGAGTTTTAAGGCAGCTTTTTCATTCTCCTCTTTCACTTTCATCAAAAGGCTCTTCAATTCCTCTTCACTTTCTGCCATAAGGGTGGTGTCATCTGCATATCTGAAGGTATCGATATTTCTCCCTGCAATCTTGCTTCCAGCTTGTGCCTCATCTAGCCTGGTGTTTCTGATGATGTACTCTGCATAGAAGCTAAACAAGGAGATTGATAATATACAGCCTTGACATACTCCTTTCGCAATTTGAAACCAGTCTGCTGTTCCATCTCCGGTTCTAACTGTTGCTTCTTGACTTGTATATAGGTTTTGCAGGAGGCAGGCAAGGTGGTCTGGTTTCCCATTTCTAAGAATTTCCCACTGTTTGTTGTGATCCACACAGTTAAAGGCTTTAGCGTAGTCAGTGCAGCAGAAGTAGATATTTTTCTGTAATTCTCTTGCTTTTTCTATGATCCAGTGGATACTGGCAATTTGATCTTTGGATCCTCTGCCTTTTTAAATTGAACTTGAACATATGGAAGTTCTCAGGTCACACACTGTTGAAGCCTCGCCTGGAGAATTTTGAGCATTCTTTTGCTAGCAAGTGAAATGAGTGCAATTGTGTGGTAGTTTGAACATTCTTTGGCATTGCTCTTCTTTGTGATTGGAGTGAAAACTGACATTTTCCAGTCCTGTGGCCACTGCTGAGTTTTCCAAATTTGCTGGCATATTGAGTGCAGCACTTTCATAGCATCATCTTGTAGGATTCAAAATATCTCAGCTGGAATTCCATCACCTCCACAAGCTTTGTTCATAGTGATGCTTCCTAAAGCCCACTTGACTTCACAGTCCAAGATGTCTGGCTTCAGGTGAGTGATCACACCATCCTGGTCATTTATGTCATTAAGATTTTTTTTCTATAGTTTTTCTGTGTATTTTTGCCACTTCTTAAGATCTTCTGCTTCTGTTAGGTCCATACCATTTCTATCCTTTATTGTGCCCATCTTTGCATGAAATGTTCCCTTGTCATGTCTAATTTTCTTGAAGAGACCTCTAGTCCTTTCCATTTTATTGTTTTCCTCTATTTCTTTGTGTTCTTCACTTAAGAAGGGTTTCTTATCTCTCCTTGCTATTCTTTGGAACTCTGCATTCAGATGGCTATATCTTTCCTTTTCTCCTTTGCCTTTAGCTTCTCTTCTTTTCTCAATTATCTGTAAAGCTTCCTTGATAACCATTTTGCCTTTTGCATTTCTTTTTCTTGGGGATGGTTTTGATCGCTGCCTCCTGTGCAATGTTACAAACCTTCTTCCATAATTCTTCAGGCACTCTGTCTATCAGATCTAACCCCTCATATCTGTCACTTCCACTGTATAATTGTAAGGGATTTGATTTAGGTCATATCTGAATGACTTAGTGGTTTTCCCTATTTTCTTCAATTTAAGTCTGAATTTGGCAATAAGGAGTTCATGATCTGAGCCACAGTCAGCTCCTGGTTTTGTTTTTGCTGACTGTATATAGAGCTTCTCCATCTTGGCTGCAAAAATACAATTAATCTGATTTTGGTATTGACCCATCTGGTGACATCCATGTGTAGAGTCAAGGCAATACCCTAGGGGATGAAAAAGCACCACGAAGGAAGGAGCCTGCACCCCTGAATCACTGCACGGAGCAGATTTGCTGTGTCACCCCGATCTCTCACCTAAATAGAGGTGGTTATTTGAGACAGCAGTCACATTCTTTAAGCCAGTGCATTTGGGATGAAAGAAGGGAGATCTTGGTTATGACAGTGTACCCTAATTAACTTAGGTTCATTTCAGGGAAACACAATAATATTTTCATGGCAGAACCAACTTTTTTACCTAATTAGGTGACAGAATCCACTAGAAGGTAGAGTGGGGAGAGGACAAAACCAAAATCCTAGACCCAAAGCAGTAGATCTGGTCTTGTTTTTGCTGACTGTGTGGAGCTTCTCCATCTTTGGCTGCAAAGAATATAAACAATCTGATTTTGCTATTGACCATCTGGTGATATTCATGTGTAGAGTCTCTCTTGTGTTGTTGGAACAAGGTATTTGCTATGACCAGAGTGTTCTCTTGGCAAAACTCTTGTTAGCCTTTGCCCTGCCTCATTTTGTACTGCAAGGCCAAACTTGCTGGTTATTCCAGGTATCTCTTGGCTTTCTACTTTTTCATCCCAGTTCCCTATGATGAAATGGACATCTTTTTTTGCCTTAGTTCTAAAAGGTTTTGTAGGTCTTCTTAGAACCGTTCAGCTTGAGCTTCTTCAGCATTAGTAGTTAGGGCATAGACTTGCATTACTGTGATATTGAATGGTTTGCCTTGGAAATGAACAGAGATCATTCTGCAGATTTTGATATTGCTCCGAAGCACTGACCACTGACCTCTGGCAATATCCAATCTGTTCTCCATAAGGTTTTTTCTTTTTTCTTTTTAAAGATTCCATATATAAGTAATATCATTAAATACTTGTCTGTATCTCTCTGACTTATTTCATTACTTTAATGCTTTCATGATGCATATATGTTATTGAAAATAGCTTAAGTTTTCTTCTATGAGTTTTATGTTTTTGGGTCTTATGATCAAGTCTTTAAACCCTTTTGAGTTGATTTTTTAATGGAGTATAATAGGGGTGCTCTTTCATTCCTCTACAGATGACTGTGCAGTTTTCTCATCACCATTTATTAAAAACATTGTTTTTGATCCATTGTACATTATTTTATTGTAAATTAAGTGGTCATATATATGTGAATTTTTTCTGGGCTCTCTATTCCATTCCATTAATCAGTGTGATTGTTTTTATGTCAATATCAAACAGTTTATGAAGAGGGCAATGGCAGCCCACTCCAGCACTCTTGCCTGGGAAACCCCATGGATGGAGGAGCCTGGTGGGCTGTGGTCTATGGGGTCGCACAGAGTCAGACACGACTGAAGTGACTTAGCAGCAGCAGCAGCAAACAGTTTTATTGCTATAACTTGTAATATAGCTTGAAGTCAGGAAGTGTGATACCTCCTACTTTGCTATTCTTTCTCAAGATTGCTTTGGGTATTCAGGATCATTTTTAGTTCTATAAAAATTTTGAGATTATTTTTTCTACTACTGTAAAAAGTGCCATTGGCATTTTGATATGGATTACATTGAAACTATGGGCTTCCCAGGTGACTCAGTGGTGAAGAATCCGCCTGCCAATTCAGGAGATGTGAGTTCAATCCCTGTGTCGGCAAGATCCCCTGGAGCAGGGAATGACAACCTGCTCCAGTATTCTTGCCTGGAAAATTCCATGGACAGAGGAGCCTGGCAGGCTACAATCTGTGAGGTTGCAAGATTTGGACACCACTGAGCATGCCCGCATGCATTGCACCTATAGATTGCTTTGGGTAGTATGAATATTTTAACAATATTAATTCTTCCAATACATGAGAACAATATATCTTTCCATTTATTTGTGTCTCCTTAAATTTTCTTCATCAATGTCTTATAGTTTTGGGCCTTGTCTTTACATTTAAAAGATTTCACAAGCATCACGTGGACTCATGAGCATTAGTCAAAGAAAACATCTCTGCCACTTCCATCACTACCATGACAGAACTGTCTGAGGCATTTAGCCTAACTCCAAAGATTCTCATAGACTCAAATTCCAACTCTGAGATACCTTTTATAAACTGATTTCTCAGTGAAGTAACTTGTTACTCTACTTTTATATGACATCTAATTTCTATAGACTTCCCTGATGGCTCAGTGGTAAAGCGCCTGCCTGCAATGCGGGAGACCCAGGTTCGATCCCTGGGTGGGGAAGATTGCCTGGAGAAGGAAATGTCAACCCACTCCAGTCTTCTTGCCTGGAGAACCCCATGAACAGAGAAGCCTGGTAGGCTACAGTCCATGGGGTTGCAAAGAGTCAGACATGACTGAGTGAGTTCACTTTCTTTTCTTTTTCTTCATTTTCTGTAGACTCTAGGACTAACACACCATCATAGATTTGGGATGGTAAAAACATATGGGGAAGACAGAATTTTTTGATATAGCTCAGAAAATAAAAGGAAGACACTGATTAGCTCTCCTTGGGGCCTTGGGATCTTTGTTCTACATTTGGCCTTCAGAGGGTGATGTGCACAAACTAAAGATCTTGTTCAGCTTCCTCTGTTCAGTCCTTCCTCCCTGCAAGTTGCTGAGTTCTTTGCAGAGGCAAGAGAGAGGAATCAGACATCAAACATCAGAAAGCTGCATGCTCATCTCAGCAGTGTTTGCGTTTTTATCTTAGCAAGGAACTTGTCCAGACTTAAACTTCTTTCTCCTGCCACTTTCCTGTCTGCTCAGGGGAGATCATTCAGAAAAGACTACAGTGTTTCCACTGCTCAGCCATGCTGCTGCTGCTCATCTCAATACTGGGGATGATATTTGCCCCGAGTGAGTAAAATTTCTTAGTGGTCTGTAGTTCTACAGACTCTTACTACAAATACAATTCTTTTCATAGTGATGTCTGCATTGCTTTTACTGACATGACATTGATTTTGCAGGAGATTCCAGAGGCCAGTCAGTGTCCCAGCCTGATGACCCTGTTTTGGTCTCTGAAGGAACCTCATTGGACTGAAGTGTAACTATTCCTACGGTGCAACTCCCTATCTCTTCTGGTATGTCCAGTACCCCAGGCAAAGACCCCAGCTGCTCCTCAAGTACTTTTCAGGAAACACCATGGTTCAAGGCATTAGAGGCTTCGTGGCTGAATTTTAAGAGCAGTGATTTTTCCTTCAACCTGAGGAAATTCTCAGCCCATTGGAGTGACTCAGCTGAGTACTTCTGTGCCCTGAGTGCCACGGTGCCTGGGACTGCAGGAGGAGCTGAACACAAACCACTCATGGTAGTGGAGTTTCCAGACACTATCAGATGCTTAAGGACTTGCCTTTAGATTGACTGTTTTAAGGGATTGACTGTATGGGTTTTCATTTACCACTTTGTGTCTCACTCAAGACAGAAAACTAAAGATGAACTGCTCATGTTCTCTCTCTGAAAATTTGCCTCCTTAACTTCGTCATTCACAGACAATTTTCTTGAACTTTTTTTCCCCCTGGGTCTCACTGTGTTGGTCAAAAAATGTCAGAATATTTTCTCTGAATATTTATTTCACTTAGTAGGACTTCTGAAGTTGGTTAAAACTAAGAGATTGATTAGAATCCTACAGGGCTTAGAAAACTGTTATAGTCACATTAGTTCTGGCAACTCTTTAAGAATAGTACCTAAGGAGAATGGAGATTTAGAATTCATCATATCTAAAAACTTTTTCTCAGTTATAAAGGTAGCTTCTCATTTTTTTGGTATTCTCTTAAATTCTATAAATCTACATCAGAAATTTGTGAATATAACTCCTTTGCTGCTTTCTTCCAGCTATGGACATTTTTCCCTCTGCCTTACTTTTACCCTGTTCTTGTATAATTTCACTGTTAGAATGTTAGAGTTTGATTTTTATGTGTTAAAATTGTCATAATTAATTAGGTAGTAAGTTTAGCAATTCAAATTCTGCTAGAATATTGATAAGAATTTTAATGAATACTTGAATTGGAGAAGAAAATGGCAGTCCACTCCAGTGTTCTTGCCTGGAGAATCCCAGGGACGAGGAGCCTGGTGGGCTGCCGTCTACGGGGTCGCACAGAGTCAAACACGACTGAAGCGACTTAGCAGCAGCAGCAGCAGCAGGATGATACTAGAACCAGTATAACTTTGTGATCCATATAAACTTTTTATCTAGGATGGGAAGAACTATATAAAAAGTTTTTATAGTCCTTGTGTTCTTAAGGACTTGGAACATAATGAGTACTCTAGAGAAAGAGGAGAAGGAGGAGGAGGGGGTTTTCTGGTTGCCTATTTGGCCGACACTATAATGTATGAGGGGTTTTTCCCAAGTGGCTCAGTGGTAAATCCACCTGCTAATTTGGGAGATGCAGGTTCAGTCCCTGGGTTGGGAAAATCCCCTGGAGAAGGAAATGGCAACCGACTCTAGTATTCTTGCCTGGAAAATCCCATGGACAGAGGAGCCTGGTGGGCTAGAGTCCACTGAGTTGCAAAGAGCTGGACATAACTTAATGGCTAAACAGCAGCAGCAGCATAATGCATAGGAGATACATGCATAGGAGCTCTCAACATATAAAGAGAACGAGTAAATTGTGACCATGGTTTATCTTAGGTAAATGGTGAGTCTGGAAATAACGATAATTTTAGGACCTACTGATATGGTTTGTAAGAAATGTGTTTAAGTGATTGCTGGATAAATATAAGGAAAGTAAATGTGGTATTGGAGAAACACAGTTAAGAACAAGAAAAGTATGCTCATTTAATGTCTCTTTCCCTCCCACCCTTCATTTCTGTTTTTGGATCACACTCTCTTCTACCTCTCTTTCCAGGTGACTCACTGTCGGTTAAACCATATGTCCTGTAGGAATATAGGGGGCACTTTATCTAGGAGAAGTTTTTGATTTGAAGTTTTTCTTTTGATTCTGAACCCAAGCTGAGTTTGAAGAAAAATAAGTCTTACACCAAGGACCCCAAGCAGCTGGGAGATCATAATCTAACCTCCCAACCCTAACTCTGCCTGTGAAATCAAAGTCTTCTTCCTTCCTCCTTGGGTTCCTCTCTTCTTCTTTTTATTAATAATTCATTGTTATTTATATGATTGTATGATTTTTAGAAGTTTTCTACAACAATAAATTATATTAGGAATAAAATGAAAATCTTTTTTTTTTAAATTAATTTTTATTTTTTTAGTTTGTTTTGCTTTACAATACTGTATTCGTTTTGCTACACATCGACATGGATCAGCCACGAGTGTACATGAACTCCCAATCCCGACCCCCACCTCCCCCCTCCCGCCCCACACCCTCTCTCTGGATTATCCCCATGCATCAGTCCCAAGCATCCTGCATCCTGCATCAAACCTGGACTGGCGATTCGTTTCACTTATGATATCACACATGTTACACTGCCACTCTGCCAACCCATCCCACCCTCTCCCTCTCCCACAGAGTCCAAAAGGCCGTTCTATACATCTGTGTCTCTTTTGCTGTCTTGCGTACAGGTTTATCATTACCATCATTCTAAATTCCATATATATGTGTAAGTATACTGTATTGGTGTTTTTCTTTCTGGCTTACTTCACTCTGTATAATCGGCTCCAGCTTCATCCACCTCATTAGAACTGATAAAATGAAAATCTTGAGCTACTTTATCTATGAAATTAACAATTTGGACTTTTCCAGTAATTAACTAGGGCTATTAACTAGGGCTTCCCTGGTAGCTCAGCTGGTAAAGAATCCACCTGCAATGCAGGAGACCCTGGTTCAATTCCTAGGTCAGGAAGATCTGCTGGAGAAGGGAAAGGCTACCCACTCCAGTATTCTGGCCAGGAGGATTGCAAAGGGTTGCAAACAGTTGGACACGGCTGAGTGATTTTACTATCTAGAAATAGATAATACCAGTTGGAAGACAACATGATAGGATGGCTCTGTGTGTAACAGGGTTCAGCATGTGCTTTGAATCAGAGACCATTGTATGTTACTGTCTCCATGTCGCCAGAATACATGGGACCTGAAATTAAAAGAAGGGAGTGGCTCCTCGCACTGTTACATCTAATAATCCATTAATAAACGTTAATAGATTTTCAAGTGGCAACTTTATGCACGTAGATCTGGAGATCTTAGTCCCTATGGGAAGAATTCTTTCACCAGAGGGCAAAACAATGGCTCCAGTCAATGGACAATGAGACTGGATGTTTTGGGCTCTCTAGCCATCAAATCAACATGGAAGAATAAAGAACCTATTAGCTGGAGTGATTGATCTTGAATAGCATGAGGATATTAGATTGGTTTCATACAATGGAAGCAAAGAATACTGTGTTTGGAGCCACTTACTACTTTCATGTCAAGTGGTTAAGCTTAATGGAAAACATCAACAATCAAAACTAAAACAGGACCATTGAAAACTCAGATCTTTCTGGAATAAGGTTTGGGTCACTCAAACAGGCAAAGAACCAAGACCTGGAAAGTGATGACTTCAAGTTTTTTTTGGTGACATTTCATATGATAGGATATTAAAATTGACCCTTGTGATAGTTTCCTAAGGCTGCCATAATAAAATACCTTAGCCCAGGTGGCTTAAGTACCAAACATTTGTTTTCTCATAGTGCTAGATGCTATAAATCTAAGATTTAGGTATTGGCAGTGTTAGTTTCTTTGAGGCCTCTTGCCTTTGTTTGAGAAAGATGACTCCTTTATCACTGCTTTTGTCAAATCTTACTTCTGTTTCTTGCATGTCTGTGTCCAAATTTCCTCTTCTTATAAGGACACTGCTTACATGGATTAGTAACCACCCATATGACTTCATTTTATCTTAAGACTTAAGGCCAGATACAATCAGATTCTGAGTACTGGGAATTAAGCATCAACATATGAATTTGGGTGAGGGATATGATTCAGTCAGTAACAGCCCTCTAGTAAATAAATGTGAAGTTCATAAATAATACAGCTGAGGCCTTTCTTGATTAAAATTTTCACTAATTTCTGGTACACAGAATGATTATGTATAATTTTGAGGATGAGGTTTCCCACTATCCCTTGATGTGTTTTTAGAGAAACTTGAGAAGTGGTTTCTTTTAAATGATAGTTTTAAAAATGCTTCCTTAAAGCTGTATTCATAGCTGTCTCTGACCTTTTGCTGTGTCAGATTATGAAATGTCCTCATTTTTAGTTTCATCCTTTTCTGTAAGTAAATCTTAATTTCTTAGTTTCATCTCTGCTAACTTTCCTCCACTCTCTTTTTCTGTTTGAAAATTGATTTTTTTGAACATATGTCTTTTAAAAAAAATTAGGTCTTACCTTGCAGAAGTTAATTTTGTTCACTAACTTGGTGTCCTCTTGGACTCCTTCACTGCCCCTTAGCAGAATTGACACTCCTTTGGAATGTCTCTTTGATGGATCTGGTACGTTCACTGGGTAAGGGAAGGGGCTTCAATCCTTACACACAGGGCAGTAGGGACAACCATCAATAGGGGAAGGGCCGTATAAAGGGTAGTATATGCATAGTATGGAATACAATACAGCAGAAGAACCTATGTTAGTATATATATATATATTAACCTATGTTAATATAAGAAGGCCTACAAGATTTATTATTGAGTCCATAAAGCAAGTTACAGAAATGTATCACAATATGCATCATTTTGTATTAAATAAAAACTAAATAAAATACTAAAAATACTGTATATTTTCTATTGGTTTGTATATTTAGTATACCTACAGTAAGTGTCCTACATAGGAATGAGCTCTGTTCTGAGAGTGTGTTCATTAAGCCCAGTATGTTCATAAGTCCAACAAAGTTAGCATAGGTACCTAACTGACACAATCGACTATATAGCACTGTAATAGGTTTATAATACTTTATCACAAGATAATATATAACAAACAAACAAACACAAAAAGTAAAGAAAACACTTTTAATCTTACAGTACTGTACCTTGAAAAGCACAGTAGGACAGTACAACAGCTGGCGTACAGGGACGAGCATGGAGCGCACAGGCAGGAAGAGTTGCTGATGGAGAAGGGAGAGGAGGTGGGAGAGGGTCCAGCTGAAGGGTCACCAGCAATAGGAGATGGAGGGTGGACTGTGATTTCATTCACACCTGATGCTGATGCCATACGTTCTGCTTCCTTGCGGATTCAATTCTCTCTGCCCTCTTGAAAAGAATGATCCAGGCCTTGTCTGGGTGGTAACTCTTTCTCATCATGAAAGACTCAGTAGCACTGGCCCGCATTCTGAACAGCTGCTGCAACCTTTGTGTACTGTTCTACGTTCTTGTGCTCTGCCTCAGAAACTGACAGTGCCTCCTCCAACAAAGAAACCGCCCTTGCCATTTCCTGCTTTGTGAATCTCTTTGGTTCTTTAGTTACTTCTTCCTCTTGTCTCTCATCATCCTCACTCTGGACCTTCAGTTCAGATCTTCATTAGTAAGCTCCATGTTTGCTTCTTTGAAAGCTCTCAGTGTGTAGGTTCGTATGTAGGAGACTTACTGTATATAAATCTAAAGTAAACCTGCTGGCATCAATTCCAAATCTATGAATGATCAAAATGTTCAAATTTGGAAGTGAAGAGTCAAAGAGAATTTTAATTTATATATAATGTTTTATTATTTTAATCCTCCATAGATTCATGAATTCCTCTTAATGTTAAGCTTAATAAAATTATAAAAGCTTTCCTAAAATTTTATCCATATTCTGCTCTATTCTCATAAAAATGCTGGAAAGAGAAAACAATCTCCTTTTTATAAGATTTTGTTCACCTGCATCAAGTGAACTATTTCTCTCTCCCCTGGGATCATATAGCTTTCAGTACTTTCCTCTTATGGTCCTACTCTTTGATGCTTTTATAGTTATGTTTACTTTTGTTTTACTCAGTGGACTGTAAAATGCTGTCTTATCCCTTTTACATATTCTTAAGATTTCATAAATTACCTCATGTACAGTATAACTTTAGTAAACATTTATGCACTTATTTTGAACTAAGTAAAAAAAAATCAAATAGTGATAGATGAGAATTGTCAAATTATTTTATGGTATTAATTTTCATGAAATTCCATCTTAAAAGTAGGATTGGTTCATTTTTAATCCCCATATAATCCATGCAGTTATATTGTTTTCTGACCTTCAGCATTTCTTTGACCAAGAAACAGGAAGTGAAGGGGTTGGGGTTGTGTAATGTTGAGTTGAGTGAGTGAGTTCAGTCGCTTAGTTGTGTCTGACTCTTTGCGATCCCACAGACTGCAGCAACCCAGGCCTCCCTGTCACCAACTAGCTGGTCTAAAGTGAACTTTGTTTCTGCACACTAAGGGGCGCTGTAAGCTTTACAAGAAGTAAAGACTCTGATGGTTCCAAATGTTCCAAAGAAGGGAGCCCAGAGAGCAAATATCCAAACTACTACACATTTGCACACACTTTTCACACGCCAGCAAGGTAATGTTTAAAATTCTCCAAGCAAGGCTTCAACAATACGTGAACTGAGAAATTTGAGATGTTCAAGCTGGATTTAGAAAAGGCAGAGGAACCAGAGATCAAATTGCCAACATCTGTTGCATCATAGAAAAAGCAAGAGAATTTTAGAAAAACATCTACTTCTGCTTTATTGATTATGCTAAAGCCTTTACCTGTGTGGATCACAACAAACTGTGGAACATTCTTAAAGAGATGGGAATACCAGACCACCTTACCATCTCCTGAGAAACCTGTATGCAGGTCAAGAAGCAACAGACAGAATCAGACATGGAACAACAGACTGGCTCCAAATTGGGAAAGGAGTATGTCAAGGCTGTATATCGTCACTCTGCTTATTTAAATTATATGCAGAGTACATCATGCGAAATGGCAGGCTGTATGAAGCACAAGCTGGAATCAAGATTGCCAGGAGAAATATCAATAACCTCAGGTATGTAGATGACATCACCCTTATGGCAGAAAGTGAAGAGGAACTAAAGAGCTTCTTGATGAAGGTGAAAGAGAGGAGTGAAAAAACTGGCTTAAAACCCAGCATTCAAAAAGCTAAGATCATGGCATTTGGTTCCATCACTTCATGGGAAATAGATGGGGAAACAGTGGAAATAGTGTCAGATTTTATTTTCTTGGCCTCCCGAATCACTGCAGATGGTGACTGCAGCCATGAAATTAAAAAAACACTTACTCCTTGGAAGAAAAGCTATGACAAACCTAACAACATATTAAAAAGCAGAGACAGATATGCAAATCAAAACTACAAATATCACCTCACACCAGTCAGAATGGCCATCATCAACAAGTCTACAAACAATAAATGCTAGAGAGGATGTGGGGAAAAGGGAATGTTTTTGCACTCTTGGTGGGAACGTAAATTGATACAGTCACTATGGAAGATGGTATGGCAATTTCTTAAAAAACTAGGAATAAAACCACCATATGACTCAACAATCCCACTCACAGCCATTTACCCTGAGGAAATCAAAATGGAAAAAGACACATGTATCCCATTTTTCACTGCAGCACTATTTACAATAGCTAGAACATGGAAGCAACTTAGATGTCCATCAACAGATGAATGGATAAAGAAGTTGTGGTACATATACACAATAGAATATTACTCACCCATAAAAGGGAACACATTTGAGTCAGTTCTGTTGAGGTGGATGAACCTAGAACCTATTATACAGAGTGAAGTGATCCAGAAAGAGAAATATAAATATATTCTGAAGCATGTATACAGAATCTAGAAAAATGGTGCTAAAGAATTTATTTTCAGGGCAGTAATGGAGAAACAGACATAGAGAATAGACTTATGGACATGGGGAGACGGGAGGAGAGGGTGAGATGTATAGAAAGAGTAACATGGAAACTTACATTACCATATGTAAAATAGATAGCCAACGGGAATTTGCTGTATGGCTCAGGAAACTCAAACAGGGGCTCTGTATGAATCTGGAGGGGTGGGATGGGAGGGAGATGGGAAGGAGGTTCAAAAGGGAGAAGATATATGTGTATTTATGGTTGATTCATGTTGAGGTCTGACAGAAAACAACAAAATTCTGTAAAGCAATTATCCTTCAATAAAAAATGGAAAGAAAAAAAAAGACTATTTTAAGTGCTTGCAGCTAAATTGTGCTAAACAGTAGTCAAAACTTGGGAGTGTACCATAAAAGAAAATTGATACTGATAAAGTCAACCTTTATCTGGGGGGAAAAAAAGCAGAGACATTACTTTGCAACATATGTCTGTCTAGTCAGAACTATGGTTTTTCGAGTATTCACATATGGATGTGAGAGGTGGACCATAATAAAGCGGAGCACCAAAGAATTGATGCCTTTGAACTGTGGTGTTGGAGAGGATTCTTGAGAGTACCTTGGACTGCAAGGAGATCAAACCGGTCAATCCTGAAGGAAATTAGTCCTGAATATTCATTGGAAGGATTGATGCTGAAGCTGAAGCTCCAGTACTTTGGCCACCTGATGTGAAGAGCTGACTCATTAGAAAAGACCCTGATGCTGGGAAAGATTGAAGGCAGGAGGAGAAGGGGATGACAGAGGATGAAATGGTTGGATGTCATCATTGATTCAATAGACATGAGTTTGAGCAAGCTCTGCTGCTGCTGCTGCTCTGGGAGATGGTAAAGGACAGGGAAGCCTCTTATCCTGAAGTCCATGGGGCTGCAAAGAGTCAAACAAGACTGAGTGACTGAACAACAACCAGAGAGAATAGAACAGTCAAATTATACATAGCAAAGGCAGGGAGAGGGGAATAGTGTTTGAGTAAAGTTGATATAAAGCTTCAGCCTTGTCTTTCTCTATAAACTTAGGAAAGCTGCAGTCCTTACCTCTCTAAATCAATTATGAGGATGATTCTCTGAGCAGAGGTAGAGGAATGGGGATATTAATATTACCGAGCTCTGTGAGCATGGAAGCTCAATGGGAAACATCTCCATTATCTGTTTCAATATTTAAATTTTGTGATTAAATTCTCCCAATTCCATGGACCTAGAAAGTTTTCCTATATCTCCCCTGAGACTAGAAGAAGCAAGAATACTTAGGAGCAAAAAGGAAAGAATTTAAAAGTAAGAAACACAGATAGAAAGAGGAAAGAAAAGGGCAATATTTAATTTGACCAGCAATATGTATCCTTTTCAGAATCAGCTGTGTAGTGCATCTGTCTGCCAGTTGGGCAGGAGGAGGGAGGTGGAAGTTAAGTCAGAATGGACATTGTACATATATCCTGTGTTTCTTTTAATCCATGAAATCTTACTAGAATAATATTCTGTGCAGATGGCAGCTGTACCTTCTGGGTTTCTAGAGCTCTCAATTTCAAGAAAATGTATCATTGTCTTCATACATACTGCTTGTATCAGTTTTCCTTTATCAGAATTTACATATAACTGAATTATTTTTTAAATGAGGTATAATTGACATATAGCATGGTATTAGTTTCAGGTATATGACACAATGATTTGATATTTATATATAGTGGAATGATCATTACAACAAGTTAAGTAACATGTGTCATACAGAGTTGCAATTTTTTTTTTATGATGAGAGCTTTCAAGATCTACTCTTTTAGCAACTTTCAAATATGCAATAAAGTATTATTAACCGTAGTCATCTTGCCATACATTACATCCCCACAATATTTATTTTATATCTTAGAGTTTGTACCTTTTGACCCCATTCATCTATTTCATTTCCACCTCTCATCCCTGCCTTTGGCAACCACTAATTTGTTCTATCTATGAGCTTGATTAAAAAAAAAAAATACTCCACATGGAGTGGAGTATTTATATGGTATCTGTCTTTGTCTGACCTACTTCACTTAGCATAATGCCCTCAAGGTCCATCCATATTGTAGCAAATGACAATGTTTTATTCTTTTTAAAGGCTGAATTGTTATACAACTGAATTCTTAAATGCTCTGTCATTCTGAGTAATTTGGGAGCAAGATCACTCTTCCTATGATTCTTCAAGGCTCCATTTAATACAGTTGAGACACTGATCTTCTCAGAAGTAACATCCACCCTTTCTCACACACTCTTGCACAAACATTTCTTACATAAAGTGTTTTAAAAATGCCTTATATCTTCATGTATTACAGATATTGTTCCTATCCTCCTGCACTGTTTGCAACTACAATTCTGAAGAGATTACTGTACAATCTCCCTGGTTGGCTGTGGGTGGAGCTTCCTGTTAAGTGAATGACAAGAGCTCTGATGTGACTGTTTCTCAGTAATACTGGTGAGTTCCAGTAAAATTGGAAGATTTTGACGTAAGAAGAAAATTTCTCTGGACCCAAGACTCTACACCCTCCAGAGTGGGGTCAAAAGTACCCCAGTAACTGAACAAGGAGTCATGAAGAGGTGGTGGGAAGCCTTGCTGGGGCTTCTCTGGGTCCAGGTTTGCTGTGAGTCTGGGATGTCCTAGAGTGCAGCTGGGGAGAGGGGGAAGGTGAGCTGACCCAGAGCGCCTAGATGGTCCTACATCCTCATGGGTGTTTCCTGAGATAGTTTACATGTCTGGAAACTGCATCCATGACTCCTCAGAGACATCATACATGTTTGTTTTTCTCTTTCCAAGCAGGGGTGAGAGCGGTGAAGGTGGAGCAGAGCCCTTCAGTCCTGAATCTCCAGGAGGGAGCCAACTGTACTCTGAGATGCAATTTTTCTGCCACAGTGAAGACTCTGCAGTGGTTCCAGCAGAATCACGGAGGCAGCCTCATCAGTCTGTTTTTCATAGCTTCAGGGATGAAGCAGAATGAAAGACTGAGTTCCACAGTGAATTCTAAGGAGCGGTATAGTACCCTACACATCACAGACTCCCAGCTGGAAGACTCAGCCACCTACCTCTGTGCGGTGGAGGCACAGTGCTCCCAGGTGGCCTGCAGCCTGTACCCAAACTGCAGCTGCTCAGCTCCACCCCTCCATGGGCTAGTATGTGTCCCCACAGTAGCCTTTGATAGCAAGTTTGAGTCAATCTCTGACTCTGCAGGATCCTAAAGTGGGTATCAGTAAACTTTGTTGATCAGTTATTACAAAAAAAGTTTATATGTCAACATCACAATAATGCTTTTGGGAGAGATATTGGAATTCTCTGAAAATGGGAAACTCTGGTTTTGAAAATTGCTGCTACATTGGAAAGCAAATTTTCATAAGTGTAGAAATTGAAATTGCATGTGATAATAGCTTTAATGAAAAAGAATAGTATTTTCATGTTTGAATTAATCCAGTGAAACAATTACTAACATAGAAAAATAATTTGTACTCAGTTCCCTTATAATTAGAAAGTGATATGTGTATAAATAAGCACTTAATTATAAATAAGTTACAAAGCCACTTTTAGTCTTATATGCCCTCCACAAATTACAGAGAATGTCAGTGAAAACATTAAAATGTCCCTGTATAAATTTATATTTGGCATTAAATTCAGAATTACATGAAGTTGACTGGTTTGAAGAATTGTTTCTACAAAAATTGTTCCACTGGAGACATCAACTCTTGATTTACTAGAATTTATATTTCAAACTAATTTATCAGATATTTATATTATGTTACAGCATACAAAATACTCAAGAGCTCTAGTATCAGTTACATCAACAGAAATATTCTCAAAATTAAAAATTATAAAAAGTTTTGTTTACAATCTTGCATTTACCAATAGCAGCTGACATTGTTTTCAATTATATTAATTGAAATTAAATTGTTAAAATTATAATTTTTATATCCTAATAAATTAATTTGAATAAAAGCAAACCAGGTAAATTTTATTATCAAGATATGATATTAATAAAGTATTTGTTATTAATTCACTGCAGATGGTGATTGCAGCCATGAAATTAAAAGATGCTTACTCCTTGGAAGGAAAGTTATGACTAACCTAGATAGCATATTAAAAAGAGAGACATTACTTTGTCCACAAAGGTCTGTCTAGTCAAGGCTATGGTTTTTCCAGTGGTCATGTATGGATGTGAGACTTGGACTGTAAGAAAGCTGAGCACTGAAGAATTGATGCTTTTGAACTGTGGTGTTGGAGAAGGCTCTTGAGAGTCCCTTGGACTGTAAGGAGATCCAACCAGACCATTCTAAAGGAGATCAGTCCTGAGTGTTCATTGGAATTCTGCCCTCCTCCTGAAATATCTATCGCAAAAGAAAAAGAGTAACCTTAAAGAATTTCTCTATTTGCATCAGTAATTTCACATCTAGCAGTGGAGTTTTTATTTTCTTGTAACTTGCTCAAGTGTTCCTTTATTTCCTATGACATTTTTCATTAAAATGATTTTTGGTTCTTAAAAAAAAAAAAAAAGAGACTGATGCTAAGCTAAAATTCCAATACTTTGGCCACCTCATGTGAAGAGTTGACTCATTGGAAAAGACCTTGATGCTGGGAGGGATTAGGGGCAGGAGGAGAAGGGGACGACAGAGGATGAGATGGCTTGATGGCATCACTGACTCAATGAACATGAATTTTAGTAGACTCCAGCAGTTGGTAATGGACAGGGAGGCCTGGCGTGTTGCCATTCATGGGGTTACAAAGAGTCGGACGTGACTGAGTGACTGAACTGAACTGAAGAACCAAAATATTTTTTGCAAGTTGTAAATTTATGTTGCTATTTAATATATCATTAAATGGCAATCCACTCCAGCACTCTTGCCTGGAAAATCCCATGGATGGAGGAGCCTGATAGGCTACAATCCATGGGGTTGCAAAGAGTCGGACATGACTGAGCGACTTCACTTTCACTTTCTTTATAAACTCTACTGGGCTTCCCAGGAAAAAAACCTGCCTACCAATACAGGAGTAAGACACATGGGTTCAGTCCCTGGGTGAGAAAGATCCCTTGGAGGAGGGCATGGCAACCCAGTCCAGTATTCTTCCCTGGAGAAGCTCATGGACAGAAGAGCCTGGTGGGCTACATTCCATACGGCCACAAAGAGTCAGACATGACTAAAGCAACTTAGCACTCATGCATGCATAAACTCTATTGCCTTTTTTAAGTAAGAAAATATTTTTGAAGATCTTTATATTTTTTAAGTGTCACTTTTTTCTGTTTTTCTGAACAAAGGGCCTCAGATTTTCATTTTGCATGGAGTCCTTCAAATGTTACAACCATCCCTGCCTGGGAATCTTGAGTACCCAAGTCAGACAGTTAGGCTGATAGAGAAATAATTTTTTGCTTTACCTATGAGTAAGTTCATCCACCTCCTTCAGATTCCATAAGTCACTGAGTTTCTTTCTTTCTTTCTTTCTTTTTAATAAGAAATATATGTTATAGATAAAAAATAAAAAATGTATCTCTGGAAATAAGTTACTTGCTTACCTATGGCTCATCTGTGTGGTGTCTTGATACTCAGTGAGTGAAGTCCCATTTTATTCCATTTTACTTGGATTTAGGTTCACCTTGATCTGTCATTGATCTCATAAGTGAAAACCTAGATCTGATCTGGTCCCAAGGACACTGCCTCTGCTTCTGAAGAGACCCCCATGTTGCTTTGTGACAACATCAGTCTCCCGAGACTGCACGGGGATATGAAAATGGTCTTGAGGTTCCATGATGCAGGTGATTTCTCCCCACTCTCATGTCACTCTACATTGCACATAACCAGTCCTCAATAAATATTTGCCTTATTAAATAGTATAAAAGAAGAGCTTTTGGAAATTCTTTAATCCAACTTCATTTTACAAAACAGAAGCTAATCCAAGATGACAGTAGAAAAAATTAGATACTAACTGATTTGGGAGAAGAAAGAAATTGGATTTTTCTCACTTATTCTTTAGCATCTTCCCCCCTGTTTTCTTCCTGTAGGGCCATAATTCTGAGCAAAAAGAAACTAATGTAAGACCAGCCATTTAGGTCACTGTAGGTTTGGATATGGGAAAGTTATGGTCCAACCTATTTGACCACCTGTATGAAGAATCCCAATTTACATAAATATTTGACATGTAGGGCAGGAAAGGAGCCTCAAGTTGAGCCTTTGTTGTTATCAGCAGACCAGTCCATCCTTCACAGGATTCTGTAGTAATAAAGTCAAAAGTAAATGTTCCATCTCAACACTCAGATATATTTTAAGGACTTTCCTAGAAATAGCAGCTATATTCATTATTTCAGGGGGATTTCTTGAAGGCAAGATATAACTATAGAGCATCACTAATACATTGCTATAAAAATGATTGTTGGATCTGAAGACCATGAAGGCATGAGTATTGTCCTCATTCTGCTTGATAGTCCATGAAGGTACTAGAAAAAGCCTTCTAAGATCACATCTTATTATGGTAAGCCAGGCAATGTTCAATGAAATATTTTTGAAGCAGTAAATTTTGCCCAGGGGATGGCTGTGCCTGTACTAAACTTTAATATGTGAACACTGTGCTGAGCAGAGCATATTCAAACAATACTATTCTGTCTGGGATACCATAACTTGAAAGGGAAAATGCTGACCTAAAGTCTCTCTGTCTCTTGCTGCTGCTGCTGCTGCTAAGTCGCTTCAGTTGTGTCTGACTCTGTGCGACCCCATAGACGGCAGCCCACCAGGCTCTGCTGTCCCTAGATGTTCCAGGCAAGAGTACTGGAGTGGGTTGACATTGCCTTCTCCACTCTCTGTCTCTTAGAAGAGGACAAATCTCTTTGTAAATTATTTGGGAATTATATCCTATGAAGGATGATTGAAAGAACAGAGGACATCTGGTGGCTCAGATGGTAAAGAATTTGTCTACAGTGCAGGAGACCCGGGTTTGAAATCTGAGTGGGGAAGATCCCCTGGAGAAAGGAATAGCTACCCATTCCAGTATTCTTATCTGGAGAATCCCATGGACAGAGAAGCTTGGTGGGCTACAGTCCATGGAGGTCGCAAACAGTCAGACATGAATGAGCTACTTTCACTTTGGAATGGAAACAGTTTATATATGTAAAAATACACATTTTACATTTGCATACAAACTTACGTGTTGATTTCTGATTCTTTATCTTAGCTGTGCTTAAATCTTTAGGGGTGCAAATGTGAATGAGGGATTATATTTATTCTTCATACCTCTAGAAGACCAGTGAGTAGAGATCACAAAAAAGGGCCTTCACTTCTATAAATGAGTTAATCTTGGTTTCACTTTTCATGGTCAGTTATTTTTACCTAACCTATTTGGATCAGTCACCTATTTGTACTACTCCCATAGTAAACACAGGCAATGTTTAGGGTTCCTTAGTTTTTTTTTCTTCTTCTTCTTCTTTTTTTTCTTATAGAGGTAATTGGAAAATGCCAAGTTATTAGAGTAGATGACAAAGGAAAGGGAAATAATTCTGGAAGTTTACAGAATTGAAGAAATTTCTTAAGGTCTTTGGGAAAGAAAAGTGTAGTGGAGTTTGTGAGAAAAATGATAGAGTCTGGAAACTGAGCCAGCAATAGCCAAGACAGCAGAGATTCATGCCCTGAGAGTTGGTATATATTTTAGAGGAAATTTCATTAAGATGTGAGTTAGTCATTGCATTTAGGCTAGGCCATTCCTTTTGATGGGCTTCCCTGGGAGCTCAGCTGGTAAAGAATCTGCCCACAATGTAGGAGACCTGGGTTTGATCCCTGGGTTGGGAAGATCCCCTGGGGAAGGGAATGGCTACCCACTCCAGTACTCTGGCCTGGAGAATTCCATGGACTCTAGGGTTGCAAAAGTTGGACACGACTGAATAACTTTCACATTCATACCTTTTCATATCAGAGAGTAAAAGCATCTGTAGTATAAATTTACATATGGTTATTTTCTGAATCTGCAGTCTGATGTTTTATGAGGATTTTTACTTTCTCTCAATACTTTGCAGAATATAATCCACAGGAACAATAGGAATAGATTTCTTAATGAATGTCTGATTTCTCATTGTAAATCAACACAATCTACAGGTTGAACTGTTTCCTAACTCATAGAACTTCTTCCTGCACGCTTATCATTGAGTCAGTTCAGGTCAGTCGCTCAGTCATGTCCAATTCTTTGCTACCCCATGAACCGCAATATGCCAGGCCTTCCTGTCCATCACCAACTCCCAGAGTCCACCCAAACCCATATCCATTGAGTCGGTGATGCCATCCAACCATTTCATCCTCTGTCATCACCTTCTCCCCCTGCCTTCAATCTTTCCCAGCATCAGGGTCTTTTCAAATGAGTCAGCTCTTCTCATCAGGTGGCCAAAGTATTGGAGTTTCTCATCACAAACTTTACTGAAGGAAGTTTCCACATTTTGACTGATGGCACTGTCAATTCTCTGGGAGTAGCAAGATCATGGGCAAGACCAATTTAAGGAGCAGAGGTTGAGTTCGTAGATCTTTGGA
The DNA here is from genome assembly GCA_006408695.1 of Aepyceros melampus. Lineage (NCBI taxonomy): Eukaryota > Metazoa > Chordata > Mammalia > Artiodactyla > Bovidae > Aepyceros > Aepyceros melampus. Next base: position 830,027 of record SJXQ01005422.1, read on the forward strand.
ATATCAAATGATTTTCTCTGCTCTTTGATTTTCATATTCCTTTCACAAAGTTTTTTCTCCATTACAGACAAATGGGGATGTTACATTTGGCTGAAAAGGAAGATTTTACATTTTCTTTGTTTGAGAGTAA
>SJXQ01005422.1:831530-845015 GCA_006408695.1 Aepyceros melampus
GGAGTGGGTAGTCGTTCCCTTCTCCAGGGATTTTCTCAACCCAGGATTGAACCTGGGTCTCCCACATTGCAGGTGTATTATTCTTTACCGTCTGAGCCACTAGGGAAGTCCTAAATACTAGAAATAAATATGGGATTATCTTTAGTGAACTTTTGCATAGAGAATGTTCCAAGGAAAAGCAATTTCTCTGTAACATATGGCACGTTTGCCAAGTTCTTTGATATTCAATCCACTGTTGGTGCTCTCCTGTATGTCCGTGTTGATATTTCTTATGTTTTAACCATATATTAGTGAGCATTTGCTTCCCAGGTTGTGCTAGTGGTAAAGAACCTGCTTGCCAATGCAGAAGACACAAGAGAATCCCTGGGTTGGGAAAATCCTCTGGAGGAGGGCATGGCAACCCACTCCAGGATTATTGCCTGGAGAATTCCATGGACAGAGGAGACTGGTAGGCTATAGTTCATCGAGTCACAAAGAATCAGACACAACTGAAGCAACTTAGCATGCATGCATGTGCTCAGTGAACATTTGTATGTACAAATCAATGTGTTAGTTGCTCAGTATAACCCAAACATAGTTATACTTCCTTGCTGTTTATTTTTCTACAGTTACAATATTTTTATTATTTTTGCCCCATTATTATCACTTTGTAACAGGAAGCATTTTGCCATGGCCTTTGCAGAATTTTTGTCTTTTCACTCACATAACTCTCTCTCATTCTCTTTCACTCTCTGAGAGGTGTTTGGGATTTAACAATGATCCAAAGATTAATGATGCATAATTATGAAGTCAGTAGGAGGGACAGGAAATTTCAGTTTGCAGGACATTTCAACCAAATATGATAATCATGATGATTGAGAGTTTGGTTTCAGAGAAGATGCCTGAGAAGAAATGTTGTCTGAGGTGAGAAATAATAACTGATTCAACCAGGTAAAAGGATGGGAGAATCTGGGGGGTCAAAATGAAGCAGCCCAGCATTGCACTACAGTCCAGGAAAAAGAACAAAGTCTAGAAGTGAAGTTTGGCTTATTTGAAAAACCGAACTTAAAAAACCTCTGTGATGGGGGAGGGAGGCCCGTAAGGGAGGGGATATATAGAGATAGTTATGACTGATTTGTGTTGTCATATGGTAGAAGCCAACACAATATTGTAAAGCAATTATCCTCCAAGTTAAAAAAGAATCTCTAAATGTACATAGAATGTAGAATAAATAAAAGTGATGCCCAGCAAGAGACAAAATGCACAAATAAATAATGAGAGATCAGAAGACCAGATCATGGATGACTTCTTACGAGTTTGGACTTGATACCCAAGCAATGGGAAAAATCTTCAATGTCTCTGTAGTCCCCTATTAATTATGTTTCTCTCTTGTTCTATTTGTGTGATAGTTATTGTTGACAAGTATTATCTCCTTCATGCAATATAGTCTCTTTCAAAGTATGATTTATATCAGATCCATCACTGTTTTCATCTGCATAGCACAAGACTTATGATACATACATTTCTCAATTCACAGTTGACCTTCACAGGTGTTATCTCATTAAATTCTCATCATAACCTTTTGAGAATGGCTTACTCATTGCTCCCTATCTTCAAATAAAGTAACTGAATTACTGAATAATTAAATCACTGATAAATGGAAAATCTAGGATAGGAAAACTAGGAATTCTGTTGGCAAATTAGAAATGCGTTATATCTATACCAATAGTTTAACCACTAGCCACAAGTGATTATTAAGCTCTTGAAATGTGGCTTGTGCAACTGGAAAATTGAATTTTAAATTTTATTTAATTTAAATCAAATTAAATTTAAATAGCCCCCTACCTAGGAACTGCCATATTGGACAGCAAAGCTCTATGTTATGATGTCACTATTGCTTATTAAATGGGTGCTGAANAGCTGTGTCCGACTCTCCAGGATACTGGAGTGGGTAGCCTTTCCCTTCTCCAGGGGATCTTCCCAACCCAGGGATTGAACCCAGGTCTTCTGCATTGCGGGCAGATGCGTTACTAGCTGAGCCACAAGGGAAGCCCAAGAATATTGAAGTGAGTAGCCAATTCTTTCTCCAGCGGATCTTCTAGACCCAGGAATTGAACCGAGGTCTCCTGCATTGCAGGAGGATTCTTTACCAACTGAGCTATGAGGAAGCCCCATATGAATGAATTCATACAATAAAAAAAGCTTTTGAGAAGTCTGCATCTTTGTGAGGTGGAGCGTATGGTAATAGGCATGTATGATTGCTTTCCCTGCCACCACTCTCACTATTTTTTAACCCAATTGTTTTGAACTTTTAAGTTATTTTACATAAATAACTCATCATTTCAAGTGTTTGAATTCCTTTAAAATTTTATTTGTATTTTTACAAAAGAAACATTATGGCAACTGATAATGAGCAGGTTCATTGGAGTGTTGGACCAACTCATAATCAAGTTAAGACATATTCTTCATGCAAAGCTAACTGTACCAACTCCATTATGAATTTTTCTAATATTTTTAAGACAAATTTTATTGGTCAACTTTCACTTTAGCAGTACTAATTGGGGTGTGTTTATTACTTGGTGTTTCCAGGAGTTAATGCTAAATAACACCTCCAACAATTCTTTAACATTGTCGCACAATCAATGGGCTTGTTGAGCCAAATTATAGCATTAGGATGGTTACTGCTTCAAGTGAAGCCAATATGGTAGTAAGTTATTTTACTGGTAGGAGAAAATCATAAAGTAGGGGAAATCATAAATATATAACATACTCGTGTTAAAGTGGGCAAGTACCACTAAAAAGATGAAAAATAGAAGAATGCAAAAGGTAGTGTGACAAACAGTGGTTCCAGATATCTTAGAGAATTCTCTAATGGTCTTGGATGGAGATATCCACTTTAGACAGTTGCATATTTGTTTCAAGGATCTTGGGTCAACGCCATCTTCTGTGGATTATCTGCTTCTGACAATTCTCTGGAGAACCTTGGTTGGATATCTCTAATGTAAGTAACTTTACAATTCTTGTCAGCTAGAGATGCATGATGTTATAGTGGAAAAAGCAAGAGAGTTCCAGAAAAAAATCTATTTCTGCTTTTTGACTATGCCAAAGACTTTGACAGTGTGGATCACAATAAATTGTGGAAAATTCTGAAAGAGATGGGAATACCAGACCACCTGACCTGCCTCTTGAGAAATCTGTATGCAGGTCAGGAAGCAACAGTTAGAACTGGACATGGAACAACAGACTGGTTTCAAATAGGAAAAGGAGTACATCAAGTCTGTATATTGTCACCCTGCTTATTTAACTTCTATGCAGAATACATCATGAGAAACACTGGGCTGGAAGAAACACAAGCTGGAATCAAGATTGCCGGGAGAAATATCAATGACCTCAGATATGCAGATGACATCACCCTTATGGCAGAAAGAGAAGAGGAACTAAAGAGCCTTTTAATGAAAGTGAAAGAGGACAGTGAAAAGTTGGCTTAAAGCTCAACGTTCAGAAAATGAAGATCATGGCATCCTACCCCATCACTTCATGGCAAATAGATGGGGAAACAGTGGAAACAGTGGCAGACTTTATTTTTGGGGGCTCCAAAATCACTGTAGATGGTGACTGGATCTGTGGGAGCAAGTGAAGGCAGGATGATATGGGAGAATAGCACTGAAACATGTAAATTATCATATGCGAAACAAATTGCCAGTCCAGGTTCGATGCAGGATACAGGGTGCCCAGGGCTGGTGCACTGGGATGACCCAGAGGGATGGGATGGGGAGGGAGGTGGGAGGGGAGTCAGAATGGGGAACACATGTACACCTATGATGGATTCATGTCAATGTATGGCAAAACCAATACAATATTGTAAAGTAAAATAAATAAGTAAAACTGAAAAAAAATTTAGCTCACTTGTTTAAGTGGTATCATTGTTGCCATAATTTTAGAAAAATTAGGTAAAATAAAAGATGAAATAAAAATAAAATTCAGACTTTAAAAATGACTTCATATTTGCTATCAGACTCCTTTTCTATAAATGAATGCTTGGGAATAATACTGCATTCCTATTATGGATGGGTTCTTAATGCTTGTGTTTCAAAAATTATGTATGTTATTTTTCACTTATTGTAAAAATTATATTCTAAATGTAGAAAATGTGTCTAACACAAAAATGTAAAATTTATAATTCTGCATCCAGATAATTTATTGCTAATATCTGATTTACTATCTTTCTAAGTTCTAGTATGATTAGAATTCTGATTTTTTTCCTTAATATTTTATCCTGAAATGAGCATTTTTAGTTTCATTTTCTTCATCTCTAACACCTACTTTTTAATGGCTTCATGAAAGATTTTTCTCACAATTATATTTAAAATTCTCTTTCTATATTTCTGGCAAAATTGGACTGTCCTTTCTATCTATTCTGACTACTTTCATGTTGAAAATGTGACTTGGGTTTTCTTTAGAGCCCAATGATGGAGCATATATATTTTTGTATGTTTGAGGGAAATCAAAATAGAAAGTGATTTATTCAAGAATCTAATTTGAAAAAAAAAAGAATCTAATTTGGGATTAGGCTCACAAATCTATTCTTCTTTTCAAAATGTTATTAGTGTTCAAGTTTACTCTCATGTAAGTTAGAAGGGAGAGTTGTGTCTTTTAATCAAATTCCCTTGTGGTATAATTTTGGAATCACACCCTGCCACCCCTGCTGCTAAGTTGCTTCAGTCGTGTCCTACTCTGTGTGACCCCATAGACGGCAGCCCATCAGGCTTCCCAGTCCCTGGGATTCTACAGGCAAGAACACTGGAGTGGGTTGCCATTTCCTTCTCCAGTTCAGGAAAGTGAACAGTGAAAGTGAAATCACTCAATTGTGTTCGACTGTTAGTGACCGCATGGAGTGCAGCCCGCCAGGCTCCTCCATCCATGGGATTTTCCGGGCAAGAGTACGGGAGTGAATCACACCCTGACCTATACTGACTCCATGCAAACCTTGATTTTATAGTTTTATCCTTTCAGGAATTTTATATGAGTATGTGAAAGTTGCTCAGCTGTGTCCGATTCTCCAGGATACTGGAGTGGGTAGCCTTTCCCTTCTCCAGGGGATCTTCCCAACCCAGGGATTGAACCCAAGTCAACCCAGAAGGGGACAACAGAGGATGAGATGGCTGGATGGCATCACTGACTCAATGGACGTGAGTCTGAGTGAACTCCGGGAGTTGGTGATGGACAGGGAGGCCTGACGTGCTGCGATTCATGGGGTTGCAGAGTCGGACACGACTGAGCAACTAAACTGAACTGATGTTATAGTGGTTGGTACACATGCGATGAAGGATCAATTTCTTGTACTTTACCTGCTGAATTGATAACAAATAGAACATATTAAAGTCATTTCCACAAGTTTTTCTCTGGGTATTTTGCCAGCACTCAGTCATCCAGGTTGTCATGAAAATACATCAAATGAAAGGCTAGGAAATCAACCTGTGCCTGTGATGAAAGGACTGATTATAATGGGTTTATTTAGTTCAGTTGGTGAAGGATTGGAATATGTGTGATTTGGGCCCTTGTGAATTACCTGGGCATATCAGGGACAGCTGGTAGTGAGACAACATATGACTTTCTGAGGGAAGAAAGCAGGGCCACGAGGGCCAAGACTAATTAATAATGTATTAGGCCACAGTAGTTCAAGGGTGTCCAATACTGTAATTCATTTCAGTTCTAATATTCCATTTGTTATTTCCACTTCTTCAGAACATAGAGGGACAATAAGAGGAGAAAAATATCTGAGTGAGGGCAAAACTTTATATAACTATCTCAGAGAAACTGCTTCCTTATACAGATACAATTTGGAATGACACAGGTAGTAAACACAGCATCAGGTTCATTTTTAATTATGGTGAGTGCTGTGGTTTATCAAAAGATTGCTTCGACCCATGTGAAGAATAAAAATACTGTTATTAGTACATACTCACAACCCATGGAGATGTGAAATTGTTTAAATTTCTTTTGGAAATATCCAAATATTTCCTTGGTATAGTATTCTAGTTCATATTTCACTTTTACAAATTTTATGGGATTTTATGGCTTCCAAGAAATGCATGAGCTGACCCCAATATCTACCAATCTAGAAAAGTTTTCCCACAATATTTTTTAAAATGTTGCAGCCAATATTTCCCTAATGCCATATCTCAAGATTTGTGTAAGATTTCAGTGGAGATCATTTGGCTTCACCAGACAGCTGTCTTGGCTTTGATATATTGTGTCCTCATGGATCAAACAAATCAATCATTCCTAGTCATTCCTTACAAAATCAGGGTCTGGCATTCTGAACCTAAAATGGAGTTTTTGAGCCTTTCCGTGGGTTTGACTTTATGTCTAGGAGAAGTTCTTGCATAAGGACTTTACTCAGAAAGTTACGTTTAATGTGATGATCTGCGCGATCATTTTTTCCCCATACTTTGCAGGGTCTTTCAAGCTGAGAGAATTTGTCTTTATGACAAAATTTCTTTCAGTGCATGATGACATCAAATAATTCATGTATTTAGTGTTTTAATTGGAGTACACAAGACATATGCCAAGGCTAAGAAAAGTCAGAGATAAGATATCTCATTGTTCCGTTGTATCTGGAAGCTATGAACTGCATTCAAAACCAACTGACCAACACTGAATATAATTTTCTTTTTTTGTAAATTGACTTGCCCAAGAGAGATGCACAAGTTCAGCTACTTGAATTAATTATACTTCCCCTAAAGATTAAGTTTTATAAAAGGGTCTGGAGTAATTATTGCATAAACAGCCTGGTATTGTCCCTTTCAATTTTTAAGATTAAATACTTATTAATGAAGAAATTTGTATGAGAATGTCTGAAAGATCTGTTCTGGACATGGACACTTCTTGAATGACAGAAGTGCAATCATGAGAGTCCTTTGATTGAGAAATATATTACAGTTGAATAATAGGAGGGGAAATTAATAATATTTCATATTTACTCAGCCAACTGGCATGAAAATGTTGAGTGTGTTCAGAGAGTTATAGTGTATAATTCAGAGAGCAGAGCTGTTTGTACTGCATGTGGTACCATCCGATTTAATGGAGATACTAGAGCAAGATTTGATAACACCTCAACAAATTTAGCTGAGGCTGCTGTTATTTTGAGAAAAGGCTGATAAACTTTGGATACTGTATCAAGAGGTAGAATAATAGGCCAGGGATCTTTGTTATTTGCCATGATGTTGAATAATATTCCTAGAGCATGGCCTTACTTTTAACATACATATGCAGAGAAAAAGTTTCATTACCGTCCATAATGCTGCAATCACAGTCCTTTGTAGGTATATGGGGTCACCTGTGATATGTTCTCCATAGAAATGGGCATACAGAATATAGAAGCTTATTGCAGTTCATTTAGGGTCTCAACTGAAGTAAAGGGAAAAATGTAATTTCAAAGATTTGATAACCTGATGAGCAAACTCTGGTGTCTAAATGGCCTTTATGAATGAGTAGAGCTGGGCTGTAAAAACTAATAGAGAAGATAAGGGGACCTCTGTGATAGGACTCAGTGTAAGTGTGCATGTGTGCTAAGTCGCTTCAGTCGTGTGCGACTCTGTGACCCTATGGACTGTAGCCTGCCAGTCTCTACGCTGGCAGATGGGTTCTTTACCCCAGCACCACTTGGGAAGCCAGTTGCTGAGTCATGTTCAACGCTGCAACCCCATGGACTGTAGCCTGTCAGGCTTCCATGTCCAAGGAATTTTCCAGGCAAGAATACTAGAGTGGGTTGCCGTGCCCTCCTCCAGGGGATCTTCTCGACCCAGGGGTCAAATTTGGGTCTCCTGCACTGCAGGCAGTTTCTTTACTGTCTGAGCCACCAGGAAGCCCCTTAATTTGAGTAGCTTCAGTCTAAATTCTTCAGCCAGTTGTGATTATATTTTTTTGCTTTTGACCACAAGACAGGCAACTGACCATTGATAGTGAAGAGAAATAATGCCTTAACAGCAAGAAGAACAAAAAAGTTACAATAATTCGTCCAAATGGCGTTCCCTTCTTATTATTAAATGGTTTATTTCTACCTTAGGTGGAAGAACAGCATACATAGACGTCAGGATGCATGCTTATTATATCTTACACTGTTTCCATAGTGTATTACACATAATATATTAAAATAAGAGCTACCTACTCAATTCCTTCACAGACACAATGACTGAACACAACATTGGAGGGGTCATCAATCTTTGCTGAAATACTAGATTTAACTGGTTTTTATTTTCAGGTGTAGCTGATATCAACTGGAGAGCTGGTTAATGCCAAAGGAAGTTTGGGTTGAGTGAGACTCTCACCTGGTCCATAGAGAAGTTGACATACCCACATCAACTTGCTACTCCAGGAAACCCCTGTTTCCTGTTGTGGAGCTGCAGCAGCACATACCCAGCAATTCTTCCCTCACCCTGTCAGGCTCGTCTCACCTTGCACACTCTTGACATTGAAGAAGATATTTTCCATCTAGTGGAAGAGCTGAAACATGCTTCTCTCCAGCCTTCTGAAGGTGGTCGTGGCTTCACTGTGTTTAGGTAAGGATGGTCCTGATGGGATTGTGCCTCCTCTGTGACCTAAGGACTGGGGGAACAGGCAGTCTTATGAGAACCCTGGGAAGAAGGAGTGTAGGATCTAAAACAGGATTTCTTTATTCCACACCACTTATGCCTAAAGTTCTAATTCTATTTTTTTCCCTTTAGGATCCATTATTGCCCAGAAGGTAACTCAAGACCCACAACCAATATTAGTACAAGAGAAGGAAGCTGTGACCCTGGACTGTACATATGACACCAGTGATTCAAGTCATAGTTTATTCTGGTACAAGCAGCCCAGCAGTGGGGCAATGATTTTTCTCCTTCGTCAGGATTCTTATGGCAAGCGAAATGCCACAGAAGGTCGCTACTCATTGAATTTCCAGGAAGCAAGCAAATCTATCACACTTGTCATCTCAGCTTCACAGCTGGAGGACTCTGCAGTCTCTTTCTGTGCACTGAGAGAGCCCACAGTGAGACGCACAGAGGAGGGACTTGTACCAAAACCCAGGGCTCTGCTCCACCTGCTGTAGGGCCCAGGGCAGGGGATTGGCAGCACAGACAGGAAGTGGCTAGGATGGCAGTACAGGTGTAGGGTAGGATGGAAGATACTTACCCTGAGAAACTACCTCTCTAGGTTCATAAACCATGTTCAGAGTTATCATCAAAACCACCTTTATCCCTGACTCATTGTCTTGAAGGTAGACATAGCATTTTTAGCCAAAGATCGGAAAGAAAGAACAGCTACACAAAATCTTTGCCATTTGGTGATCAGATTGAGCTAGAACAATTGGCTAAGGACGTTCAGAAACATATGATGGAAAAATCAGTAAAAATATGTGTGACTTGTTGGTTTTTCAGATCAATTTGTCAATAAATATTTATGGATTATATATTGTGTGGAGGAAGAAAAATTCTCCTCTACCCTCTTTGTGTCCCTGGTTAGGCCTAAGAATTAAACTGACCTAAGACAGATTAGAGGAGAAAAGCATGCAAATTTTCTTAAATTTGTACATGTACGTGGGAGCCTTCACAAGAAAATGAAGATCTGAAGAAGCACCCAGAGCAGGGATAGTTTTTATACTTCTAGGATGAAGAAACAATAAATCTGAAGACTGACAAGACCATGGGCTAGTGATAGTCTGCTTAACCCCTGTATATCCTAATCTTTCCTGAATACAAAGAGTCCTTGGTGCCATTATAGAATCTCTCCTCAAAAAAAGAATTTATTTACTGCTCTTAGGCAGAAAAAAAGGGATCCTTTCCTGCATTTACTCAAAATAATTTTATGTCAAAGAGGCATAATTTGGGTTGACATATTCTGCTTTCCTTCAATTATGTTATAGGCCTTGTTTTCAATAATGAAGGTCCTCTCAGAATGATGTCTCTTTTTATAGACCACGCTGTTTTATGCTATTTCTGAGTTAGTTTGATTTAGGTCTGTTTGGTGTGAGTCCATGGTACTCGTATTTACTTTTTAAGGTGACTATTATGCAATTTTTCTCAGTTTGTAATGGACTTTAAATATTTTTCTTTATATTTTAGTTTTTACCTTATCTTCAAACAAATTTCCGTCTCTGTATTCCTACATGTTCATGTCTCTATACATAATTAATTTAACTTTCTTTTTTATATTTATTTTAAAATTTCTTCTAAGTAAAAAAATGTTATTTAGATTAAATAACTATAGTATGTAACTCAAGAAATTAGTGTGAACAATAAAACAAAATGAAAGAAATCAAAGTGAAGAAATTAAAGATAAAGCAGAAATTGACTGATCAAGGGAAAATAATAAAATCAATAATAAAACCATAACCTGACATTTTAAAAAAAGGATTATTTTAATACTTGGAAGTGTATTTACAGATGGATTTGATCTGGAAAGATTTCCTTTCGACCTGGCATGATTCACTCACTATAGCTGTTCAGAACCTATGTATTCATGCAAGCTTATCTGATTTTGGTTATCTCTTACAAATATTTGAATTCCTCTCTAATTTGACTGAAAGTATAGATATAGCATGTATTCTTTTTCTTTAATCTCCTTGTTGCATTTAGTTTATTTCTGTGGTGTATAAGAAAAAAATGATGAGTTTTTCTCAACCATATTTATATTGATATCTTGGCTTCCACTTATGCTTGTGTATTTGTTTTTTATTGTGAGGGGCTCCAAGTTTTACTCTAGAAGGTGCTGGGGTAGTAACTGTGGTCCAAATTTATGAGATGTATAGGTGCTTCGGACTTCTGGAGTGCATCTGAAAATTATTCTCCTTTCTGTCCATAGACCTCTCATAATCTTGTGGAAGTCTCACATCTATGATGATTCTGTACAGGTCAAACCATGGTTTAAATAAAGTAGCAGTATAGGAAGGACCAGGCTTCTTGAAAAAAGGCAAGAAAAAGGGAAGAATTTTGGTTTTTAGCACTTGTATTTAATACTGTACCAGGGGTTCTAGTCAGTGCAATAAGGCATGAGGAAGAAACAAAAGATGAAGAGTTTTGAAAGGAAAAGTGAACCTATCTTTAGTCACAGATAGTATAGTTGTCTGAGTATAAAATCCAATGGATCTATGAAAGAAATCTATGATTCAGCCATTTCACCCCAGATATTGACCCAAGAGAAATGAAAGCATGTCTATAAAAAAATCTTATTCACACATATTCATAACAACTTTATTTGTAACAGCCCTAAACTGGGACTAACCTAAATGTGCATCAACAGGTGAATAGATAAGAAAATTGTTTTGTATCCATATAATGGAATACAACTCAGCAACACAAAAGAATAAGCCATTGATATTTATAACCATGAAAGAATCTTAAAATAATTACGCTGAATGAAGGAAGCTAGACAAAAAGTATGCATTATCCCATTTATATTATGTTATAAAACATGTAAACTAATAACAAGTTTTACTTGTTAGTAATAACAATTAATAACAAGGAGGTGGGGAGAGGGTCGAGAGGACCACAAAGAGATGTGAGGAAACTTCTGGTGGTGACGCACAGTTCATTGTCTTGATTGTGATGATGGTTTCACAATTATGCATATATATGTACATACATATTTGTCTAATCTTATAAAAGCTTACTTTAAATAAGTGCAATATATTTTTATGAAAATTATGCTTTAATAATGGCATTAAAATCCAAACTTAAAAATATCTTTCTTCATTGTTGTACAAGACTTCTGGCATGACTCAAATGCAAATATTTATCCTCTACATTCTTACTGGCCTTAAAATATGTTTTCTTTTAAAGCGTGGATAATAACTTTCTGCATCCGTGCAGTCTATACTTATTTTTTCAACTCAGCATCATCAAATCTGTATTGTTTTCCCCCTTTATATCAGAATAAAAAAGTTTTTAGCTGCTTTTCCTGAATTCCTTTCTAGTATAATTTTGAGGCAGGTTCTGACAATGCGATTTGGAAGGTGAAGGAGAAAGGAAGAAATATGTGAAGCCAACCAGTATCTGAGTCTGCTTTTCCTACTTAATTGGAATATGGGAAACCAGTCACACGTTGACTTTAGATTCATGGAAAGCCCTGATCTGAAACTGTGGAGAGTCAACTCTCTGAAAGAAACTGAGCTAGGCTTCCATCTATGTGTCTAGGGACTAATGATTACAGGGGCTTTATGGACTGTTTCCGTCTCCAGAACTTTATCCTGATAGCCCTCAGGGTTTTTGGTTTCTTTTATTTTATTTTTTTAAATAAAATGAACATTCATAAAAAGCCAGCTTAAAAAAGGGAGCTAAAGAAGACTTATTTTTGCTGCTGGTACTTCATAGAGAAGAATCATTTAACACAACTTGTGCAGTCATAGGCTTCCCAGGTGGCCCTAGTGGTAAAGAACCAACCTAAGAGTCAGCCCCTGGGTCAGGAAGATCCTCTGGAGGAGGATATGGCAAACGACTCCAGTATTCTTGCCTGAGAGTCCCATGGGCAGAGGAGCCTTGCAGGCTACAGTCCCTGTGATTGCAAGAGTTGGACAAGACTTAGCGACTAAACCAGCCAACCAAGGACACAGTGCATTTCAAAAAGTAGTGATTCTTCAAAGATTGTTTATTCATCATTTTTGTTTAATTGGACAGATATTTTGTTATGTAATAAGTCTCAGTTGACTGCTCTACATATTAGAGTACAGTGTCGAAAAGTAAAGAATCATTCAGTAATGACTGGTTTTTTATTACTTCTAAGTTCAACCCCAAATGCTTTTCTGGTGTTTGATGAACTATGCCTAGCTCACACAGAATACTTGACGATGTAAAGGACTGTTTTAACATGCTCAAGGAAATTGGTATCTTTTCAGTTACAGACATACCCTAGGGATGTTCTGTTAAAGGACTTTTGTCAGGTAGAGGCCTAACAACAAAATAGACCTAAGAGGTTAGAACACTTGTTCATTGGGATCAAATGGAAAGAAATGCACTACACTCAAACCCAGAGTTATTTTGGAAGTCCCTTGAACATTTTGAAATATCATAACTGAGGATTAGTTCAGGAAACACTAGTCAAAATAGTGCATGCTCCAGAGATTTTTGGAGAAGGTGATGGCATCCCACTCCAGTACTCTTGCCTGGAAAAGCCCATGAACAGAAGAACCTGGTGGGCCGCAGTCCATGGGGTCGTGAAGAGTTGGACATGACTGGGTGACTTCACTTTCACTTTTCACTTTCATGTATTGCAAAAGGAAATGGCAACCCACTCCAGTGTTCTTGCCTGGAGAATCCCAGGGATGGTGGAGCCTGGTAGGCTGCTGTCTATGGGGTCGCACAGAGTCAGACAAGACTGAAGCAACTTAGCAGCAGCAGCACCACCACCACCACAGAGCTCAGTGTTGCCAATTTGGAAGAACAATTTGCTTACAGCTGGATATAATTAACAAGCATGGGTCAAAAAGGAAGCCAATCATACAAGTGTGGATTGGACTGAGGTGGGGGGATG
>SJXQ01005422.1:845198-856227 GCA_006408695.1 Aepyceros melampus
TAAGGCTCCAAGAGAGAGTTTATTGTTCAGAATCAGCTTATATACCCCAAATTATACATAATAGAATATGCAGAGTTACGCAGAAGTAGCAGTCCCGACCCTCATTGAGACAAGGCTTTCTTTTTTGCATACTCTCCTGTTACAGAAGTCTCAGGTGGTCCACATTATCTTCTGGCCAAGAGGCCTATTAACATTTCTATGGCTCTCTTCTGATGAAGTTTTGTTAACCAGAAGACTCATTTGTGTTAATCTTTCCAAAGTCTGAATGCCACTCTCAGAAAACACTAAATAAAAATACAGCAGTTTGTAATAAAAGGAAGTACAGTGATTTATAGCAAAAGTCTAGTATTGCTAACATCAAAACTACTAGATATCCTTTTCCATATCCCATATGTATTGATTACATCTTCCTGGGTGCCTGATAGATAAAAAAAAATAAGGAAGTCTGGCAGCAATCTTTGAGTCAACTGTAAAATCCTGTCACCAATATGAATTTGAAAAGGCTCTGAAACTTTACGATACTTTAAGGCTTTTATGCCTCTCACAGTTGGGAGGTTGTGAGCAATTCACAAGCTTGCAAAAATTCAAGGGACCCTGTTTGGGCAGGCTAGAGTGTTATCAAAGAGGGGTTGGGCTGAAACACTTTCAAATGCAGGAAACCAAAGCTCAGAATTAACTTTTTCCAGAGAAAATTAGAAAACAAAGGGAAAACAGACAACTTCTAATTTTGGGGGGCACATGTTCAGTAAAAACCAGGGAGAAATCCGATGACTCAAATTGCCCTGCCATCTGAGTTTGCCACGTGACCCTGTCACAGGTGGGATTCCTCACGCTGGCCCCCGACAGTTGCACACATCCCATTCCTCTCTCTGTCCACGAGAGGGTGCAGCTTCCTGACACCAACACATTTCCTGTGTGAAATGCAGGCTTTGATTTGTCACTTCACTGTGAGTTCAACCTTTCTTCCTCTTAAAAGTCAAGAACTTTATTCAGGTGACACTTCAGAGATGAGCTCTTCTCCAGGCTTAGTGACTGTGATACTCTTAATGCTTGGTAAGTAAAATGCCTCTTAAAATGTGGATTCTTCCTTCTATTATGTCAGCAAAATCTTTAACCATAATTTCATCCTAGAAAAATATGCCCAAGGTGACACAGAATTTTTTTTTTTTTAATAATTTGCCCAGGACAAACCCATGGAAACTCAGTGACCCAGATGGATGGCCAAGTGAGTCATTCAGAAGGGACTTTTGTGACTATAAACTGCATGTGTTCAACCTCTGGGTACCCTGCTCTTTTCTGGTATGTCCAGTATCCTGGAGAAGGTCCACAGCTCCTCCTGAAACCCACGAAGGCGAACAAGAAGGGAACCAACAAAGGTTTGAAGCCACATACAATGCAAAAACCACCTCCTTCCACTTGGAGAAAGCCTCAGTGCAAGAATCAGACTCAGCTGTGTACCACTGTGCTCTGAGTGACACAGTGACGGAAGCTGCAGGGGGAGCTGAGCACACACTCTGAGCAGCCCCGGGGCCTGGATGCCGAGTGTCTCTGGTCCCCTCTGGCCCCAACAGAGTTTATGGTGGCTTGTCACTCAGTCTCTGGCTGATGCAAAACTCACACCGGTGACTAGAGCACAAGGACAAGAAGGAGACATTCCCCTTGTGTGAGTGCCCAGTCACTCAGTCATGTCCGACTCTTTGGGAGCCCTCATGGGCTGTAACCCGCCAGGCTCCTCTGTCCACGGAATTCTTTAGGCAAGAACACTGGAGTGGTTGCCAGGCCCTCCTCCAGGGGATCTTCCTGACCCAGAGATCCAACCTGGGTCTGCTGCACTGCAGGCGGATTCTTTACCACCGCATCACTGGGAAACCTTCCCTTTACCCAGCCTCTTATTAGTGAAGCTAAAAACTGTCTGACACCAATGGCTCCTTATCAAAGACCAAAGTAATTTCAAGGTTAAACCACATTAATCAATGCAGTAGTCCCTTGCTCATCCTTGCAGTCAAAATCCATGCTCCGCAGGTTGTTCCAGGCCAGCTAGATGGGTTTTGCTTTACTGAGTTTTATGAAACTTTTAGTATACAATATTCTTTATACTGTATACAATATACAATATACTGAGCCAGAGTGCACCAGAGAAGGTGTCATTTGCATAGTGTCTTCCTGACAGAGCATGCAGGAGGAGTAATAGCAGAGCTACAGCCTCCAAATACCATGACTTTTAAACAACTTATATTTTTAAATTGAAGTATAGTTGATATACAATGTTGTGTTAGTGTCAGGTGTACAGCAAAGTAATTGTTATGCACATGATGATAATACGCTATACACATAGTATATGTATTATTTTTCAGATTCTCCCTTATGGAGTTTTGCAAAATATTGAGTATTTGGTAATAACTTGAAATTGTGAGAGATAAGGAAGTAAGAGAAGATGGTATATTGAAAAGGATGATAAAGCAATCAATCTCTGATTGCACTGCAAATATACTGTTGGTCTTTGCAAATATTGGTGCAATCCTGTTTAATTAACATCTGCTTATTGGCACACTAGGAGTAATCTTGTTGCTTGGAAGAAAGTTTTAAGCACAGAAGTAGATAAACAACATGTTTTCTGGTTCTGCAGTGACTATTATGGTAAGAATGATTAAAAATGTTATTGACCTTGAAATGCCTGCTGCTTCTAAAATATTTTTCTTTACTTCATTCTTCTACCTTCATGAAAATTTTCTTCTACTTTTTTCAAAGGCTGTATTTGTAGGCTTTATGAATGAGCTATAGTCATCACATTAATATATTTTTGTTATGCACTGTTGGTTTAAATCTAGTATATATTAATTATGCATTGTTGGTTTAAATCTAGTTAATGTTTTATTAGATTGGTTTAAATGTAAATTTTATTTTTAAATTTTTATAAATAAAATACATGTCAAAGTATACTTTAAACAATAAAAAATGTTGTGCAATAAAATGTTTTGTCTGAAATTTGTATAAACACAGTAGATTAATAATACACATTTATCTCTAAGATAGTAAAGAAAGCAGAAAGGGTATAAACCTGCCAGAAAGGATATAAACCTGCAAGGACTTCCCTGATGGCTCAGACGGTAAAGCGTCTGTCTACAATGTGGGAGACCTGGGTTCGAGCACTGGGTTGGGAAGATCCCCTGGAGAAGGAAATGACAACCCACTCCAGTACTGTTGCCTGGAAAGTCCCATGGACAGAGGAACCTGGTACGTTACAGTCTATGGGGTCACAAAGAGTCGGACACGACTGAGCTCATATTAAAAAAAAAAAAATATATATATATATAATAAACCTGCAAACACAAAAAGAATAGATAAGGAGATCATGGCACATAGTGATGTCAACAAAATTTCCGAAGGTGAAAAGTGTAAGGAAGAATTAAAGCTTGTGTTACGACTAGACAAAGAAGAAACTTATGTTTAGTGCAAGAGGTGTCATGACGTGTGCTGTGGAAGAGTTTAAAAAAGAAGGACCAGTTATCTTTGAATAGTTGAGAAAGATGGTGTTGCTCTTGCAAGTGCCTGTGTATGTGTGGCTTAAAGGTTTGTGGCGGGCACTGACATAGGAGGCCTGAGTGAGATTACTTAGAAGTAGAGAACACCAGTGCTCTCCACAGTTCTTTATAATAGTGTTAGTTGATCGGTCATGTCTGACTCTGTGACCCCATGGACTGTAGCCTGCCAGGCTCCTCTGTCCATGGGATTTTTCCAGGCAAGAATACTGGAGTGGGTTGCCATTCCCTTCTCCAGGGGATCTTCCTGACCCAGGGATCAAACCTGGGTCTGCTGCATTGCAGGGAGATTCTTTACTGTTTGAGCCACCAGGGACTTTATGAGAAGCAATAACTGCTTTCTAAATACAGAAGAAAAGTGGAAGTTAGTCTTGGATGAATTAAGAAAGTCACATAAAAAATTATTCCAAACTTTGTGTATTACCTGGGCTTCCCTGGTGGCTCAGATGGTAAATAATCTGCCTGCAATGCAAGAAGTTTAACACACATAAAATCCCCACATTTTAATAAATATACATATTTATATATTGAGTAGATATTCTTCACCATAGCTGTGCACACTTTTTAAGGTATGTGGTGTGGAACAGAGGTTAAATGTATTCTTTGTAAGCCACAGGGCCAGAGAATCCAAATCACAGGAGAGGGGCTTCTACCCCTGGAAATGAGGTGGTCTTGCTTGCCCAGGTACCGTTTCTCATGACAGGTTCTTTAGGGTCAGTCTTCTATACGCACTGTTTCTCTAGAAGACACAGGCAATACTGAGGCTTTCTTGGACTTATTCTCACAGCGGTAACCAGAAAATTCTAAGTAATCAAAGTGGTTTTGGCAGAGGAAGATAATTCTGGAAACTCACAGAAGTTAAGGGGAAATGTACTGGGGAAAGAACATTTTATTGGGGAAATGTCATGTCAGTGACTTAGGAAACAACATTGTAGTGGGGTTTGGAAGAAAAATAATAGAATATAGAGTCTGAGCCAGTGATGGCCAAGGCAGCAGAAGCATGCCAATAGAACTGACTCATATTAATACTCTGGAGGAAATTCCACTAAGGCTGAGTCACTTACTGCTTTTAAGATATGTGTGAGTTTAAGGTGTCTATAATGATTTGATACATGTATATATTTTGAAGTGATAACACTGATAAGGTTAGTGAACATATCTTTCACTGCACATAATTACCAGGGTTTTTGTCTTGTTGTTATTATGATGAGTTTTTAAGGTCTGCACTCCAAGCAACTTTCAAATGAAAAGTACAGTATTGTTAACTATAGTTACAGTTAACAGGCAAGACTGGCTTAGAGGACCACAATCTAAGATAACAGGCATTTGGAATATCAAATGATCTTGTTTCTCTTATACTCTTTTTTGGCTTACATGTTCCTTTTAGAAAGATTTTCTCCCCATTGTAGACAAAAAAGCATGGTATACAGGCTGAAAAGGAAAGTTTTATATTTTTATGTTTAAGAGTGAATCATGGTGCTTTTCTAATTTTAAAACTAATATCAGGCCCATCATTGGATAAAGAGCAACAGCATCTACCTCCTTCTAACTTACTAAAAATGACTCAGTTGTGTGCAGAGGTGTAAATCTTGATCTCTACATTCTTACTGTGCATTTAAATTTTCAGTCTAAGACATAATTTGTTTCATCTTTGCTGTTTTTATGCATCAGAGTCCCTCATAGGCACAGGTACGAGAAAGACATTTAACCAGAGAGTTCAGTAGTTAGAGATGTGACCACCAGATGGTGGTGCACCTCTGCTGATCAGAACGTGTGGAGGGTTCATGTGAGTGGGTTCTGAATGGATAGGTAGGCTTGGGGCAGAAGCAGAGCCTTTTTCTTATTGGCTGGGTAGACACTGAAAGAAACCACTAGAGAAAAGAAGGGATCACTTGGTAACAGAAGCAGCTCTCCTGGCTGGAGACTGAGGTCCACAATTGATCCTAAATGGGAAAAACAATGATGACATCCATTGGAGCTTTAATCACATTCTTGTGGCTGCAGCTGGACTGTGAGTTGAGGGTTTAAGGGAAACAGAGTGTATTCGTAGATATTCTTTAGATGCCAAGACTGGCTTTATTCAGGTTTATTCTAGTTATTGTAGAAAAGGAAAAGTAAACTCTAGAGCTAAATAATCTGACAACCTTCTCCTTTCTCTGACTTCTGCTTTCTCTGTAGGTGTCAGCCTTGGGAACAAGGTGGAGCAGAGTCCTTCTACCCTGAGTGTCCAGGAGGGAAACAGCTGTTTTATCACCTGCACTTATACAGATGGTAACTCAGACTACTTCCCTTGGTATAAGCAAGAACTTGGGAAAGGTCCCCGGCTCCTTATAGCTATTCGTTCAAATAAGGGCAAAGAGGAAGACCAGAGACTGACTGTTTTATTGAACAAGACAGCCAAGCGTCTCTCCCTGCACATCGCAGCCACTGAAGCTGGAGACTCGGCTGTCTACTTCTGTGCAGCAAGTACACAGTGCTTCCCAGGCATCTTCTGTCTGTACTCAAACCTGTGACTGGGTCAGCCCCCTTCCTTTGGGGCAACCTTCAAATTTGACAAATGTTATATTGTTTGTCTGCAGGTGGAAACTGATGTGCTAGTCACAAAAAAACATGTGAAAGAAAGTGAAAGCCACTCAGTTGTGTCCAACTCTTTGCTACAATATGGACTATACAGTCCGTGGAAGTCTCCAGGCCAGAATACTGGAAAAGTAGCCTTTCCCTTCTCCAGGGGATCTTCCCAATGCAAGGATCAAACCCAGGTCTCCCACACTGCAGGCAGATTCTTTACCAGCTGAGCCACAGGGAAGCTCAAGAATACCGTAGTGGGTAGCCTATCCCTTCTCCAGGGGATCTTCCAGACCCAGGAATCGAACTGGGGTCTCCAGCATTGCAGGTGATTCTTTACCAACTGAGTTATCAGGGAAGCCATAAAAAGCATTGGATAAGAATTTAGGCTCAAGGGTGGCTAGAAAGGGTTAGAACATGTGGTTGGATACCTGTTGCTTACTGAATTCTTGAAGAGAGTTAGTAATTTACTGATTTATTTTTAAATTGTAAGACCAACTTTACATTTTGACATTCAGACTCCTCTTCTATAAGTACTCCCCTTGTTATCCATATCACAATCCTTATTATGAATGGATTTTAAAACTATTGTGCTTTGAAAACAGCATATTTTTCTAATTATACAAATTACATGCCAAATATAAGAAAATGCTTTATATAATTAATGTGATATTGACAATTCTATGATCACACAATATTGCTAATTTTTATAAATTCCTATCTTAATTAGTATCTTTTTCCACTTAGTATTAAATATTGATCTGAACATTCCTCATTTCATTGCCTTGTTCCCAAACATCAGCTTTGAAATAGCTCTATGAGAAATATTAATAAGTTATAATTTTACACTGTTTGATATCCCATTTTATGCACATTGACCACTTTCTTATTGAGAGAATGTGACATGTGTTTTCCTTTAATGCCCAGAAATTGTATATATTTTTTGTGTATTTGAGGAAAAGTAAGATAGAAAGTGATTTGAAAATGTCATGTTCAAATGATTGCAAATCAAATGGTGTATTTGCTTTCTCCTGTCTCTGGACAATTTACTGCAAACGTCATGGCCTTCTCTTGATCCTAGGAGGCCAGTCTGGGTGTTGATAGCCTCCATTTTTCTTCCTTTCCTTAGGGGGATGCTGGCTGCTTACATCTGTCTTGTCTCTTCCAGGCCAGCAGAGTGGGGCCGCCTTCTGCACACGCTCACTAGGCATCTGCAAAGCCTCGCTCTGGCTGTCTTTGTGCCCTGGGAGCAGTGACAGCCTGGGGTGGTGTTTGAGTCAGACGTTGTGTGATGGCTGGCATCCCTGGGCCACTTTTGATGATTGGCAGGCAAGGCATCCCCAGCGGCTGGTGGGGGGCAGTCGTGATGGAGCCAGTGCCCCGGTAGTAGGAAACTTGTCCATTTTATGCCCTCCTGGAGACCTGCTGCTGTTCCCAAGCGCTCCCCACTCCCCAGCTGAACAGCACACCTAAGTATTCTGGGTGAGGTGAGAAAGGGGCGAGATGTTTCTGTATGTTTTCCCAAAGCTGGAGAGCAGATGCTCACTCACAGGCCCTCACTTAACTCTGTGGAGAAATCGCAGGTCAAGAATGTTTTTCCTGGAGCCCAGCTGTGTGCTTTGAGGGGAGGAGTGATGAAGGTAATGTGAAATTGTTCTTCTAACCCATGGATGTGAGAGTCGAACTGTGAAGAAAGCTGAGCACCTAAGAGTTGATGCTTTTGAACTGTGGTGTTGGAGAAGACTCCTGAGAGTCCCTTGGACTGCAAGGAGACCCAACCAGTCCATTCTAAAGGAGATCAGCCCTGGGTGTTCATTGGAAGGAATGATGCTAAAGCTGAAACTCCAGTACTTTGGCCACCTCATGCGAAGAGTTGGCTCATTGGAAAAGACTCTGATTCTGGGAGGGATTGGGGGCAGGAGGAGAAGGGGATCACAGAGGATGAGATGGCTGGATGGCATCATCGACTCAATGGATGTGAGTTTGAGTTAACTGCAGGAGTTGGTGATGGACAGGGAGGTCTGGCATGCTGCAATTCATGGGGTCGCAAAGAGTCAGACATGACTGAGCAACTGAACTCAACTGAAATGAACCCTCTTCAGTGTGTCTAATGTCAGACAGTGTGCTGGAATTTCTCTGCTGGATTTCTGGACTTCTTAAAGCTCCCTTGGAATATAACTGTGAAAACTGGTGTTTTTGGTGGGTGAAAAGATTGTAAAAGATTACTATTTTGCTATTTTTAATTCAGTGTTTTAAATCTTAATTCATAAGTAATTACATAGAAAAATTGATTATTTTTGATTTATATTTCTGCTTATTTTGAATTTTAATCCATTGTATAGATCATGTAGCCATCACAAGATAATGACACAGAACAGTTTCACTGCTCCCCAAAACTCCCCTGTGTTCTCCTTTTGTAATGACAAACCCCCATTCCTGTGCTGTGCTGTGCTTAGTCACTCAGTTGTGTCCGACTCTTCTTGACCTCACGGACTGTAGCCTGCCCAGGCTCCTCTGTCCATGGGGATTCTCTAGGCAAGAATATTGGAGTGGGTTGTCATGCCCTCCTAAAGGGGATCTTTCCAACCTGGGGCTCAAACTCATATTTCCCTCATTGCAGGCAGATTCTTTATTGACCGAACCACCAGGGAAGCCCATGAATGCTGGAGTGGGTAGCCTATCCCTTCTCCAGGGCACCTTCTCAACTCAGAAATTGAACTGGGGTTTCCTGCATTGCAGGCAGATTCTTTACCAGCTGAACTACCAGGGAAGCACACCCTGCCCATACCTAACTCATTTCAAAAATTAAAAAAATATAAATTCAGAGTTTGATATGAGACTGTCCAAAGAATTTTTCTGGGTATGGTTGTATTTTGGGAGAAGGCAATGGCACCCCACTCCAGTACTCTTGCCTGGAAAATCCCATGGACGGAGGAGCCTGGTGGCTTCCGTCTATGGGATCGCACAGAGTCGGACACGATTGAAGTGACTTAGCAGCATAGTTGTATTTTGAGTAACAGAATACAATCATGAGATCCTTTAGTTGAGAAGTTTAAAAGACTTAAATAATATGAAGAGAAATTAATGATATTTCATATTTAGTCAACCAGTTGTTAGAAAAAAGTTGGGTGTTTTTAAATTGGAGAACAATTCCTACTGTATGTGGTTCCATTAAATTTAATAGAGATTCCACTGCAAGATCTAAAGATGCTTCAAACAATTTCCCTGAGGCTGTCATTACTGAAACACGAAGATGTGAAGTGAACAGTGAAGTGAAAGTCACTCAGTCATGTCTGTCTCTTTGTGACCCAATAGTCCATGGATTTCTCCAGGCCAGAATACTGGAGTGGATAACCTTTCCCTTCTCCAGGGGATCTTCCCAACCTCTGGATTGAATCCAGGTCTCCTGCATTGCAGGCAGATTTTTTCCCACTGAGCCACCAATCCATTTGAAGGAGATCAGCCCTGGGATTTCTTTGGAAGGAATGATGCTAAAGCGGAAACTCCAGTACTTTGGCCACCTCAAGTGAAGAGTTGACTCATTGGAAAAGACTCTGATGTTGGGAGGAATTGGGGGCAGGAGGAGAAGGGGACAACAGAGGATGAGATGGCTGGATGGCATTGCTGACTTGATGGATGTGAGTCTGAGTGAACTCCGGGAGTTGGTGATGGACAGGAAGGCCTGGCGTGCTGCGATTTGTGGGGTCACAAAGAGTCAGACATGACTGAGTGACTGAACTGAACTGAACTGAACTGAGCCACAGGGGAAGCCCAAGAATACTAGAGTGGGTAGCCTATCCCTTCTCCAGTGGAACTTCCTGACTCAGGAATCAAACCAGGGTCTCCTGCATTCCAGGTGGATTCTATGCCAACTGAGTTATCAGGGGAAGGTAAGTTTTGGCTAATGTATCAAGAAACAGGCTGTGAGAGGTAGTGGGTCTTTGTTGTTTGCCATGGTGTTGAGTCATATCCCTAGGCATGGCTTTCCTGTTATATTCATACACAAACAGAGATTTATTACAGACAGGAAGTGGTTAAGGCTGTGGTAGCACAGGTGTAGGGTTGGGGGAGGAATCAGTGGTGATCTTAGGATTAACTGTCTTATGGAGGTGTATGAGATCACCTGCTATGTATTTCCTTTAGAGCTGGGCATACATAATATTTAACACTTTGGTATGGCTCATTTATGGTTCCAGTTGAGTTAATGGGATGAATATAAATTCAAAGGCTTGATAACCTAATGACAAAACTAAGATATTTAATCTGGCTTTCATGAACAGAGCTGGACTGTCAAAATTAGTAGACAATAAAAGGGGATTTCTGTGACAGGAGACAATCTCTGCAACATCAGCCCAAACTCGATAGAAAACGGTGATTAGATTTTCCTGCTTTGGCCCCAAGATGGGCAACTGAAAATATTGATAGTGAGGAGAAGCATTATTGTGACAATAGGCAGAATAGAAGCGCTAAATGCTTTGCCTTCTTACCATAAAGTGATTTATTTCTACCTTGGAAGAACTGAACACAGAAGTGAGGATGCATGGTTAGTATGTCTTATATTATTTCCATAATACATTACAGACAATATTTTAAAAGAAGAGCTACTCACTCATTTCTCTTTTTTTAATTAATTTTTATTTTTTAGTTTGTTTTGCTTTACAATACTGTATTCGTTTTGCTATAGATTGACATGAATCAGCCACGAGTGTACGTGAACTCCCAATCCCGCCCCCTCCATGCCCCCCACCCCACACCATCTCTCTGGATTATCCCCGTGCATCAGTCCCAAGCATCCTTCTGCATTCTGCATTGAACCTAGACTGGCGATTTGTTTCACTTATGATATCATACATGTTACACTGCCACTCTCCCAAATCATCCCACCCTCTCCCTCTCCCACAGAGTCCAAAAGGCTGTTCTATACA
>SJXQ01005423.1:0-49224 GCA_006408695.1 Aepyceros melampus
CTTGGCCACTGCTGAGTTTTCCAAATTTGCTGGCATATTGAAAAATAAGAATCATCTGAAATGTCAGGTGCTGGACAAAGAGGTTATTGAAAATAACCAACAATGTTATTTGGTTGTGTTTATTGTTATAAACACAATGAGTGTTTCCCATTGACCAGGTGCTTTTCTAGGAGTTTTACAAGGACTAACATTTAATTCTCATAACAACTTTGTGAGAAAAGTACTATTAGTATCCCCATTCAGTGACGAAGAGACTGGCAAATTGAGAACCTCACTAATATGGTTAAGGTCACAGAGGTGCGTTTACTGAGTGATTGAGCTAATATTGAAGCCTGTAAAGTTTTGTTCTAGAGCTAACACTTATCACTATATTTCACTCTCTAATTGTCAAAGATGAACAGGAATGCTTTGCAGATAATCCTTTAGAACATAGTTTGTGTGATATGTATGTTCAACTTTCTTCTATGTGAGATATTAACTGCATAAATCTGTGAACTAGAAAAAAGCATGAATAAAAATAGAAACTTTCAAATTTCATTTTGACAATGGGCATGAGCAGCACTCTGATTTTCCTGCCCTTGTAGAAGAGCAGATAGCATTTAGCACAAAACCCCCAAGGTTCCTAGAAGTAAAGATATTACTAAGCAATTTGCAACACATGTAAGTAAGGTTGAATATCTGCAGATAATTTAACATCTAAAATTTTAAAAAGAAAGCGAAAAGCAATTATTCTATAATTAACAAATTTAAAAAAAACAAAGGTACATTATAATAAAAATCATTATAAACAATAAAAATTTACTTCCAATAATATTAAACATTTATTATCCTTTTTGTCTTTCTTTGCTTGTAACTGTGAAACGATAGGTATGTGAGTATATTTATTATTGCTTTGAGTTCCTTCCCTCCTAATCTGGTGATTCAGTGCCAATAGAAGGAGTATGGATAAATAGATGGAGTAGAGAGAAAAGGTAATCAATCAGTCGACTACTATTTACTGACTGTCTAAAATGTGATGAAATTGGTAAATGGGAGGAGAGTAAAATTGAATTATGTCATCTCAGCAGGAGTACACCATTCACAACTCCAAGAGTTCACAGTCCTTAAGGGTTTGCAGCAAAAGAATGAAAGGCAGTCAGATTAAATCTTTAGCTTTTAAATTTTGAATAAGCCAAAACATAGTTTTTTATTTCCATTCCTCTCTTTGGTGCTTAATTATCTTAAAAAAAATAGTTTTATAAACTAATCATGTAAGTAGAGAGTGCTCATTTGGGAATCATGTTTTTGAGCTTTTCTTCTACCTTTCACCTGAAACTGATAACATTGTATAAGATATTGTGTAGTATTTCTAAAGCTTAGCATAGAAGTTGCAGCCTAATAAAATATGTGGCATGTTCTTTCTGTTTTATAAAGGAACTTTGATTTAGCCATACAAAAGAAACTTGTTTTATCAAAATTGATTATCTCAGGGCTAAGTTTAAGATAAATGGATAGTCAGAGACTACTATGGCAGTCTAGTGGTTAAGACTTTTTACTTCCACTTCAGGGGGCGTGGGTTTGATCTCTGGTTAGGAACTAAGATCCTACATGCTCCTAGGTGTGGCCACACACACACACACAAAGATAAATAGACAGATTGAGGTAGATACGGAAAATTGGACATTGTGAGCTCAGTGAATAGAGTGACACAATCTGGGAGTGAGAGAAGTCTTGTGAAGTAAAAGATATCTAATTGGTGATCTAACTGTGTGTTGTAAGCATAGTTGGAGGAGTATAGCAGTATGTGGTGAAGGGGTGTTCAAGGTAAGTAAGTGCAAAGACAAAGGAGTCAGGAGGATTTTCAGGTGGGTTTGGATCATAGAGTTCCAGGTGAGGAATTCCAAGAGAAGCGGGAGTGACAAGCTGAGTCAAGTTACTTGAGGACTTTGGGTGAGCGCCAAAGAATTGATGCTTTCGAACTGTGGTGCCAGAGAAAATTCTTGAGAGTCCCTTGGACAGCAGGGAGATCAAACCAGTCAATTCTAAAGGAAATCAACCCTGAATATTCTTTGGAAGGACTGATGCCAAAGCAGAAGCCCCAATATTTTGGCCACCTGATACAAAGAGTTGACTCACTGGAAAATACCCTGATGCTGGGAAAGATTGAGGGCAGTAGAAGGGGACGACACAGGATGAGATTGTTGGATGGCATCACCAACTCAATGGACATGAGTTTGAGCAAACTCCGTGAGACAGTGAAGAATAGGGAAGCCTGGCGTGCTGCAGTCCATGGGGTCACAAAAGTTGGTCACAACTGAGTGACTGAACAACAGGAGAGAGAGAGAGATTATTCTCTCTGTCATGCATGTGACAGCTTGTGTTCATGTGGGCACATGTGTTGAAGGGTAATGGAAGATGAAGAAATGATGAAAAATCTATAAGGTCAAAGAGAAGAGAGCTAAGCAAAGATGGAGGATTCAGTCTTTCATGACTATCTCTTGGACTAGCTCTGAGTTTTTAAGGAGTAAGGAGCTGAGGCTACTGAAGAGGTTCTGAAGGGGTCTTTGAGACTAGAGTCTCAACAATAGCTGTTGATAGAACTGGGGGCAAAATACAACACAGAGTTCAGAAGCAGTTAACACACTTTACCAAGGCTGTGTGGAAGACGGCCGTGCTCTGATATGGTGAAAAGGAGAGGATAGATGAGCATCACTCACTGTTTGGAATTATCATAAGATGTAGCTTTTGAAGCACCAAGAAGTCATAGCCTGCACAAAGATAGCATTTCCACAGAAATTCCAGCTTAAGGTTTAATGACTGCAGATATCATTGAAAAGCCCTGGGAAAAAGAACCAAGAAAATATTTATGAACTTCTGGGAGTCTCCCTTGGGGAGCTCAGAAGTACCCAGAAAAGGCTTCAAAGTGGCAAGTAGCAACAGGTGCTCTGCAAGCAGATTGGGCCTAGAAACAGTGAAATTTGTGTCATTAATGTGATATCATGAGCTTCTGATTCTTTGTAACCCCATAGGCAGTAGCCTGACAGTTTCCTCTGTTCAAGGGATTTTTCAGGCAAGAATACTGGAGTGAGTTGTCATTTTCTCCTCCAGGCGATCTTCCCGCCCCAGGGGTCAAACCCATGTCTCCTGTGTCTTCTGCATCGTAAGTGGAGTCTTCACCCTCTGAACCACAGGGAAAGCCCATTAGCCATACGCAGCCTCAAATCTATGGAGATGGCAGAAACTCAGAAGATAACTGCTTATCAGTCTAAATAGAGCGAAACGACCTCATGTTATAGTTTTGTGGTGATATCTGCTCCTTCTAGATAATGTCAGGATAGAAAATGAGCCAAGGTATAAAGCACATGTTTCTTTCTCCTATGCCCTTACTCAGGGACTAGAGATAAAGTCCTAGCATTCTGGCAGAGGGAGAGTATAAAGGTTCAAACAAGGAAATATATCAGAATGGGCTTCCAAATCAAATGCAAGGGATTGAGATGAAAACTGGAAGCTATAGTTCAGATCCTTCTGAAGATTTTGAGGAGGAAGGACCATAAGCAAGAGGAAAGTGGTCAGAGCAAGCATTGGGAAGTAGCTGGATGACTTGCAGAAGGGGGTGTTTTAGGACCACCGTTTCAAATTTTAATTTCAAATTTCAATGTGCTGGGTAAGCATTTGCATAGATGGACCAGGTCCATTGGCATCCAAATAGAACAGAGGAAGAACTGGATTGAATGACACATACTACATGTAGACACTAAATTTGCATAAATCATATGAGGACTTTTAGCTTCTAGGAATTTTACATTTTTTTTCCATAGGAAGATGCTTATTTAAAAATATTCAGTAGTTATAAATCAACTGCCTAGACTCATATGTAAATAAATCATAAAATAAAAGTTATAGTAAGTCTTTAGTTTTATATTGCAGCCAAAGTCTTTCTTTGTAATAAGGATAACTCATAAAAATGTATATTCTCATCTTAAGAAGGAAACTATAGCATACATATTCCCACACATTGAACTTGATGGTTTCCAACCAGTCGCATGTGACTCTGTGAAAGTAGAGAATATTAGGAACGATCTGTTTCTGTTCAATGACAACTAAGGCATCAGACATCCAGCCACCTCCCTATAGTGTTTGAGAGTATTTGCACAATATGTATGCTCAAAGAAAGGCTCAGTTTCTATCTGTTGATCTAGAGGTTGCTGTATTAATAGGCTGCACACTTCATTGATTTTTAATTAATTTCTAAAGAGACACAGAGGATAACTACTACAACCCACAGACATTTCCGTTCTCATTGCAATCCACAGCTTTATTGATCAGTTGCTTAAGGAGCAGAAGTATCCATTTTAGGTTTACCTCTCTGAGAGAGTGTGGACACTATAAGATTCACTCCTCTCATTTGTAATCATATTGACAAGAGGTCAGTCAGAGGGAAGAACCATAGCATGGTTAGTATTCTCTTGATCCAGACCAGATGAGTTTTTTACTTGAAATTTATTTAGTAGGAAAGCAGTGGCTTCTCACACATGCTTTTTAACATACTTTTTTGTTTATTTTATTGTTTTCATTTCTTTGTTTCTTTAAGAGAAATTTTTTAGTCTCAAGGAGATTATTCTGCAAATTTTTCCAATGGAAATTTTCAAAATCTTGGGAAAAGTGATGAATAAAATTTCTGAAGAAATATTTTAAGAACTTGTAGGAAATGAAGGAAAAATTCTGTCACCCCTGCCAACCTCAGGAATCTGTAAATAGTGTCCTCATCCACTTTCCTTGGTGTTCAAATGTTACTACCTGGAAGTGAAGTGAAGTCTCTAGTTGTGTTCAACTCTTTGCATCCCCGTGGACTAAAGAGTCCATGGAATTCTCTAGGTCAGAATACTGGAGTGGGTAGCCTTTCCCTTGTCCAGGGGATCATCCCAACCCAGGGATCAAACCCAGATCTCCCACATTACAGGCTGATTCTTTACCAGATGAGTCACAAGGGAAGCCCAAGAATAC
The DNA here is from genome assembly GCA_006408695.1 of Aepyceros melampus. Classification (NCBI taxonomy): domain Eukaryota; kingdom Metazoa; phylum Chordata; class Mammalia; order Artiodactyla; family Bovidae; genus Aepyceros; species Aepyceros melampus. The sequence continues at coordinate 4,984 of SJXQ01005423.1, forward strand.
TGGAATGGGTGGCCTATCCCTTCTCCAGCAGATCTTCCTAACCCAGGGGGATTTGGCCTAACTGTTGCAGGGTTTGTTTTTGCCCCATCTTATCTTAAATGTCACAGATTTTTACATTTGTTCTACTTACATTGCAAAGAAAAAGCTACTGCCTGGACAGCCTTTCAAAATTTTGGTCTTATTGTTTATTTAATCCAACCACAAATATATATAGAATACCAGGTAAATGCCAAGAAATCTTCAAATTGTTGCAAGTACATAGTTGAATTCACAAACGTTGGTTTATGAAGTGCCTCCAGAAGTACTCTCCTAGGAAATCCAGAAAAACTAAAGTTTGTTTATAAGTTTTAAATGAGTATTATGTCAGAAATTTCTCTTTATTGAATTAGAGCGCTTATTGTGTACCTAACAACCATTCAGTTGTATATACTGTCTTTTGTTGGTTTTATGTATGGTTTTATATAGTTTATTAACATACATGGTCATAGAGTGTAATGATTAAGGTTGTTGCCTTTGGAGTGCTTACAATCAAATCTTGGTTCTTCTAGGCTTTGCCATACACTCTTGGGGAAGTATTTTACTTCTTTGTGGGTCAGCTTCCCTATCTTAAAATGGAAATAATAGTAACACAGGTCTCACTGAGTTCTTGTGAATTCCTGTACATATGCACCTAAAACAGTCCCCTGGCCTTGAGTGTGTATATAAATGTTAACTATTTCATAGATATAAACATTTATAATGATAATATACCCACGTATATTTTGTCTTTCCCATATGATTTCAGTGTTCTCAATCAAAAAGAAATCTTTCCATGTTGTATCTTCCACAGTGACTATTATTGTTTGTCTAGATTCTTCTGCATTTAAATTAGTACTGAAGAGAAGATAATTTATGTTGTAAAGCAAATTTATAGCATTTTACAAATAGTATTAATGTTCAATTCAGTCTTATTTGCAGTGTCAAGAATATGGAGGTAAGTTTGGTATCCAGGAATAGACAGTAACAATGCTATATATGTGTTTATGTTTGTGAGTTCGTACATATAATTTAGTGTGACTCTGAGAGCTCGATTATGTAGATCAGCATGTTTGAATCTAAAGTAAAACATGATCCTATTTAATATGATACTATTTATATATTAGAAATGACACAAAACACTTGTTAGAAAATACAAATAAGACAAAGTAAGCATATACAGATTGAAAGGATATGTATTAAAAACATTATTGTGGGTATTTATGATGAATAAGAAATGGAATTGAGATAGAGGATAGAGGGAAACAATAACAATAGTGTGCATGAATTATGGAGTTTGGTTAGCTTAAAATTCTGAGAACTTGAGATCATAAAGGAAAAACAGTCACACACACATTGCCTACAATACCAGTGTTAAATAAATAATCTCGAATCTATCCTTCTTATGAAAGATACAATTCAACCACTGTAACAGAAAGAAAAGGGAGCCAGTTAAAATACCTACTGGTTGCTCAGCACTGTTGGGTATGGCAACTTCTGTTTTTCATTCTATGTGCCCCTGCACATATATTATTCTGCTCAGAGGAAGAAAAGCAGATTCACATGGTTGTCCCAGACTGGCTTGGCATTGATAGGCTGGCTCCTAGAAAACAGTCACTGAGAAAAGTTTTCATGTAGGGAGTTTGCATAAGTATTCTCAAGAACAACATCTATCAGACAGTGAAAAATCAACATGAGGTAGAAGGAAAAGTTCAACTATGGTAAAACTGCAACAAAGGAATAATTTGATCCCATAAAGTGTTCAGGAACTAGAATAGCACTTCATAGTTGTCGAGAGGAGGTATGTCCTTTGTAACTCAACATCAGCAAATTACTGATTATGGTCTGCCTCCCATGAGAGGGTGAAACCCCTGGCAAAGCAGCATCCTTGTAGTTGGGTTGTGGGGTCACTGCCCCAAAACAAAGGCAGCTGAGACTAAAACCATCAGCAGTCAACACTCCCAGAGGCTGAGGTTATGAGAACATGGGCATGAAGAGGTTTCTAGGTGCCACACCATAGCATCTACTACATGCATGCTTGTGTACACACACACACACACACACACATGCACAAACATATTATTGGAACCAAATTTGATAACTGTATTTCAAATAGCAACAATGTTTTCATCACACACTATTAAAATGACAGAAATTCAGTTGTCCTCAATATTTCAAAATCATCTTAAGAACTGCAACCTGACCAAGTCTTGTGAAGATCATAGGTGCAGTTGGAAAACATGAAAATTAAACTTGAGTATCAATGCCAAGCCAGTCTGAGACAACCATGTGAATCTGCTTTTCTTCCTCTGAGCAGAACAATAGGAAGAACGTTCAAGGCCACATAGAATGAGAAACAGAAGTTGCCATACCCAACAGTGCTGAGCAACCAGAGGTATTTTAACTGGCCCCCTTTTCTTTCTGTTACAGTGGTTGAATTGTATCTTTCATAAGAAGGATGGATTTGAGATTATTTATTTAACACATGGTATTGTAGGATATTGAATGTTCTAGATGTTTTACAAATATTAAGGCATTGGATCTTCAAAACAATCCTCAGGGTAGATACTATTATTATCCCCATTTAGTGAAAAAAGAAAATGAAACACAAATAAATTGACCAAGGTCACACAGATAGTCAGGAGCCAGGGTTTAAACATTGGGTTGCACTAAACTGGTTTTTACTAAAATGTATTCATGGTTCTCACTAAACATTTGAAGTGAAACAGCTACTTGTCCTCTTTCTTTACTGCTCTCTGTGTTTATTATTGGCCACCATTTAATATTTTAGATGGATGTATTTTACAGTCCCATCTATCATGGAATAAAAATTTAAAGCTAGAAGACACCTCAGAGATCATTTAGGCCAATTTGTCACTTTTATAGAAGAGGTGAATTGAGTACCTGTGGCATAAACCTTGTGAGCAGCCTGTCTGGGACTTCTTTCTTACAACACTCAGTTCTGTGTTCTTTCTACTGTGCCATGAACCAGCTTTGGCTGGTTGAAAAAGACTTAGTTGATTCAGTTACAGAGCCACCTTAGTTTCACTCCACACGCTATGTGGATAAAGTCAGTCACTTCATCCAGAAAAGTATTTTTCTTCCCATGAACATGCTCATATCCTTTGCCCTAACAGTAGAGAGCATTAGAGTTAGATTTTTCTTTTTTTCTCTCAGGGATAGAATTGCTTTCAGAAGGAAAGGTAGAAAAGAGGAGCAGTTCTCATTTGAAGATAGCTTTCTTGAAGCTCCTTGTTATTAAGAAAGCTTCAGGTTATTAGAATGAAATCAGAAAAAAGTGTACTCTTACTAACTCCAGAGATTAATGCCTGTGAGAGCTGACTACAGCTTAAAAATTTTAGCTCCACGCACATGCTTGACGAAATTGTCGCCTGGCCTATATGTGGGAAGCAAAATTTATTGTCAGAAATAGTCTGGTCTCTCTTGACTTCCGTTAGCTTCCTGCAGCTGGGAAGAATACATTTTAACATTGGATTAAAGCATAATAATGATGCATTTTTGCTAGCCAGCTGTGAGTCAGACATCATAAGATTGAAAAGGTCATTGGCAATACTTCAATCAACACCAATACTTTTAAATTGTCAGTCACTGATTTTTTTCCAATAGAGTAGTTTATATGAGTCAGTTCTAACCTGAGATTAAAACTTTAAATTCAATTATAATAAGATTATCCTTGGATTTTGTATTAAAGTGCATTCCTGAAAGTCAAGAGTAAAATTTGACTTTCCCCTGTGAGCTTGTGTTTATTGACACATTTTAAGAGGTAGGAGCAATTTAGAAAACAAGTAAGCCATCTTTGAAAACACATTACAGCATTCAGAGCATGTATGAAAATGGTGAAGTTCTGACTGGTTTGAGTGATAGTAAATTCTGAGTAGTTTGAGTAAAATCAGAACGGCAGCACTTGGATCAAGGAGTAGAAAAAAAATGCCCCTAAAAGGTACGTGCTAAGTCGCTTCAGTTATGTCTGACTCTATGGACTGTAGCCTGCCAGGCAGTTCTGTCCATGAGGATTCTCCAGGCAAGAATACTGGAGCGGGTTGCCATTTCCTTCTTCAGGGGATCTTCCCAGGGATTGAACCAGTGTCTCTTATGTCTCTTGCATTGGCAGGTAGGTTATTTATCACTAGAGCCACCTGGGAAGCCCACCCCTAAAACACTTCTACCCAAAATATCCCTAAGTGCTGAGTGATAAAAGGCAAATACTTTGGTACAGAAAATGTACTGTTTTATTCACTCAAGGAAAACATCCTGCAGCATTGAAAAGTTTTTGACCTATTCTGTTTATAACTTTTATCTTCACTAAATTCCTGGAAGGCTTCCCTGGTGGCTCAGAGGTTAAAGCATCTGCCTCTAATGCGGGAGACCTGGGTTTGATCCCTGGGTCGGGAAGATCCCCTGGAGAAGGAAATGGCACCCACTCCAGTATTCTTGCCTGGAGAATCCCATGGACGGAGGAGCCTGGTATGGATGGAGGAAGCCTGGTAGGCTACAGTCCACGGGGTCGCAAAGAGTCGGACATGACTGAGCGACTTCACTCACTTACTCACTAAATTCCTGAATCTGTGACATATTTATGGAAAGCACCAGACCTTTTATTAGATTCCTTAAGGTTTCCTTCTCCTTATATGACAGCACCCTCAGGTGAATTGTTATTAAAATAATATTTTGAACAGTAATTATTCTGAAACTTTTGGCCAAGCATTATTCATGGTGGGAAGTTATGGGTATATGTATCAGCATTTGCAAACATTTATTGAACACCCACTGTGATATATTAGTTGAAGCTCACAGATTTTCTAAAATTGGCAATTCAAGTTAATGAGGGTAAATGATTCTTATGCACTGGGACTGTTGATAACTATCAGTGGAATGACATTATTCTATACTTACTACACATACTACTACTACTTAAGTAGTAACTTAAGTATTTTACATACTATTTGATCATCAAAACAACCTTTGTGATAGGTGCTATTGTAGCTGTTTTAGAGAGGAAGAAGGTGAGCGATAGAGAGGTTAATCAACTCATTAGAGTCACATAGCTAGAATATGGCAGAGCTTTGGATTTTAGACAAGCAATCAACTCCAGAATTTATGCTAAAAGCAACTCCACCATCCTACACACCCTGTGGCCATAACAAGAATTGAGTTTCCAATTCACACAATTTAACTTCTTGCTAAATTATAAGAAATTCTGTAATTTAGCAGAGTTTTAAATATAAAAGCAATATGTCAGTCACTTTCATTATGCACTGGAATTCACAGAAACATTTGATGATATATTTTCTCTGCAGAAGTACTAGGATCTTTTAAAACTATATGACATCACCATGTACGTTCATTTATGTATGCCCACGCTACCCAGTCATCCATCTAGAGAGGAGGTGGGCTGAAATGTACAGACTTTGAGTCCCACACCAAGGGACCAAATCCCATTCTACCACTCATTAAATACATGACTTGGAGCAAGTAACTTGACCTCTCTTATCAGGGTTTTCTCATATTTAGAATAGGGTGAAAGTAGTATGTTTCATGTTGTTTAGGTGCTCAGTTGTGTCCGACTCTTGCGATGCCATAGACTGTAGTCCACCAGGCTCCTCTGGTCAGGGGCTCTCCCAGGCAAGAATACTGGAGTAGATAGCCGTTTTTCTTCTTCAGGTGATCTTCCCAACCCAGGGATCAAACCTTCATCTCCTGCCTGTTTCTCCTGCACTGGAGGCAGATTCTTTACCGCTGAGCCACTAGAGAAGTGAACGGACCAATGTAGACATGTTTAGTTTAATGCCTGCCATGTTCTAAGAACTCAGTCAATATTAGCTGAGGCTGTTGTCAGTGTTAGTATTCCTATTACATAGTCCACCTGAGCTGGCAGAGCAAGGACATGGGAGTTTCTACAGGGCAGAGTAAGAGGTTCCTTTTCAACCAAAGCAATTCAGTTCAGTTCAGTCACTCAGTCATGTCTGACTCTTTGCGACCCCATGGACTGCAGCACACCAGGCCTCCCTGTCCATTACCAACTCCCGGAGTTCACTCAAACTCATTTCCATTGAGTCGGTGATGCCATCCAGCCATCTCATCCTCTGTCATCCCCTTCTCCTCCCACCTTCAATCTTTCCCAGCATCAGGGTCTTTTCAAATGAGTCAGCTCTTCACATCAGGTGGCCAAAGAATTGGAGTTTCAGCTTCAACATCTGTCCTTCCAATAAATATTCAGGACTGATTTCTTTTAGAATGGACTGGTTGGATCTCCTTGCAGTCCAAAGCAATATCCCTCTATTATCTTCAAACTTCAAGAGACTCCAGTTTATTTTTGTTACTGATATTTCTAATAACTGTCTGCCCACTTAATTGCATCATGCTCTGGTTTAAGGAGTGATTTTATTTTGAAGGAAACTAGAAGAGAATGTGATTCTAATGAGATCTGGTAAGAAAATCTTGTTCCAATGACTGTGATGTGAGAAACCTATTGTGAAAAATCCACAGATTTCAACACTCTTATTGAGAACCTGAAATTAGAACTAAGGTGGCAGTCATGATTAATAAGTTGAAAGTGTTCATTTGTATGATGTTTCATAGTTACAAAGCAACAATTCAAACATATTTTGATGATTTGATAATGAGACATGCTTCTGTTTTTATCTCTTTTAATCATGGTCAGATAGCTAGGAGAAATAGTAGAGATTACCATCTGGTTTCCTGAATTTAGTTCTCATTATTTTGAAGAAAATAATTTTTTTTTTTACAGACAAATTGTATTGAGATTCAGGATAGTATATCAACTGCTGAGGTTTTATGTATAGGATGTCAAAGATCTTTTGGAATTTTGAGGCTTTGCTTATACAGTCAATGTGTCATTAAAGTCTTAAGTTTCTTGTTGAATATTAGTTCCTTACTAGTAGAATATATATTTCTTACATATATTTACATTAGGATAATATCTAATTAAGGAATCATTATCCACCTAAATTACAAAAGCACAGGCTTATTCTCAGTTTACTCTCTTCGTCATTGTACAGTCATTTACCAAGGATGGTTATTTTATCAGTGTACCCTGAAATTGTTCTCTCCCTAGTTCCCTCTGGCCTAGTTTAGTTGAAGATTCAGACATTCATGCGTATAGGAGCTGGTGCCTATCATAAACAAATAAAGACTGAATTCTTGAAAATGATAGTGAGTAGTAGGATCCTAGCAAACTGGGGACCAAATGCCCTTAAAGAGCATAGCCAGGAACCAACTAAAGAGGATATATGAAACTCATTCAGTGTCAGCGTACAAAAATGGGATAGCTCATGGGTGGTCAGTTTACAACCTTTATTTTACACTCTTCTCACTTTTCTCCTGTAATTTGGCAGTGACTCCTGACTTTAGCTATAGTTGTGTGTAATCCAGCCTCTATACTGGCACCAGGTGGTATTTTTTAGGCTCCAATGATAATTGTGTCACTCTCCTCTTAAAAAAAAGAGGTCATCACCACATTGATGCTGCATAAAATGCAAAGGTCAAATTCTCTATCATGATTTATAAAGGGTCCTTCTTGGATCTAGCCTCTTACTCTATTTTCAGTCTCATCACCCACCATATGCATAATACTTCAGAAATAAAGTTATGTAACTTTGTCCAAGCATGCTACACTAGCGATTCTCCTGTGCTTGTTCTTACGGCAATTTTCCCCTACCTTGTCCAACGGGTAGACAACCATCCTTAAAGCTTTACTTAGGCCATAGTACCTCTCTGAAGCCTCCCTGCTCATGCACACTTGCTAGACTATACAACAGAGATGGTCCTCAAAATACAGCTCTCCTTATGTGCCTTCCACACGTCACCGATCTGGTCAAGTTTTCACTCTATATCTGCCCACTTTATTAATTAGCTTCTATCCTCTAATGCACAAACCTTCTCTGACTCTCTTTTGTCTTTTTGGTGTCTGGCAGAGTACTTGGCATATAGTAAGTGTTCTGTCATTGTGTGTGGATCTGAATATCAACTTCTTGCCAACATGCTTTCCATATTCTGTTATGAAGATGGTAAGAAAAAGAATGATGAATGTTTTTGTGAACACTTCGTACAGGGACAAAATTATCAAACAGACTTTATCTCCAAGGCAATGACTGTTTTTATTGACCCTTTAAAGCATTCAGGGGTTTTATGTTTTCATGTTCACTTTATTCTAGAAATCTCCAAGTTGGCATGATCAAAGAGAAGGCACTGTTTAGGAAAGAGGACAAAGCTCCCATAAATCCCAGTTTTGGATTGATTTCAGAAAACCCTAATACATATGATGTCACCCAACTGCTGACTGATTGGACCATATCAGGCAGTATCTGCACTGGTTGTGTTTACTGGGCATTTATATAGTGCTCGGCTCATGATGCTGCTTGAAGCAATATTCTGTTTCCACTACACTGAGTATACGGAATATACGGTTCATAATTTTTTGACCCCTCTGATTTATATGTCTGTTTACCACAGCTTTTGTTTGATATCAGAAACCATTAATCCTTAAAGTCCTGCAGTTGTAATGTTAACTGCCAGCAGCATTGATTTGCAATTGGCATGAGAGTATGCTTCAACCATTTTATAACACTTCTGATTTGTTCTTACCACTGAAATTCTCAAATGTAGAATTTTCCCTTACTCTTCAACAAAAATATGCTTACTCGAACAAAAGATGAGCACTCTAATATAGACCTTTGAGTTCATTTCCTTAGTTTTACTTCAACCTTTTAGTTAGGCTAGTGTTTCATGACTCTTTGTTTCCCTATTGATGAAATACAATGAACAGCTATTGTTTCTGGATTATTTTTTACTTGTCCATAATCTAATATACATGCTATGTATACATATAACACATATGTATGGGCTTCCATGGTGGCTCAGTGGTAAAGAACATGTCTGCCAATGCAGAAAATGTGGGTTCAATATGACTGAGTCAGGAAGATTCCTGAAGAAGGAAATCTCCAGCAACCTGCTCCAGTATTCTTCCTGGGAAATCCCATGGACAGAAGAGCCTGGCAAGCTACACTCCATGGGGTCTTAAAACACTCAGACATGACTTAACAGCTAAAAAACAACAAACAGTACATGTATATATATATACATATGTGTGTGTGTGTATTGGGGGAAAATCCAGTTATATCTCTTGCTGGAAATCAGCAATACACTTTATTTTTAATTATATATATGTTTTATGAAGAAAACATATTAAAGGCTAATTTGAAGGTCTTTATAAATGATGTACTTTCACTTGTGAGTTCTCACAGTGACTACTAATGGCATCAAAACCAATTTTTAAATTATAGGCTTTTAATGCCACTAAGATATATTTCATTTTTTGCATAATTAATAAGAATAAGGGCTTCCCAAGTGGCACTAGTGGTAAAGAGCCTACCTGCCAATGCAGGAGACACAAGAGATGTGGGTTTGATGCCTGGATCAGGAAGATTCCCCTGGAAAAGGGTATGGCAACTGATTCCAGTATTCTTGCCTGGAAAATCTCATGGACAGAGGAGCCTGGTGGCTTACATCCATAGGGTCATAGAGAGTTGGACATGACTGAAGCAACTTAGCATACACGCAATAAGAATAATATAATTCTCAGCCTTGATACAATCTATAATGGTGATTTTGCCTCCATTAAACCTTTACATGAAATACTTTTGAAAAATATGGATAGATGAATTTGTTTGGAGTGGGTGTTTGGGGGAAGATGACATGAAACAAGATATTGAGAAGAAAACAAAAATATGTGGGTCAGTCCAAATACATGTTCAGTTCAGTTCAGTTCAGTCGCTCAGTCATGTCCGATACTTTGCATCCCCATGAATCACAGCACGCCAGGACTCCCTGTCTATCACCAACTCCCGGAGTTCACTCAAACTCATGTGCATCGAGTCGGTGATGCCATCCAGCCATCTCATCCTCTGTCGTCCCCTTCTCCTCCTGCCCCAATCCCTCCCAGCATCAGGGTCTTTTCCAATAAGTCAACTCTTTGCATGAGGTGGCCAAAGTATTGGATTTTCACCTTTAGCATTAGTCCTTCCAATGAACACCCAGGATGATCTCCTTTAGGATGGACTGGTTGGATCTCCTTGCAGTCCAAGGGACTCTCAAGAGTCTTCTACAACACCACAGTTCAAAAGCATCAATTCTTCGGTGCTCAGCCTTCTTCACAGTCCAGCTCTCACATCCATACATGACTACTGGAAAAACCATAGCCTTTATTAGACGAACCTTTGTTGGGAAAGTAATGTCTCTGCTTTTCAATATGCTATCTAGGTTGGTCATAACTTTCCTTCTAAGGAGTAAGCGTCTTTTAATTTCATGGCTGCAATCACCATCTGCAGTAATTTTGGAGCCCAGAAAAATAAAGTCTGACACTGTTTCCACTGTTTCCCCATCTATTTCCCATGAAGTGATGGGACCAGATGCCATGATCTTCGTTTTCTGAATGTTGAGCTTTAAGCCAACTTTTTCACTCTCCTCTTTCACTTTTCATCAAGAGGCTTTTTAGTTCCTCTTCACTTTCTGCCATAAGGGTGATGTCATTGCATATCTGAGGTTATTGATATTTCTCCCGACAGTCTTGATTCCAACTTGTGCTTCTTCCAGCCCAGCATTTCTCATGATGTACTCTGCATATAAGTTAAATAAGCAGGGTGATAATATACAGCCTTGACGTGCTCCTTTTCCTATTTGGAACCAGTCTGTTGTTCCATGTCCAGTTCTAACTGTTGCTTCCGGACCTGCATACAGGTTTCTCAAGAGGCAGGTCATGTGGTCTGGTATTCCCATCTCTTTGCATTAGCCAGTCTATTAGGACACTTTCATTCTCACTAATGAAAGTGTTTGCAAAAGAATATAAAGTACCTGAGGGAAAAAAAATGATCTAACAATGAGCTCCTGTGCAGGTAATCCATTCTGCTTTTATAAGGCTTTTGGGAATAAAAGCCAAAACGTATTTGTGATTTGCTTTTTAACATCTGCCTTTTCCCTAATTTTGGAAATATTATCAAATTTTTTCTCTAAGTGAAATCAAGCACTTACACTTGAAAGCTAGGAAACTCCTTTTTTTGACAATGGAAAACCCTAGGCATTAACTGCTTCTTTGGGAAATTTGGTGTTTTTCAGGGAATGATGTACCTGGAAGAAAGACGGCTTGTTCATCGGGACTTGGCAGCCCGTAATGTCTTAGTGAAATCTCCAAACCATGTGAAAATCACGGATTTTGGACTAGCCAGACTCTTGGAAGGAGATGAAAAAGAGTATAATGCTGATGGAGGAAAGGTGAATATCTTTTTGAGAGCAATATTACTTGAAAATATACTGTAATATCCTTTTATCTCCTTATATGTTATAGAAAGAAGCCAACAAACCTGAGGTTTAAGAGATTATAAAATCTTGGTTCTACTATCTGCCGTCTCACCTACCCATAGTAATATATATATATATACATACATACACACACACATATACACAACTATATATACATATAGTTGTATACATGTATATTCACATACATACACATATATATTAATAGAATATTTAAAACATATATATAGTATGTATTACAACTTCCATTTCTCAAAAGTAGCTAAAATACGATGAGTGTCTGGATCCAAGTGGTCTTTATGTCAGTTCTAATGGGGAGTGGATAGCTCCCAAGAAACTCTAAAGATTACATTTTAATCCAGAGCCATACAAATTGTTTCACTGATCCTACTAATTTAAGACTATCACAAAGAGATCAGAGAAGTGCTTCTCTCTCATAGACTAGAGAGAAGTCTTGCTACTACCAAGAATCATAAATATTGGAAAGTTGAACATTCTATTTAACTTCTAATTCTCCTGTAGCAAAAGCAACAGATTGCTCTTATCTGGCTCTGTTTTTTTGTTTGTTTTCATTGTAGTATATGATTTACCAGTTTATTTATTGGATTGATCAAAAAGTTCACTTTAAGTAAAAATTAAAGACACACTTTTCATTTTCACTAAGACTTTTATTGAACAAAATATTTACTATCAGGACTTCCCTGGTGGCTCAGTGTTAAAGAATCAGCCTCCAATGCAGGAGACTCAGGTTTGATCTCTGGGTTGGGAAGATCCCTTGGAGAAGGAAATGGTAACCCACTTCAGTATTCTTACATGTGAAATTCCATGGACAGAGGAGCCTGGCGAGCTACAGTCCATGAGGTCCCAAGAGTCAGACATGACTTAGCAACTAAACAACAACAATAACAAAAATTCACTAAGTGAAAGAACTTTTTGGTCAACCCAGTATCCTCTGACTCCCTCCACTAGAATGTCAACCATTCTACCTGAAGGAACAGTGCCCCTGCCTCTTCTAACTTTTCTGACTCTCCCCACAAGCCCTGCCTGGCAGCTGTCTTTCAGCCTCTCTCATTCACCATATGGGGTCTCAATCCATGCCTTAATTCCAGTTCTTATCTTTCTGCCTTAACCTGCAGTTTAGCTTGTTATTCTTGGCTAACTATTGAGGATACTTCCTCTTCATGTGGAGGCTCCTCTAGCTTGGCCTGGATAAACTTACATCAGAAGAGACCAAATAAAATAAGCAAATGCAGCCTTAACTATAAGTGCATGCTAACAAAGACAAGTAATTAAGGTGTCAGGCAAATATGTTTATTATTTTCCTTTACTCATCCAGGGTCATCCAGATGCATATTATAATTATTTTACAGTGACAGGCCTCCAAATGCTAAACATTGATTTTTATACTAAAAGCTTATAAATAAAACTATATATATTCAAATCTTATCACAAACACAAAGCAAAACACAACATGTATATTTTTAAAATCTTCAGTTTGGTAGCTTTCTCTGGCTTTTCCTTGATTTTATTAGCCTATTTTGCCTATTTAATACAAATTGCAGCCATTTGAGACCACAGCTTTGAAATTCACTACAAGACTGCACAGAAGTAGGAGTCTATAAATCACATGACTTCACTTGTCTTGAGAACATACAGCTGTAAGATTTGTCTAAAGCAAGATTCATTAGAGCTTTAAATGCCTAGTAACCATTAAGTCTTTATCAAGCCACCTGTGATTTAAACTTACTTCTTTAACAGTGTCTATAGTCCATAAAGTTGGCTAACTCCTTGCCCATAGGGAAATTACTTTCAATGTGTCTTCTGTTCCCTTTCACTGAATACCATGATTCTGTCACTGAGTTACCTTGGTGTCACCTTGGTGAGCAGCCAACCTCATGATTTCAAAGGCCTATTTAGTTTTAAGCTTTCAACTGTGAGGTAGAAGTGTTTATCTTTATTCCATAGAATCTAATTATAGTCCCAGCTCTATAACACTGCCCTTCGTAGTTGAAACTTGTTCTGCTGACCCATCAGCAGCAGGGTATGTGAGTCGCTTTTCTTACAGTGATGATGAATTTTTACTGATCCTCTCATATTCTTTTATATAATTCCTATTTTGAAAATGGTACATATTTTCAATACTGGCTACCCAAGTCGAGGGAGATCATTTGTGGCTGAGGAACAAAGGAAGGCTAACTTTGGAATTCATTATTTTAGGTGTTTTAGTGACCAAATTATCTGAGAGGGGAGGGAGAGAACAGGTGTAGAAAGAGTTCATTTTATAGTGGCCTGAAATTTGAGGGTGGAAAGGGTTCCTGAAAATGTAGGGAATCTTATTTGGGGGAAAACAATACAGTATGATCACATTATTAGAAATATATGTATGTTTTAAAACATACATAGATGTTTTAAAATTGATATTGTGAGTCATAATATTACTAGTAACCTAATCACTGAATAGTAAGCTTAGAAAGTGATACTTATTATTTCCCTTTTTACTGTTTATGAAAGTTTTAAAAATAAATCTTTTTAATTAATTCTTTTTAAGATTAGATTTCATTTCCTTCCTGTTTTGAAAAATAACACATTTCTATTTTTCTATGCATACAAGAGAGGCGATGGAGAGACTCATATTGAGGAAATATAGAAATGACTTATTATATGACTTACACTTCTTATTTTTCTGTAGATGCCAATTAAATGGATGGCTCTGGAGTGTATACATTATAGGAAATTCACCCATCAGAGTGACGTTTGGAGCTATGGTAAATAATTCTTCGTTGTGTTATAAGGTTTTTAAAGCAAAAATAAACATTTTAGGTTTCTTGGTTCTCTAAAATGTAATATATTAATGTCTTAGTTGAGTTGTCTATCATAACCTTTGCTTTGGTAGCAACTTGTCTAATCATTTTGATGAACAAAACAAAACAAAAAGCAGCAGTTTTAGATTAAGGACATTTTCATAGACTCCTATGGCCTTCATTTTCAACAGATCTTTGAAAACATAATTTCAAATGTTTTTTATAAATGTTTTTCAAATGTTTTAATAAATGTTTTTTAAAAAGCATTTTCTTATTGAAATCTAGTTAAATAGTAAGAAAATAGAGATTATTGTTAGAACAAATACCAATTATTGAAAGCAGTAGGATGAGAACAATAAATGTGAGGGGAGAAATAGATAAGAGAGATGACATAATTATACCTTTAATTGTAATTTATGAACAACTTTTGGAGTAAGTAGATATATTAGAAAATTAATAAATGAATGGGAACAGTGATTTTAAATTTTAGAACGTTTGTTTATTGCATCTAACAGTTTTTGAGATGAGCTTCTTAGTGCCTGTCTGGCTATTTGCAAACGTAAATCCACTAAGTATTAGTAAGAATAAATCAACACCTTTTCTAAGTTTACATAAACTGTATAAAACTAGCACTTCCAAAGAGTAAAAATCTCAGTGCTTCTTTAGATGAAAATGTGTTGGTGAGTATTGAAAGCATGAAACAATTTATTTTACTCAAATTTAAGCTTAGGTTTTATTTTTTGAAAGAAGATTAAACAACCTGTATTTTTTATCTAAAAACAGTATAAATTATCTTTAAAATATAAGATTTTTCTATGGGGTAGTTTTTCTTTTCACACCTGTAAACCATATGAGATGTTAAAATTTTCATGAAGACCTCATGTAGTCTACTCAGCTTAGAAGCAGAGTGTTGTGTGTTTGAGATTAAGAAAGTATAGGGGAACCCTTGACAAAACTTAAGTAATCTGAAAGGACTAAATTAAAAACAGATATATACCATTACATATAAATCATATACACTTAAATATGAGATAGAAGTATACATAATATGAGATACATTAGCATGTACATATGCATTTATATATTATGTGGTATAGATTAGCATATATATTACATGATAAAGTAGATTTACATATAAAATAGATTTCAGTTCAGTTCAATTCACTCAGTCGTGTCTGACTCTTTGCGACCCCATGAATTGCAGCACGCCAGGCCTCCCTGTCCATCACCATCTCCCAGAGTTCACCCAAACTCATGCCCATCAAGTCGATGATGCCATCCAGCCATCTCATCCTTTGTCGTCCCCTTCTCCTCCTGCCCCAATCCCTCCCAGCATCAGAGTCTTTTCCAATGAGTCAACTCTTTGCATGAGGTGGCCAAAGTACTGGAGTTTCAGCTTTAGCATCATTCCCTCCAAAGAAATCCGAGGCCTGATCTCCTTCATGATGGACTGGTTGGATCTCCTTGAAGTCCAAGGGAATTTCAAGAGTCTTCCCCAACACCACAGTTCAAAAGCATCAACTCTTGGTGCTCAGCCTTCTTCACGGTCCAACTCTCACATCCATACGTGACCACTGGAAAAACCATAGCCTTGACTAGACGGACCTTCGTAGGCAATGTAATATCTCTGCTTTCAATATGCTATCTAGGTTGGTCATAACTTTTCTTCCAAGGAGTAAGCGTCTTTTAATTTCATGGCTGCAATCACCATCTGCAGTGATTTTATCAAACAGATTTTTTTCTTTTCTTTCCCTTTTTTGTTCCTACTTATGTTTCCCTGAAATAAATGTGACAATCTACAAATTTTAAATGATTTCTAGAATAAATAAATGCATATATACATTAAAGAAAATATTGGCAGGGCAATCACATTTTTAATAATAAAATGTATCTTTTGAAGAAAATCCTGTTTTAAAGTCATACTATTATTCTTCATTTTGAGTTGCAATATCTCAGAATCTGATGGATGGACAGATAGATGGATGGATAGATAGATAAAGTGAACTCTGTTTTGAAACATAGCCCAGGTCATCAACCCATATCTATAAGGCATTTTAAGATTTTTATTATATATCATAGTTGGTTGCAAAAGTCATAAAATTCTATGAAAGATTCATAGTCTTGTTTACAGTGAATCTACATGGAACATTGCCACTGGGTGCATCTTTACTTTTATAAAAATAAATACACATTGAATATGTTTTCTATCTTCAAATGATAGAATTATAAACTTTGAAGATGTTTCTGATTTAGTTTTCTCACTCTTCTACATGCAGCCATCTCTGTTTAACCCTATCTTGTCATCAACTCTGCAAAGATATAATTGGAATATTATTGGTAGCAGTGGGGGTTTTGATTTTTCTACTTCAACTTTTATATTGATGTGTTTCAGTTTATTGTATTTTCTATTATTTTTATTTGTAGTTGCCTTGTATCTTTCTCATAGAAGTCCTGATAGAGATGTGAAAGTACCTATTCTCTTATAATTACAAAAATGTTAATAAAATGTTATCATTAAATACATATTCTATAAATATGACAATATGAAAGACAGTAATCTACTTCTTACTTTGTTTCGGTCTTCGTCATGAACACTGACTTTTTGTCATCAGTTCTATGAATCATTTTGAGTATGCAAAATCAAGTAGTGTTTTATAAGGCTGAAACAGTTAAATTGCATAACTAATTTACATGTTTATACTATATTTAAGATCCATAAGATGTAAACATTAACCAAAAAATCAGATAATCTTTAATGATACTATTATGATGAATGATTTGAAGTTTACATATATTTTTATATTTTAAGCTTTGCATTTTTATCAGTCAATGATAACTGTTATAAGCTAAAAATGATTTCAGCTTGAATAAATAATTCATTACAAATGGCAGCAGGAAAAAATAACCATCATTAATGAATTTTATATTGAAAGATACTTGTATATGCAACAGTTAAAATTGACTTTCTAATACTATAACTATTAAATTAGCTAATTATTAGATTATAAAGAGGAGCTCTGTGTATGTTACTGTTCGTATCAGTATCATTATTCTTATCAAAGTTACCTACTTGCAAGCTAGTATTTAGAGTATTTGCTTTCACCAAGGAAAGCAATGTTCTAGTGATTCAAGATACTGTTATTATCTAAGAAATAGACTATTACTGATCTTTCAATTTGGAGATGATCACTTTACATGCATTTTGTTTCGCATATGGATCATTCTTCAGTCAGTCTCTCATATGTGCTAAAGAAATGAGTCTGCTTTATTCCACGTGTTCTCTTCACATTAGTTAAAAAGAAAGGCATAATTATTTATTGTAACCTGGCTTAAAGCTCAACATTCAGAAAACAAAGATCATGGCATCTGGCCCCATCACTTCATGGGAAATAGATGAGGAAACAGTGGAAACAAGTGTCAGACTTTATTGTGTTGGGCTCCAAAATCACTGCAGATGGTGACTGCAGCCATGAAATTAAAAGGCGCTTACTCCTTGGAAGAAAAGTTATGACCAACCTAGATAGTATATTCAAAAGCAGAGACATTACTTTGCCGACTAAGGTCCGTCTAGTCAAGGCTATGGTTTTTCCTGTGGTCATGTATGGATGTGAGAGTTGGACTGTGAAGAAGGCTGAGCGCCGAAGAATTGATGCTTTTGAACTGTGGTGTTGGAGAAGACTCTTGAGAGTCCCTTGGACTGCAAGGAGATCCAACCAGTCCATTCTGAAGATATGGATGTGAGAGTTGGACTGTGAAGAAGGCTGAGCGCCAAAGAATTGATGCTTTTGAACTGTGGTGTTGGAGAAGACTCTTGAGAGTCCCTTGGACTGCAAGGAGATCTAACCAGTCCCTTCTGAAGGAGATCGGCCCTAAAATTTCTTTGGAAGGAATGATGCTAAAACTGAAGCTCCAGTACTTTGGCCACCTCATGCGAAGAGTTGACTCATTGGAAAAGACCCTGATGCTGGGAGGGATTGGGGGGCAGGAGGAGAAGGGGATGACAGAGGAAGAGATGGCTGGATGGCATCACGGACTCAATGGACGTGAGTCTGAGTGAACTCCGGGAGTTGGTGATGGACAGGGAGGCCTGGCGTACTGCAATTCATGGGGTCGCAAAGAGTTGGACGCGACTGAGGAACTGAACTGAACTGAACTGAAACATTTTGGAACCCTAGCTTGACATTTAGGACTTTTAATAGCAAAAATGTTAATCTCAAAATTAATCAATATCAGATTTTACCTAATCATATTTGTTTAGTATCAGTAAAGACTCTGATGCTGGGAGGGATTGGGGGCAGGAGGAGAAGGGGACAACAGAGGATGAGACGGCTGGATGGCATCACGGACTCAATGGACGTGAGTCTGAGTGAACTCCAGGAGATGGTGATGGACAGGGAGGCCTGGCGTGCTGTGATTCATGGGGTTGTAAAGAGTTGGACACGACTGGGCGACTGAACTGAACTAACACATGTATATAGTAAATAAATTGTTTTACAGGCTCTAGTGTGATGAAACTTAAACTGGGTCAACAAACATTAGTATAATGTAGCAGAAATGGTGAACAGATTCTGTCTTCTGATATCCTCTTTGAACTGTCTCCACTACCCATTAAAATTTTCAGGACAATGCTAAAAAAATTAAATTCCCCACAAAGATTTTAACATTGGGCTTCTCATATGGTCATAGGATTCTGAAGAGCCCATCTTTAGACTATTTGTAATTATCCTCTGAAAAGCATTCTTTTGCCACAGACATGTTGCTGGTTTGCTCATAGTATATTGCTGATGTGCTTATGTGAGAATTTGATCTCTAATTTAGGAGTCACTATATGGGAACTGATGACCTTTGGAGGAAAACCTTATGATGGAATTCCAACCAGAGAAATTCCTGATTTATTAGAGAAAGGAGAACGTTTGCCTCAGCCTCCCATCTGCACGATTGACGTTTACATGGTCATGGTCAAATTAAGATTGCTAATCAATCTTCATAATTTTTTCTGTGTATTGGAAAATATAAAATTTTAAAGATCATTGTGAAAGGAGAATATAAACACCTGTGTTTGTTGCAATTTTTGTTAATGTGAAGCAGTATCATGCTTTCATACTATGAAGTCAACATTATATGAATCTTACACTTCTTATTTATTTCACTTTGATTCTTATCACCTCTATACAATCAACTTGTTTCTCACAAAGGGATGTAATTAATTATAATGCTAATAATATTTAAAGGGAAAAAAGCAGACTAAAGAAATGATCTACACATAAAGAAAAAGAAGCTTGAAGCTAATCATTTAAAAAGATGAATTAAATGGAAATGTGTTTACCAGTCTCAATCAACAAGAAATTAGCAAGGCAGAGTGGGAAGTGGAAAGGCATGAAATCTATATTGAACTAAAAAGACTGTGAATATTTACTTTCTTTCAATTAAATCATTTGTTTACATCTAACTCTCTTATTTTTCTTTCTCCCTTCTGTGTCTCAGACACATATGTGTTATAAATGTGTTTTGCAAGCCTAGGCTCTTAATTTAAATAGAATTAGGGAAGTCTCTGGAGTTTCTGAATTAATTTAAATGAGATTAGCATTCAGCAATCTTTCTTGTGTAATTTGGGGTTTTCCCCTTTTGATTTACACAGGGTTAGCAAAGAAACAAACTGGTGAAGGTGAATAAGCATCTTATTAATAAGAGACTTTGGACCCAGGTCTACTCAGATTTATATTCATGACATGTGTGATACATTCTGACAGTGAGGGAAGAAATAAAAAATGTGCTTTTCAGTTTGGGTCAGCATGCCCTTTTCTCTAAGCGTAGTTCTATTTACTCAATATTTAGTTAGAAAGAAACTGATACCTCACTGAGAATTTAACCTTTTTTTGTTCCTATAGAGTTCCAGAAACACTGATTTTCTCATTAACATCTTGGTATCAAAAACATTTTTTTAATGGTTGCATATAAAATATAGAGCATTTAGGAGAGAAAAAAGTAAATAATATTAATGGCAGCCAAAGACTTCCCATAACAAGAATAAAGATGGAATTACCAGAAACAGAGAAACAAGTTTTATGACTTTATTAGGTCAAACATTGCTTGGTAGTCATCTATGGAAGAGAGTGTGCAAACACATGCATGGCATGCTTGATCCCATAACTAGAGGGAGATGACGTAAACAGGTCATTCAGAAGCTCCAGTAAGATAATGAAAACTCAGGATACATTTTTGCCAAATAAGAACTTTTACTTCGCTTTTAGAAGTTGTAGTAATGGCACCCCACTCCAGTACTCTTGCCTGGAAAATCCCATGGATGGAGGAGCCTGGTAGGCTGCAGTCCATTGGGTCGCTGGGAGTCGGACACGACTGAGCGACTTCCCTTTCACTTTTCACTTTCATGCGTTGGAGAAGGAAATGGCAATCCACTCCAGTGTTCTTGCCTGGAGAATCCCAGGAACCGGGGAGCCTGGTGGGCTGCCGTCTATGGGGTCGCACAGAGTCGGACACGACTGAAGCGGCTTAGCAGCAGCAGCAGCAGCAGTATCTAAGAAAAGGGTCATTTGGCAGTAAAATCAAGGAAAGCTTGGTACTTTAATTCTTGTCATTTCATCAGTTAAATAGAGCCTGGGGAGATAAGACCAATTTTATCTAGACTCCCAGCTAAATAATAATACATACCTTGAAAATTGCTGATAGTGTTTTTATGCTGGAAAGGCTAATACTCAAATAAATGAACAGCTATTGCTCAACAAACATTGCCAATCACTTTGTATTAGTTGTTTTTCCCACCAGGAAAAACAATAGCATAAGAAAGTTGCTTTCGATTCTTTTCTTCACTTTTATGCCAGTGTATCACATTGTAATCAAAGTTTTTAATCCATGTCACTCCTGATATAAACTGATAAATTATATTCCAATCTCACCTTCTATACATATCAAAGAAAACTTTTTTTAAAAAAATTCTCTTTACACATAATGCGAAAAGATCTGAGATTTCTTAAGTTCCTATGGTTAGCCTGGTTATATTTTCTGTGATGAAAAAATTAATTTTAAATTATATCAACAGGATAAAAAGCTTATGTTATTCCATATTACATGTAGTTATGAATATCAGTAAGATTGTGAGACTCTCACATATTGAATTGTTTCTTTCATTAGTTTTCTTTGTTTTTCAGGTCATTTTTATTAAAATAATATTTTTCAAACTTAACCTATATTTTTGTAAATTTTACATTCCACTTCTTCCTCATTATGGATATAGTGACTTTTATTGCTTGCGAATTTCTAGGTTGGATGATTGATGCTGACAGTAGACCTAAATTTAAGGAACTGGCTGCTGAATTTTCAAGGATGGCTCGAGACCCTCAAAGATATCTGGTTATTCAGGTTTGTACCTTTGGCTTAGGTTTTTGAGAAGATCACAATGGAAAGCTCACTACAAAATAGTAATAATATCTGAACTTTCGAACTGTGGATATCATCACTCACAAACTGATTAACTAAGCAGAACATAATGTGAAATGACTTTTGCTTGTCAGAACCACTTCTAAGCATTTTCCCTTAGCACTTAAGTGCCTCTGCTATTGATCTGTCAGATAATTATGATTACTCAGGTACATAAAAGGCCTTTATCCTCACACAAGCCTTGAAGTACTCTACTAGTTACATTCATTGTTATAATTATCTCCTCTTGGAAAAAAAAAGAAAATAAATTTTCATTTTCATTGTGTCCATGTTTGAAGGCAGTGAATTAGAAGTTTAAATATATTGACATTTAATTTCCTAGGAAAATATTTTAAAATATTTTTTAAAAAAACTAATATCTCAGGTTATTATAACTAAACAAGAACTCAGATTTAGATGAATGTATATAGATAAAATAATAGACCAAAAGAACATTTTGTATGTAACAGTACAAAAAATGGATTTGATCATTTAAATTTACAGTAAATTTTGTTGTGAATATTTTGCCTAAATGATAAACAATAGTGTGTATAACACTGAGTTAAGATTTCTCAGTAAAACAGAGTACTCTTTATCTCATATCAATAGTCTGACATGAAGATAAAAGTCACGTTTTAGCAGCCAATGATTTCTATCTAACTTTTTCCCAAATTAACTCTGATTTTAAAAAATGTTTACAGAAATATCATATAACTTAAATTTTTAAATTCTATTTAATAGTTGAGCTAAGAGAATAACAATTGTTTTGGTGTTTCTCCCATTCCCATTTATGTTCTTTTCCATGCTTGCTGTGATTTTGAATGATATCACTTTCATAATGTTATGCTATAGAGCAAATCATGGATACTTTGTGTCCTGATAGCCTTGCACTATCAACCAACCAAATATAATAAAGATTGATAAGTTCATTGCTCTTTCTTTATTATTTACTCTTAAAGTCACAGTTCAAACACCATCTTGGCAATGAAACCTACCATTATCCTCAAATCTAAAATGGATTATGCCTCTCTAAAAATAGCCGTAGCATTCTGCTTTATTCATCTTAAATGGGCATTTATCAGATTTTTTTTTGTATTTAATTTATTTATCTTTCCCTGTCATATCTATATATGTTATAGGCTTCTAAATGGCAGGTAATTGTGCTAAATATTTTTTAATGAGTGCATGAATTTGCAATGATTTTGATATTATATAAATTTGCTGCAAACTTCACATATTTAACATGAAGGAAAGAATCATTTTTATATGTGTATCTGATGGGCAATATTTTAGGGTGATGATCGTATGAAGCTTCCCAGTCCAAACGACAGCAAGTTCTTTCAGAATCTCTTGGATGAAGAAGATTTAGAAGATATGATGGATGCTGAGGAATACCTGGTACCTCAAGCTTTCAACATCCCTCCTCCCATCTATACTTCCAGATCAAGAATTGACTCAAATAGGGTAAGAAGTAATTACATACCACTTCTCATATTATTTCTGAGAAACAAAATCATGGAAATACTCTGCAAGCACTAAAATTACCAAATAAATAATATAGCTCAAATCAGTGTGATTCCTAAATAAAAAGCAAGTTTTATCAACAAAATATATGCCAACTTGCCACATAGAGTTAATTTTGGAAGGCAAGCATGGGCAATACAATGGGCACTCTAAAATATCTTCAAGATTTCAAAGGGAAAAAATTTTTTTTGTCTTAAATTTAGTTAAAACAAATTTCAATTTTGGAAAATCTATCACCAATTCAAACTAATAAATCTGTATGTGTTTATAAATAAATGAAAATTCTTCCCAAGATAGACTCTCTCCTTTTTTCTTAATAAGATAACATGACTTATTGGTCAAGAGACAATACAAGTACAGCTCTTTATTTAGCAGAGATTAAATATTTTTGTGGGGTCAAAGTAGAAACAGAACACTGTGCAATCCTTTGGACTAAATCAATCATCTTGGTAGGGCTTCTGAATCATTTCTAAAATGCAGATTTGTTTTGAAAGAAGCGTCTGAATGGAATTTCCATTTCATGTTAAATATTAAGTCCACTCTATGTGAATAGCATTTTTTCTCTGAAAACTATAAGTCCATGCATTCATTCATTTATTTTTTGAAATTTGTTCATCACTCCTTCAACATTTATTGAATACCTCTGCATTACTAGACAATTGAAATTCAAAAAGTTTGACATAATTACTACTTTCAAGATGTACCAACATTGACAAAAGAGTCACAAGGATATAGAGAAAGAACATGATTGTGTTATGATCAAGTGTTCATTGGCCATTATGGAGCATAGAGAAGCCTGTGATAAGTTTCTTCAATTGAAAATATATACACATGATGCTTACTTTTTTTCTAGAAAGCAATTCTTTTCTTTTGATCTCCTCCTCCCTCTAAGAATATTGTCATAGCTTGTGGAACAAGCAGCTCCTATTTGTCTTGACCATAACCATAAACCCATTCCAGTATTCGTGCCTGGGAAATCCCATGGACAGACGAGACTGGAGGGCCACAGTCCATGGGGATGCAAGAGTTGAACACAACTTAGTGACCAAACCCTGACCACAGTAAGCATAAAAACTTTCAACTTGCTGCTCATTCTCCAAAGCAAAGTCATTTACTTATTTCAAACTGATAGCAGTAATAAACCTCATGCTTACTATATGTCAACACATACATGTTTACTCTTAATCCTTACAACAATCCCATGAGGTTCTAATATCATTATCTCTGTCTTACATATAAAGAAACTTGTCAAAGATTTAAGGACTTGATGGGTGTCACCCAATCAGTAGAAGTTCAAGATCCTAATGTGTACAGTCTCTCTGTGCTACTCATATGATTGCTTCAAAGTGATTGGAACATGTTCTTTTTATATAGTTGTTTCTCTTGGCATCAACCTCAACCTCTGAGTTACATATTGTTTGGAAAGCTCCCTGGGTATTTTCTTATAAATCCATCTCCCAACCTGCCTGATACATTTTTCCCCTCCATCCTCATAAGGTCTGTTTTCAGTTCAGTTCAGTCGCTCAGTCGTGTCCTACTCTTTGCGACCCCATGAATCATAGCACGCCAGGCCTCCCTGTCCGTCACCAACTCCCGAAGTTCACTCAAACTCCCGTCCATCGAGTCAGTGATGCCAACCAGCCATCTCATCCTCTGTTGTCCCCTTCTCCTCCTGCCCCCAATCCCTCCAGCATCAGGGTCTTTTCCAATGAGTCAACCCTTCTCATGAGATGGCCAAAGTATTGGAGTTTCAGCTTCAGCATCAGTCCTTCCAGTGAACACCCAGGGCTGATCTCCTTTAGGATGGACTGGTTGGATCTCCTTGCAGCCCAAGGGACTCTCAAGAGTCTTCTCCAACACCACAGTCCAAAAGCATCAATTCTTTGGCACTCAGCCTTCTTCACAGTCCATCTCTCACATCCATACATGACCACTGGAAAAACCATAGCCATGACTAGATGGACCTTTGTTGGCAAAGTAAGTCTCTGCTTTTCAATATGCTATCTAGGTTGGTCATAAGTTTCCTTCCAAGGAGTAAGCATCTTTGAATTTTATGGTGCAATCACCATCTGCAGTGATTTTGGAGCCCCAAAAAATAAAGTCAGACACAGTTTCCACTGTTTCCGCATGTATTTCCCAGAAGTGATAGGACCAGATGCCATGATCTTCGTTTTCTGAATGTTGAGCTTGAGGCCAACTTTTTCCCTCTCCTCTTTCACTTTCATCAAGAGGCTTTTTCGTTCCTCTTCACTTTCTACCATAAGGGTGGTGTCATCTGCATATCTGAGGTTATTGATATTTCTCCTGGTAATCTTGATTCCAGCTTGTGCTTCTTCCAGCCCAGCGTTTCTCATGATGTACTCTGCATATAAGTTAAATAACCAGGGTGACAATATATAGCTTTGATGTACTCCTTTTCATATTTGGAGCCAATCTATTGTTCCATGTCCAGATCTAACTGTTGCTTCCTGACCTGCATATAGGTTTCTCAAGAGGCAGGTCAGGTGGTCAGGTATTCCCATCTCTTTCAGAATTTTCCACAGTTTATTGTGATTCCCACAGTCAAAGGCTTTGGCACAGTCAATAAAGCAGAAATAGATGTTTTTCTGGAATTCTTTTGCTTTTTCCATGATCCAGTTCCATGTTGGCAATTTGATCTCTGGTTCCTCTGCCTTTTCTAAAACTAGCTTGAACATCTGGAAGTTCATGGTTCACATATTGCTGAAGCCTGGCTTGGAGAATTTTGAGCGTTACTTTACTAGCGTGTGAGATGAGTGCAACTGTGCAGTACTTTGAGCATTCTTTGGCATTGCCTTTCTTTGTGATTTGAATGAAAACTGACCTTTTCCAGTCCTGTGGCCACTGCTGAGTTTTCCAAATTTGCTGGCATATTGAGTGTAGCACTTTCACAGCATCATCTTTCAGGATTTAAAAGAGCTCAACTGGAATTCCATCACCTCCACTAGCTTTGTTCACAGTGATGCTTTCTAATAGAAAGAGGCAAAAATAAAATCTTAAGTACTTTTTCCTTTATATGAAAAATATGTCTGTAGCTCAGTAGAGAGGAGACAGAACTAAAAAATTTAAGATTAAATCAACTGATAAATATTGGTTAGTATTTTGTTTATGTCAAGGAACAGTATCTTTGGGACTTTCTTAGTGTCCAGTGTCTAAGATCTGCAATCCCAATGTAGGGGCCCTAGGTTCAATCCCTGATCAGGGAGTTAGATAGCACATGCTACAACTAAAAGTTCAGTCCAGTTCAGTTCAGTTCAGTTGCTCAGTCGTGTCTGACTCTTTGTGACCCCATGAATCACAGCATGCCTGGCCTCCCTGTCCATCATCAACTCCCGGAGTTCACCCAGACTCACACCCATCGAGTCAGTGATGCCATCCAGCCATCTCATCCTTGGTCGTCCCCTTCTCCTCCTGCCCCCTATCCCTCCATGCCACCAAATAAATAAAATATTTCTTTAAAAGAAGGAGCAACATCTTTAAGGTTTGTAAACGAGGCACTATTTTTCCACTGTACACTTAACAAAATGATCAGATCATAACTTTGACATTTATAATTTTACATAACAAATTCATTATTTTTATTAAAACAGGGAACTTTCAAGAAAATAGTTTTCCTTCATTAACATGATATGTTATAAAGGCCAAGGGCTTGAATCTTTCTTTTTATAATGATTATTGAATTCCAGCTTTCTGTTTATTTCAATTTACACTCAATGCAAGGAATTCATAATGAAGGTTTGAGTTAACTGATTGGAATTACTAAAACATAGTGAAAACCACATGAGAAATTATTTGGCTTTTAGTCACCATTTCTTCTTCCACATTATTATTTAAACAATGTTATCTGTATATTTCTTTTTACGTTTTCATGTCTTTGTTAAAAGAATTGTTTTTAAGTATCATTTTATTTTTAGGCCTTAGAAAGCCTCATTATTCATCTATATTTTTCTATTTTTTCAGTAGTAATGTCAAATATGTGAAAATACCGTTTTCCCCCTTCTTTCCTATAAAGCTAGTCTTATTTTATCATTAAAAAGTAAATTCAATTTTAAGTTCTGTGGCCACTTTACATGGTAAGGGAACATTTTAAAGTGAATTTTAATCAAAGGTTGTTTTGAGCATGTTTGTTGGACTTTGAAACCAAAAAGTAATCCAGTTTTTAAATTAGACTCCCTGCTTACTACCTGAGAGGCTTAAAGTTCTGAATATCTTGACAACTTTGCTTCTTCATTTGTAAAATAAGCACAGTAGTATTTACATGATTGTGAAGCAGTTTAAAAAATTGCAGCATATCTGAAATGCTAGGCAAATACTTATTATCTTCTTTTAGAATAACACAAATCTTATTTTTAGTTGTTTCCTTGTCAATATAATCAACTATTACATTCTTTTATAAAATTCTCTACACATTATCTATGAAAAACCCATTGATATAATCACTGCTTGACAAGCAAATTATTTCAGATTATTTCAGGTTCTTATAGCAAATAAGTTATGAAAGTTATTTTTATTATGCTTATCACTATTTCAAATTTTATATATATTTTGATAAATTATAATCTTAAAATGATGCATCAGCTAAAAATACAGTGTTGATATTTATCCAGCAAGGTGATAGATATAAAGGCAAATAATGCTAGAAAACATTCAGCTAATTTATATTTTTGTTAGTGTTGTTAGATATTCTCTTAATATTATCTCAAAGACTTTAATCAAAATAATATACCCAAAACACTTACTTTAGCATGAAGTAAATATGAAAACATGAGAAGCTATCTAAACTTCTGCAAACTTAAGTTCTCTGTATCTATAAAATGGGGACAAAAACATTCCTCACAGAATATTGTGAAGATTGACTTTTTAATATATCTAAGCATATTGTCCATTGATGGACTGCGGTAGGTGTTCAGCTGAGTTGAAGTAAATGAAAACCAACTATTTGTTCAGAGCTTATTATGTAGCAAGAGAGTCTGTCACTGTCATTTGTGTTTTGGGAGAGATATTGGTTTCTCAGGTGGAGCTAGTGGTAAAGAACCTGCCTCCCAATGCAGGAGACATAAGAGATGCAGGTTCTATCCCTGGAAAAGTTTCCCTATCCTTCAGAAGTTCCCTGGAGGAGGGCATGGCAACCCACTCCAGTATTCTTGCCTGGAGATCCCATGGACAGGGGAGCCTGGCAAGCTACATCAGCCCATAGTGTTTCAAAGAGTTGCACATGATTGAAGTGACTTAGCATGCACACAAGGACAGAATGGGAAACCTCTATCAGTTCAGTTCAGTTGCTCAGTCGTGTCTGACTCTTTGTGACCCAATGGACTAAACCATGCCCAGGTTTCCCTGTCCATCACCAGCTCCCAGAGTTTACTCAAACTCATGTCCATTTAGTTGGTGATGCCATCCAACCATCTCATCCTCTGTCATCCCCTTCTCCTCCTGCCTTCTATCTTTCCCAGCATCAAGATTTTTTCCAATGAGTCACTTCTTTATATCAAGTGGCCAAAGTATTGGAGCTTCAGCTTCAGCATCAGTCCTTCCAATGAACACCCAGGACTGATTACCTTTAGGATGGACTGGTTGAATATCCTTGCAGTCCAAGGGACTCTCAAGAGTCTTCTCCAACACCACAGTTCAAAAGCATCAATTCTTCTGCCCTCAGCTTTCTTTATAGTCCAACTCTCACATCCATACATGACTACTGGAAAAACCATAGCTTTGACTATACAGACCTTTGTTTAAAGTAATGTCTCTGATTTTTGATATGCTGTCTAGGTTTGTCATAGCTTTTCCTCCAAGGAAAACTTGGAAGAAAAGTTTGTCATAGCTTTACTTCCAAAAGGGAAACTATAGTGGAGACAAAGGAAGGCTTCAGGTATGCCCTGATTAAAGGCTATTGGCTTGGGGAATCAGTAAAAAGGCTAATGAAAAACAGGGCATCCCGTGGAGTTGGGTGCATATTTGGCTTTCTCTGATTGGCTCTAAATTGAAAATGGGGACAAAAATTAGAGAAGCTACTAGTTATTAATCAAATCCTGGTCACTTAGGGCCAATTGTTAACAGAAGTTATTACTTAGCTTCCTGGATTGTGACTAAAGATAACAATCAAACTTCCTGAAAAAGTCTAATTCATAGTTGACTGTCTTCCTGGGCTATTTATTCTAGCTATGGTTTCCTTGGCATGTTGCTGTAGGCATGAATTAGACTGCTGGGTTATATACGATCCTGCCATTATCTGTTTATATATTCAGTCTATCAAGAGGTCTTAGGTTCCCTTATTCCTTTCTTTTCTCTTGATATATTTATTTAAATGCATAGTGCCTTATATTTTAAATTCAATATTCAATATGATTTTGGACTTTCTGCACAGCTTTTTTTCTGTTTTCACGGATAAGTTTTGTCTCTTTCTTTTGAGTTACCTAGATTTATGTTTGTTTAATATCATGAGTTGTACATTAAATGCAACAGCAGTGAAAAAGAGTGACTAGTAAATTGCCAATGCTGCTAAAGATGTTTTAGTTTTAGTGATACTAGTTCAATTTAATGTAAAAACGTCAGTGTATTTTTATAGAAAAGGATATATTTCAATTGTTGCAGGATCATTTAGTCATTTGTGGTGAATAGTTTTAAAAATTAAGTGTCCCATCTCTTTCAAAACACATCAGTTAACACATCGAGTATCCAGGTCAGGGGAAGATAGAGAAACTGTAGCTGCTCCACATTGGTACATCGGGTGATCCATAATAGATCCAGCATTAAAATTTAAAGTTTTCTCACTTCTTTCCAATCTGCAAAGAAATAACTTTACTAACAGATTTGCACTTTTCTTCCTTTGTTTGCCCTTTTTCTTCTAGGATGGGTATATAAATGAGTTGAAAAACTGGAAAAGTATAGGCAAGAAAAATGAAGGATGATGAAAAATAAAGGGGTTTGGTATTTCACAAATTTGATCAGCTTCTAAATAATTGAATATGGACTGAATATTGACTGCTCAGAAAATATAATTCTATAAACTTTATTTTGTACCTCTATCATTTTACTATCAGTTAAGATTTCATAACTTTGATGAAGATATTTTAGCAAGATTTCCACATGCATTGTAATTATTTGTGAGATTTTAACTAATTCATCAGAAAAGAGAGAAAGAAAAGAAGGAAGGAAGAAAGATAATGAAATATAAGAAATCTCTGGCCTTCCCTGTAGGATTTTTGATACTGTGCTATGTATGCTTCCTAATATGTATAAGCTAGTAGAAATGAAAGCAAGATGAAAATGCAGAAAAAGTAATGTCATTTAAACTACAAGAGTTTCAATTGAATTTTTCTTTACAATTTAGGAAATCAGAACTTTGACTTATTATTTTATGAAACAAAAATAGTAATATCAACTGGAACTTATTGAATTCTTATTATAACCCAATTACTATAGTACTAACTACACTTAGTAGTGTTTTAAATTAAATATTTCACAAAGTTCTATGAGGTAGGTAATTAAAATATGGAGCTAAGGAAATTAAAATATGGAGAGGTTAGATAATTTACCAATGATAAGAGACAAAGCTATAATTAATTAAGTTCAGCTTCCAATAGTCCCGCTTAGGATCCATATTCCTAAAATAACAGAGGGGCTAGGGGAAGGAGGTTCCTCAATTCAAGTTGGTATTGAACTTCTTACAACTTATGGAACTAACACTTTTCATTTCCTTAATGGTAATTGGGTAAAAGAAACTAAGTTGGATGTCAGGAGTCTCACATTCTAGAACTCTTTGACACTTCGGCCTCGGTTATATTGTTTAATCATATTCAGTTTCTTTACTTCAGTGATGAGAAAATTGAACTGAATCACATGTAAACACTTTCTAGTTTTAAAGCTGTCTTTCCATTTGGTGGCTTTTCAAAGTAATCATTTATTTTATGTAATTATGTTATATTTTCTTCTAGAAAATGTTTAATTGAAAAATGCCCCAAAACATTTTGGGTTACATCTATACACCACTTTTTTTTTTTTCCTTATGTGATTGATTATAGAAGAGAAAAACCTAAGGACACAAGTTAAGGAAGCATCTCATAGCTAAATAATGTAGTGGGAGAATTTTGTGATGATACAACAAGGTTACTCTGGTTGCAATTTACCAAGGATCAATATCAATTCTAACAACAGCTGCTACTTGATGATAAATGATTGTAGTCTCAGGATATTGCTTTTACATTTCTTCCAAAATTATGTCAAGGATTCCTGCACAGTATCTTTGATATGACATTGGAGTTTGTTTGTTTGTTTGTTTTTTTAATTTTATTTTATCTATCAAGACAGGAGAAAAAGCTCTTCTTACTAGGATAATCCATATCACTAGGTATTTTTTGCCCCAAAGTGTTACCTAAGTAGTAATCTTTTAGCTTGTTAGGTTATTATGATGAAAGAGCAAATGGATTAATATAGTGAATGTTTATCCTGGGCCAGACACTGTGTTGGGCAATGAGAGTACAGAGGTAAAAGCAACTTTATTCCCTCAAAAAGTTAATATTCTAGTTGAGGAAATAATGTACTGAGGGCAATATGCCAGGTATTATAGGAAAAAGACCGAATCAGCTTAAGAGGCTATAGAAAGTCATTTGTGGCCGTATCATTATTGAATCTAGCTTGGAGTAGAAGTGGAGTTTTGGTAGGGTGAGACTGAAATGGATCAGAAGGAAAGCAAAAGTCAAAACTAAACAGAAACTCTGACATGAACAAAGACGTGATGACATATTTTTAAGTATACTTTTTAAATATCCCCATTTTTGTAATAGTTGTATACAAACTGTTTGCCACTCCATGAATTGCAACCCTCAGGCTCCTCTGTCCATGGGATTCTCCAGGCAAAAATACTGGAGTGGGTAGCTATTCCCTTCTCCAGGGTATCTTCCCTACTCCAGGGATTAAGCCTAGGTCTCCTCCATTGCAGGTGGATTTTTTACTGTCTGAGCCACCAGGGAAGCTCTTTTCCATACTGTACATGCTTAATAGCTCTTTAATGTTATCAGAGGAGATCTGATGGAACTTCTCCCAGTTTTCCTATTTTTTATCAATGTTATGAAGGCTTGAGACATGGTTGTGAAATTCTCTTTCTTTTCATTAAAACCATCCAATTCAAATCCAAATTCTTTCTAGTCTTTCTGAAAAACAGCTCTCAAATTCCTGCCATTATTCTAATTCAGGCTTTCATCACTTCCTAAGAAATACTAAAAAATCATTCTAACTAATATCTACATTTTTTAAAATTTTTGCCGATGGGCTGTTTCATATATAGGGTTTAACGAATGAAAGACAATATTGTGAATATATCAAACACTTGATCATTTACTAGCACTGATTCCTTTCACTTTATTTTGTTCTCATCTATTGAGAGTATGCCTTTTATTTTCAGCAATGGGATAAACTTGAATGATATATGTTATATTAGATTTCTCTTTATATGATATATAGTCCTATTGTCCCTAACAGTAGAAGGAATTTTGAACATTCATCCTAGGAAATGCCTTGGCCATTCCAGTTGACCAGTCACTGCAATTTATTTTCCACTACTCTCTAGCTCACACATACAAAATTTCCCAGAGCTGCAAGCATTATCCCTGTCTTGATCTCTTTCAATATATAGATCATATTGGTGTTTTCTGTTTTAGTTTGGAAGTGTGAGTGGATAACTTTAACAAAGAACTATTTTTCCTTATGCATTATAGATTTGTTTATTTGCTTTTTTCCCCCTAAATAAGAGCATATGATCAAATTACATTTGTTTAAACTTCTAAGTTTTGGGAAATTATATGGACATCAAAATTAATTCTGATCTCTCTGGTTTGCCACTAATTTGAGAGTATCTCTCAGTCTCTCAAATGGTTAATTTATCATCAAAATAACAATGTTTTTTTTGTGCAATGCCTTCTCTACCAGTGACTTTCTTAAAGTCTGGCTATATTATTTCAGTTATACTACTGTTTGTAAGCTTTACTTTTCTTTAACAAAGTATTTTTTTTTTTCAGTAGTATTACTCTTTTATTTCTCCTTGATTCCCAAAGGACTTTCATAGAATTTAGGTCACAGCATCATGTTATGATGCTTTTATAATACCAGCTCTGCATTCTTCATATAACCTTATATTTACAAATTACACACAAAAATTAATTACTCTTCAGTTTCTTAAGTAAGAAAGAAAATGTTTAGACTTCTTTCTCAAATCTTCAGGTATCACAGATATCACATCTAGCAGATTTGGACTTGAGGTACCACCTCCTTGTTATAGTATCTTATGATTTCCTCCATAGTTTTTATTGTTTAGAGAATTTGCTCTTTCTGTTGGCAAATGAAAAATTTAAAACTAAATGCTAATGCCTATGAATGCATGTTTGCAGATGTAATAGAGGTGGTATGTTTACTAGAGCATGGTAAATCAGAGTAAACCTCTCCTCCCCAACCCCAGATGAAATGACAAGAAGTTATATAGAGCTTCCCAGACTCAAAGCTGAGGGAGGAGAGGAGGTTGGCAGTAAACACAAAAAAATAAATAAATAAAAATAAAAAAACAATATGTTATCCCTGTACATAAAACTCCATGGTTCCACTTACATAGAGACCCGTGATTATTCTTACCACACCAACAATATAATCTTCCCTCTCATTTTCCATTTTTCCTTCCTTCTTTCCCCTTGTATTTATGTCCTTCTCTAATCACTTGTTTCAAGTAGATTTTCTCTGAATAAAAATATATCCAAATATGGTCCAAGTATATCAATCAGCTCAGTAATTTGCATCACTGAGCTGCCCCATTGTAATATGAGGTGACATGTAAGTAATTATATATTCATAGAGTGCCAGAGATGGGATCTTAAAGGCTTTCTGGTACAAGCACTGTTGTCTAAAGTGAAGTTGCTCAGTCGTGTCTGACTCTTTGCTATCACATGGACTGTAGCCTACCATGCTCTTCCATCCATGGAATTTTCCAGGCAAGAATACTGGAGTGG
Source organism: Aepyceros melampus (assembly GCA_006408695.1). Taxonomy (NCBI): domain Eukaryota; kingdom Metazoa; phylum Chordata; class Mammalia; order Artiodactyla; family Bovidae; genus Aepyceros; species Aepyceros melampus. Next base: position 39,119 of record SJXQ01005423.1, read on the forward strand.
GTTGCCATTTCCTTCTCCAGGAGATCTTCCTGACCCAGGGATTGAACCCAGGTCTCCCTCATTGTGGGCAGACGCTTTATCATCTGAGCCACCAGGGAAGTCTACATGTGTAAACTGATACTAGAAAAGATAAAATCTAGAACTTTGGGTCCTTTGCTGTTACAGGAAAGGTGAGAAACCATTCTCTGACCTCTTACTTCTAACATTTAATCCCTTGTTTTTTCTATCTACTTTTCTTTTACTGGTCAAAATATGGATATCTTGATGTTGACTTCAAGTCTAAAGAGATTTAGCATCAAATTGGTTTAAAAATGTTCCTGCTGGGAGTCAGTGAGAGGCCAGAGAGCCTGCTGCTGTTTGCCTCCTCTGTTTATTCTCCTGTGAGACTCCTTGTAATCAAGAGTTAATGGTTTAGGAGGATCAAATGGAACTGATAAAGCCAAAATCCAAAATCTTGGAGCACAAAGAGAGCACAATGTCTGTGCTGGGACTCAGTAATTACATGCTTGAAGATAAAATGATCCTTACAAGTTTCATAAAACTTTCAAAATTTTCAAACACTAATTTAAATACAGTTACCAGTTATTGATCACAGATTTGTGTGTTAGATTCAGCTCTGAGCTTCTGAGCTTTTACATTTGTTACCTTAATCTTCATAGCAAGACTAAGCAGAATTTACCATTTGAATTCTACAGAGGAGAAACAAACACAGAGCCATAGAAGCCTCTTTTTACTGAGGCTTCCACCTTATATGGTAAAAAGTAAGATTTGAACACAGAGGTGTGTCATCTACAGTCTAAGTGTTTAACGCCCACCTTTCATTTGTTAAAATAGCATGGAAAATCAATATATCATCTCCAAAAAATAATAACATACAAATAAAAGCCTATAACTATTCAAACTGCTAAATGCTTCAGTTGTGTTCAACTCTGTGCGACCCCATAGACGGCAGCCCACCAGGCTCCCCTGTCCCTGGGATTCTCCAGGCAAGAACACTGGAGTGGGTTGCCATTTCCTTCTCCAATGCATGAAAGTGAAAAGTGAAGGGGAAGTCGCTCAGTCGTGTCCAACTCCTAGTGACCCCATGGACTGCAGCCCACTAGGCTCCTCCATCCATGGGATTTTCCAGGCAAGAGTACTGGAATGGGGTGCCATTGCCTTCTCCCAAACTGCTAAAAGCACTACATATTTCTTTAATTTTTTAAATATTTAGGACAATCTTTATGAAACCTTTTTTTACCCTTGCCTTCAGTTCAGTTCAGTTCAGTCGCGCAGTCGTGTCCGACTCTTTGCAACCCGATCAACCCCATGAATCGCAGTACGCCAGGCCTCCCTGTCCATCACCAACTCCGGAGTTCACTCAGACTCACGTCCATTGAGTCCATGATGCCATCCAGCCATCTCATCCTCGGTCGTCCCTTTCTCCTCCTGCCCCCAATCCCTCCCAGCATCAGGGTCTTTTCCTTGCCTACAAAGTCATATTTTGAAAAGTACTCACACCTTTTCTTGAACTCTTTGAGAATGCAAAGTCCACTATAAGCAATACGTTATAAAAACAGAGTCACTGTCATTCTTGACATACTCACAAATTAAATGTGAGCTTATAAAGTTTACAAAGGACTTTGATATAGGTGGGATTTTATTTTCACACCAGAATCCCAGAGACACAGTATTTGAAATCCCTGACTTGAAAACTTGGTGAAGAACTTGTTAACTCAAGACGCAAACCAGTACCAACCCAAACCAGTACCAGGCCAAACCAGTATCTAACTCCAAACTGAGTGACTCGACTATTAAATAATGGTTCATCTGAAAGCACTTATTGTTGGCATCACTGTTTGCTGCCTCTTCTCAGTACTGTACTTGGACACTGCAAAATAGCCCCTTCTGTGACATGGAGACAAAGGACCATAGCAATATGGCTTGTTGAAGGTGAATCTAATGTTAAAGAACATTTCTGTGATCTTTATGAAATTATTTTACACAAGCAATTATCAGATACCTTAAGAAGCCTTTTTAAATAAACAAAAGAGCTTCTTCCCTGCTTTGTTCAAAAGTGCTAAGGAAAAAACTCAGAACAAGAGAGGGAAACAAAGAGGAAGGAGGGGCCTCTTAGAGATTTAGATTTGGAATGTTAATGAAATGTGTTATCTAAATCTTAGATGGTTATTTTTTAGTATTATTGCCATAAGATTCCCAGCTCCATTTTATATTATGGGAAACATCTCATCAAGAAGTCTATTCTTTACTATAGGAGACCTGGAAAGCACAATTGTGAATTTCTTTACCCTTTACACAATAGAATTGGGAAATTATCATCAACTTTCTATTCATATTTTGTGGAGGTTATCTAATTTATGTGTGTATGTATTATTTATTCTGACAAATCGGTCTTTGTCTGCCGAAGCTCCCTGTTCAAGCCAGATTGCTCCGATGATTTCTCCTGCAAAGGTGTGAGAGAAAAATGTTCTATTTCTTTGTCAATAAGGATCAATGGCATTTTGAGAGGTGCAGAATATCCTTTGATTGCTCCATGAAACAGACTGGAAAAGATGTTCGTGGGTAGTGAGGGGTGGGCTCACTCATCAGCTTTCCTTTGTGCAATTGTTGCAGTTACACACACCCTCATCACAAGCATCTTTGTGTGTCGGTCCCTTTTCTCCTTCACCTGCCCAAATGAAATTTTCCATTGTAATTCTAACACACCAGTGTTCTCAGGAGAGGCTAATGTGTGCACTGTAGTTCTCACTCAAACATTGTAGACAGACAGCTGTGAACCACTCTCTCATTATACTTTAGCAAAGGCTGAATTGAGAGAGGGATTCCCCTGGAGAAGGAATGGCAACCTATTCCAGTATTCTTGACTGGAGAATCTCATGGACAGAGGAGCAGGGCTGGCTACAGTCCATGGGATCACAAAGAATTGGACACAATTGAGAAACTAACACTTTCATTTTCAGACCACCATGGGAAAAATTCAAAATACTGTGACCTTATCCCTTGTAAAATGTTTTCACAAAAGAAGTACTGAAAATTTGAGAGGGAAAGAAAATATAAGTTTAATTCACAACCAATTTGGTTTGCTTTGTCCAATAAGAATCATAGACATTGTTTAGTAACATCCATACTTGTTTTCCTTCTCTGATAGAAAAGAATAATATTTAACATTCTTTGCATAATGGAGATGGTGAGATGTATACAATTAAAATTTATTCAGAGTTTGGTGTAATTTGTTCTTATTTAGAGCTAGGTACTAAGGAGAAGGGGACGACAGAGGATGAGATGGCTGGATGGCATCACTGACTTGATGCACGTGAATCTGAGTGAACTCCGGGAGTTGGTGATGGACAGGGAGACCTGACGTGCTGCGATTCATGGGGTTGCAAAGAGTTGGCACGACTGAGCGACTGAACTGAACTGAACTATAGTTTTATGTTATATAGACTGAGATTTTGAATATCCTGAGTTTAAATGACTAAACTCATTCTTTAACTCCTCAGTTCAGTTGTTCAGTCATCTGAGAAAATCAGCAGGATTTGGGTACCATTTGGATGTTGCAGAGTGAGATAGAGAATTTAAGGTGACACCAAATTTTCTCAATGAAAGGTTGAGAAAATGTCAATATTTACTAGTAGTGTATGAGAATAGAGAATGTATAATAAGGAAATATATTCAATATTTTGGAATGTAAGTAGATACAGATGTTAGATACTTGGAAATGTATGTCTAGAACTCAAGTGAATCTGAATCTTGGTTGAATGATTCAACTTGATTCATGATATATTGGTATTGTTCTTGAGAGTAGTTTTTGTAGAATATAGAACTAATGAAGAACAGAATATGATTGAAGATTAAAGGCAGGCAGTGGTAATTTTTTACATTTTTCTTTTATTGTAAAGGTAAGAAATGGAATTAAATGTAAGTTCAGAGTGAAAGATTAGTCAGAGGATGCTTTCTAGAATAATAGGCATTCAAATATTCTTAAAGTAGAGTGAGGTAGTGAAATCATAGAGACAGAAAATAATAGGATATGGGCGGAGAAAAGTCTAGAAGTAGTTATCAGAAGATAAGGTCAATATATTTGAAGAAAATTTATCTTAGGCAGAACAATGTAATCATTGGCACAAGGAAATTTAAGAGTAAGATTTTAACCCATCAGTCAGACGGGTTTCTCTGTCTCTTGAACACTAGTTAAACTTTTATTCAACCTAAAGTTTACAGATGTAAGATGTTCAAACTACTTCTTTTAATTAATTGGGAGAAAATGTGTTTTTTAAAGTAATTTGGAAAACTTGCAAAGTGTGCTAGCAGAACATGTACTTGGAGATCTTACTATGTTTAAATCTGGGCTTCAGTACTTATTATTAATTGTTTTATAAACTTGAATGACTTCAGCTCTTAGTTTCCTTTTCTCTAATCTAGGTTCAAATAACACCTACTGTTGATTTTTTAAAAAAACACAACATGAGAGTTCCGAGTTAAGATTTTTTTGTGGCAGAATGAGGACTGCAGCTTGGGATACTGCCTTTTAGGGGGAGCTAGGATATATAGGAGTTTTGCAACAAAGGGCAGGTAGTCATTAAAGAAACCAGATTTGTCAAGTTAAGGAATTTAGCTCTTTTCCTGTACAGGCAGATGCAAGAGTCTGGGCTCACTGATATCAATTGTTTGATATGCACCTCAGCTATCTGGAGTCAGTATCCTGTGTTTTCACATCCTGGATTTTCTCAGGGTTCACTGTAGGGAGTGACTGCAGTCTGATAGCTGCTAGATGGCAGGTATTCTTTTCCTCCCTGAGTTTCTTCAGGGCTCACCAGCTTACTTGTAGAACTGCAATCACTAATAATTGTGATATCCTTGTTACTGATAGGGCAGGAAATAGTTCATTTCAGATATCACTGGGCAATATGAGTGATTGTCATTTAATTGCTAAGTCATATTTGATTCTCTTGTGACACGATGGACTGTAGGCTGCCAGACTCTTCTGTCCATGGGGTTTTCCAGGCAAGAATACTGGAGCAGGTTGCCACTTCCTTCGCCAGGGGATCTTCCCAACCCAGAGATTAAACCTAGGTCTCCTGTATTGACAGGTAGATTCTTTACCATTGAGCCACTTGGGAAGCCCATCTGAGTCATACCAGTTAAGTGTGTTCAGTTCAGTTCAGTTCAGTCGCTCAGTCGTATCCGACTCTGCGACCCCATGAGTCGCAGCATGCCAGGCCTCCCTGTCCATCACCAACTCCTGGAGTTCACTCAGACTCGTGTCCGTCGAGTCAGTGATGCCATCGAGCCATCTCATCCTCTGTCGTCCCCTTCTCCTACCCCCAATCCCTCCCAGCATCAGAGTCTTTTCCAATGAGTCAACTCTTCGCATGAGGTGGCCAAAGTACTGGAGTTTCAGCTTTAGCATCATTCCTTCCAAAGAAATCCCAGGCCTGATCTTCTTCAGAATGGACTGAAGTGGAAGTGGAATGGAATGGATCTCCTTTTAGTCCAAGGGACTCTCAAGAGTCTTCTCCAACCCCACAGTTCAAAAGCATCAGTTCTTCGGCGCTCAGCTTTCTTCACAGTCCAACTCTCACATCCATACCCAGCATCAGAGTCTTTTCCAATGAGTCAACTCTTCGCATGAGGTGGCCAAAGTACTGGAGTTTCAGCTTTAGCATCATTCCTTCCAAAGAAATCCCAGGCCTGATCTTCTTCAGAATGGACTGAAGTGGAAGTGGAATGGAATGGATCTCCTTTTAGTCCAAGGGACTCTCAAGAGTCTTCTCCAACCCCACAGTTCAAAAGCATCAGTTCTTCGGCGCTCAGCTTTCTTCACAGTCCAACTCTCACATCCATACATGACCACTGGAAAAACCATAGCCTTGACTAGATGGACCTTTGTTGACAAAGTAATGTCTCTGCTTTTCAATATGCTGTCTAGATTGGTCATAACTTTCCTTCCAAGGAGTAAGCGTCTTTTAATTTCATGGCTGCAGTCACCATCTGCAGTGATTTTGGAGCCCCAAAAAATAAAGTCTGACACTTTCCACTGTTTCCTCATCTATTTCCCATGAAGTGATGGGGCCAGATGCCATGATCTTCGTTTTCTGAATGTTGAGCTTTAAGAGGGGAGAATATGGGAGGATCTAGGTATTATGGAGCCAGTCATATCATTGGGAGTAAGGGTTGAGCCTCTTTAAGAAAAATACTGCAAAATAAAAATCTGAAATAAAAAAAGAAAGGATATAAATAAACTTATTTACAAAACAGAAACAGACTCACAGAGAGCGAACTTATGGTTACCAGGGGAGAAGGGTGTCAGGAAGGGATAGTTACCGAGTTTGAGATTGACATATACACACTGCTGTTTTTAAAATGGATAACCAAGGACTTCCCTGGTTGTCCAATAGTTAGGGCTCTGTTCTTCCCATGCAGGAGGCACAGGCCTGATCCCTTGTCAGGCAACTAAGTTCCCACATGCTGTGTGGCAAAAAAAAAAAAAAAAAAGCATAAAATGCATAACCAACAAGGACTTAGTGTAGAGCACAGGGAGTTCTACTCAATATTATATAACAACCTAAATGGGAAAGGAGTTTGAAAAAGAATAGATACATGTGTATGTATAATTGAATCACTTTGCTGAACACCTGAAACTAGCATAGCATTGTTAATGAACAATGCTCTAATATAAAATAAAAAGTTAAAAATAATAAAAATCTTACTTTTTAAAAGTTTACCAAATTTCCCAGGCCCTGGGAGAAGTGATGCAACTGAAGAGCCTGAAGCTTTAAACTTTACCACTTCAAGGTAAATTCACTCTGGGTAGAGAAGGTAAGGTTATCTGCAGGAGTAAAGACTGCTGGGAATGTCTGTGTGTTCCAAGTTTCAAATAGCACTTTAGTGAAAACTTCCTCTGGGGCTCCCATACATGTGTATGTATAATTGAATCACTTTGCTGAACACCTGAAACTAGCATAGCATTGTTAATGAACAATGCTCTAATATAAAATAAAAAGTTAAAAATAATAAAAATCTTACTTTTTAAAAGTTTACCAAATTTCCCAGGCCCTGGGAGAAGTGATGCAACTGAAGAGCCTGAAGCTTTAAACTTTACCACTTCAAGGTAAATTCACTCTGGGTAGAGAAGGTAAGGTTATCTGCAGGAGTAAAGACTGCTGGGAATGCTGTGTGTTCCAAGTTTCAAATAGCACTTTAGTGAAAACTTCCTCTGGGGCTCCCAGTATTTGGAAACTCAAGATGGATGGGGTGGGCCCTGGAAATTCAATATAATAACAAAGTGGCACTTCCTTCCTCCCTTCTGGAGGTGGATGGTCTAGCATTTTTAGAAATTGTATTTGTGGGCTGCTAAACATTTTATGAATGTTCACTTGACCAAATGCTTAGGATGAGCTGTTTTTGCTCTTCTCTTGACCAGAATTTCCAAGCAGGAAAATATGAAAGCACTTCAAAGCAAATAATTCACAACCTGGGCTTATGTCAAGCTCTCTTGGAAATATCTTCTCCTCCTGCATAACTGATATTCAATATGCTTTTGTATGGAAACAAGTTGGATTGAAATATCCTAAAAGTACTGTCAGTGTGCTGATTTTATTTCTAACTGCTTTGGTTACCTTTCAATAAAAATTAAGAAATCAGTCTTAAATGATCAAAACATTCTCTTCATTTGTTGTTTTTGGCAAAATCTGAGCTACTAGGTATATTTTTAACATTTAGACAAGTAAGTTTGGGAGAAATGAGAGAAGTGAGAAACTAATACAACTATTTGATTATGTATTTAAGGAGCTTGCATTCTAAAAGTTAATATTTATGAAAAATAAATAATTTCTAAAATTCTTGGGTATATATTTACAAATAAAAACAGAAATGGTTTTTATGAGAGCCTGGGAAGTCTAACATTTAAGACTTATGGCATGAAAGACAATCAGCCACACTCTCCTTTGTGATTATATTCATTAGATCAAGTATTAATATTTTATTTTGTCAGAATGTAGCTGCACCTTTGTATAGCATTTTCTTTTAGATGTGATAAGTAATAATTATGCTACTATTAATACATAATAAAGGACCAAGTGGCCTGGAAAATAAACCAGGGGCTTTTCTTGTCTATCTAGCACTTTTTTTGTTGTTTGTTTGGTAGACCTTTGGAGAAAGCCTGTGGTATACAATATGTGGAAAAATCTAATCTTTTTTCCCAACTCCAAGTCATTTATCAAATTATTTCAGATTGCAAATCTAAGCACTTTTCTATAATTTAGCAACTTTCTTTCCAAGAGGTGTCTTTCTTAAAAGTGTTTAACATACTTTTAAAATCTATAAAATACTTCAAGTCTTAACTTATTAAAAAAGTAACACATAGGAATTCTCTCTCCACCAAATGGGGTAGGAGAATTCAAACGTTTCTTACATTAGTGTGTGCTTCTCTTATTGTGCCAGTTTTCCCTGAAAACATCAATGATCTCAAGGAATAAAAAAAAAAATTTAAGCACACATTCTAGACTGAAGACTTCTTGCCATGTTAACAGTGACTTAGCATGAATTCTGAGACATATGAGGTGTCTGTCTGAATCAGTACAAATGATTCAAGAAGATCAAGGCCAACACGTGCTCTGCAGAGATGGGAGTTTCTAATGTTTGGCTTTCATTGAATCTGACACCCTCATCATCAAAAGAAAACAAAAATAATGAAGATTTTATTTCAATTTATCATAATATCTATTATTAGGTCATTCAGTTAATTTTATTTCAGCTGCTTAAGGAATTAATTATTGAACATTTAATATGCACATTTGTGTGTCTAAGTGCTGAAAGAGGTTCGTGCTCTGATTTACTGCTGCACTAAGAAAATCATATCATTATTTTTTTTCAAAGAAATGTTTTACAATGACTTTAAATGATGTGCTAACCTATATATACAAATGAAACATAAATCATTTTTTATTTGTATCAATAACACTATCCCCTTTTGATAATGTTTTCAAATGACGTTTATGTGTGTGCAAGTGCTCAGTCACTCAGTCGACTCCAATTCTTTGTGACCCCATGGTATCAAGATCATCCTCAAGGAAAAGAAATGCAAAAAAGCAAAATGGCTGTCTGGGGAGGCCTTACAAATGAGAAACGGAAAGATATAAGTATCTGAATGCATCCAGAGAATAGCAAGAAGAGATAAGAAAGCCTTCTTCAGCAATCAATGCAAAGAAATAGGGGAAAAGAACAGAATGGGAAAGACTAGAGATGTCTTCAAGAAAATTAGAGATACCAAGGGAACATTTCATGCAAAGATGGCCTCAATAAAGGACAGAAATGGTGTGGACCTAACAGAAGCAGAAGATATTAAGAAGAGGTGGCAAGAATACATAAAGAACTGTACAAAAAAGATCTTCATGACCCAGATAATCACGATGGTGTGATCACTCATCTAGAGCCAGACATCCTGGAATGTGAAGTCAAGTGGGCCTTAGAAAGCATCACTACGAACAAAGCTAGTGGAGGTGATGGAATTCCAGTTGAGCTGTTTCAAATCCTGAAAGATGATTCTGTGAAAGTGCTGCACTCAATATGCCAGCAAATTTGGAAAACTCAGCAGTGTCCACAGGACTGGAAAAGGTCAGTTTTCATTCCACTCCCAAAGTAAGGCAATGCCAAAGGATGCTCAAACTACCGCACAATTGCACTCATCTCACACACTAGTAAAGTAATACTCAAAATTCTCCAAGCCAGGCTTGAGCAATACGTGAACCATGAACTTCCTGATGTTCAAGCTGGTTTCAGAAAAGGCAGAGGAACCAGAGATCAAATTGCCAACATCCGCTGGATCATGGAAAAAGCAAGAGAGTTCCAGAAAAACATCTATTTCTGCTTTATTGACTATACCAAAGCCTTTGACTGTGTGGATCTCAATAAACTGTGGATAATTCTGAAAGAGATGGGAATCCCAGACCACCTGACCTGCCTCTTGAGAAATCTGTATACAGGTCAGGAAGCAACAGTTAGAACTGGACATGGAACAACAGACTGGTTCCAAATAGGAAAAGGAGTATGTCAAGGCTGTATATTGTCACCCTGCTTATTTAACTTCTATGCAGAGTACATCATGA
>SJXQ01005423.1:49657-69981 GCA_006408695.1 Aepyceros melampus
CATGGGAAATAGATGGGGAAACAGTGGAAACAGTGTCAGACTTTATTTTTTCGGGCTCCAAAATCACTGCAGATGGTGACTGCAGCCATGAAATTAAAAGACGCTTACTCCTTGGAAGGAAAGTTATGACCAACCTAGATAGCATATTCAAAAGCAGAGACATTACTTTGCTAACTGAGGTCTGTCTAGTCAAGTCTATGGTTTTCCAGTGGTCATGTATAGATGTGAGAGTTGGACTGTGAAGAAGGCTGAGCGCCGAAGAATTGATGATTTTGAACTGTGGTGTTGGAGAAGACTCTTGAGAGTCCCTTGGACTGCAAGGAGATCCAACCAGTCCATTCTGAAGGAGATCAGCCCTGGGATTTCTTCTGAAGGAATGATGCTGAAGCTGAAGCTCCAGTACTTTGGCCACCTCATGCGAAGAGTTGATTTATTGGAAAAGATTTTGATGCTGGGAGGGATTTGGGGCAGGAGGAGAAGGGGACGGCCAAGGATGAGATGGCTGGATGGCATCACTGACTCCATGGGCGTGGGTCTGGGTGGACTCTGGGAGTTGGTGATGGACAGGGAGGCCTGGCGTGCTGCGATTCATGGGGTCGCAAAGAGTCGGACATGACTGAGTGACTGAACTGAACTGAACTGAACTGATGATCATCATTGGCTTCCCTGGAGGCTCCGATGGTAAAGTATCCGCCTGCAATGCAGGAGACTCAGGTTCGATCCCTGGGTCAGGAAGATCCCCTGAAGAAAGAAATGGCTACCCACTCCAGTATTCTTGCCTGGAGAATCCCATGGACAGAGGACCCTGGTGGGCTACAGCCTATGGGGGCCACAAAGAATTGGACATGAGCCATGAAATTGAAAGACACTTACTCCTTGGAAGAAAAGTTATGAGCAACCTAGATAGCATATTAAAAAGCAGAGACATTACTTTGCTGGCTAAGGTCCGTCTAGTCAAGGCTATTGTTTTCCCAGTGGTCATGTATAGATGTAAGAGTTGGACTGTGAAGAAGGATGAGCACTGAAGAATTGATGCTTTTGAACGGTGGTGTTGGAGAAGACTCTTGAGAGTCCCTTGGACTGCATGGAGACCCAACCAGTCCATTCTGAAGGAGATCAGCCCTGGGATTTCTTTGGAAGGAATGACGCTAAAGCTGAAGCTCCAGTACTTTGGCCAGCTCATGCAAAGAGTTGACTCATTGAAAAAGACTTTGATGCTGGGAGGGATTGGGGGCAGGAGAAGGGACGGCCGAGGATGAGATAGCTGGATGGCATCATGGACTCGATGGACGTGAGTCTGAGTAAACTCCAGGAGAAGGTGACGGACAGGGAGGCCTGGCGTGCTGCGATTCATGGGGTCGCAAAGAGTCGGACATGACTGAGCAACTGAACTGAAGTGCTCAGTCCCTCAGTCATGTCCAATTCTTTGTGACCCGTTAACTGCAGCCCACTAGGCTCCTCGGTCCATGTAATTTTCCAGGCAAGAACACTGGAGTGAGTTGCCATTTCCTACTCTAGGGGATACTCCCAACTCAGCGACTGAACTTGTGTCTCTTGTGTCTCCTACATTGACAGGCAGATTCCTTAACACTGAGACACCTGGGAAGGACTTCAAATGACATGTATGATACTAAGGCTGCAAAATGAACTCTATCATCACATAGGTACAAAATAGGTAACTGTATACTTTTATTCTAGTACACAAAAAACATATACTTGCTTAGTTTGCAGCATTTAGTATAGTTTTGTGTGAGTAATACTTGGGCAAGTCACTCTTCAGCTGATTTTTTTTTTTTAATTACTAGAAAAAAACACCATATTGCACATTTATATAATACACTTTTTTCAAATACATTTACCATGCACATGAACTTATAAAACTCATAAAGCAGGCAGGCAGACATTATTAGTTCCATTTTACAGATGAGGACATTAAGCTTTGAGTAAAATTTATCTACAGCAACAGAGCTGGTGGGTGGCAGGCTCTTCCCTAATCAAGAGCTATCCTTCTATAGCTTCTTTCCTTCCTAGAGACTTAGAATTTCATTTATTTATAACTTTAATTTTTCTATACTGTGTTTCAGTTGCTCAGTCATGTCCAACTCTATAGTCCCTGGACTGTAGCCCACCAGGCTCCTCTGTTCATGGGATTCTCCAGGGAATAATACTAGAGTGGGTAGCCATTCCATTCTCCAGGGGATTTTCCCAGCCCAGGGATCAAACCCGGTCTCCTGCATTGCAGGTGGATTCTTTACCATCTGGGCCACCAGGAAACCCAGTCCAATATTGTTTAACCATAATTATTCTAAAAAAAAAAAAAGCCTTCTGAAAAATTTTTAATAAATTTTAATGATTCTTCCTGTCTGTTATGCACAGAAATGTAGGTAGATGGTATGTACAACTTAAAATGAATACTTGCAGGGATCTGTGTTTGAGCTTATGAGCCAAAACTACATTTTCATCTGCCTACAGGCAATTGATCTTCAGCGTTTGTCTTTCCTATTGTTCTTACTTAATTTATATTCTTCAGGATAAAGCAGAAGCTGAGTTTCCTAGACCTCCAAAGCATTAGGAAATATATAGATGTCTCAAGGGAATGTTGTCATACTAGTGATAGAATCCTGATGTTTTATAACTGGATGCAAAATATCCATTGCATCTGGAACCACTCATTATTTATAAAAATACACTTTTTGGCCATTAGAATTAAGACTTTAAACAATGCTTCCAGAAATAGTAGCTAATTGACAGGAAGAGTGAGTGCACTAGTAAGATATAATATTCAGATGATTGTATTGGGATTCAGTTTCAATTTAGGACTCACCCTGTATCTGTAGAGTAAAATATGTGCAATATATAATTTAAGGAATCTTAAAATTCTTTATTCTTTAAAACATATCCTACTGCCTGAGGTCTCAAAAGTAAAAAAAGTGAAAGTGTTAGTCGTTTAGGCCTGTCTTACTCTTTGCAACCCCATGGACTAGGACTGTAGCCTGCCAGGCTCCTCTGTCCATGAAATTCTCCAGGCAAGAATATTGGAGTGGGTAATCATGCCCTTCTCCAGGGGATCTTCCTGATGCAGGGATCGAACCAATAAAGCCCTGAGATTCTCATTAATAAAGTCAAACTTGAAGTTTAAATATCTTTTCCATCTATCCATCCTTTGATTCAATATCCTTATACTAAATATTCATCACATCTATGTTCCTGACCTGTGCTAGGTATGAAGGATATAATAGTAAATTTAAGGCTTCTCCTAAATAGCCTTGGGCTTTGCCTCAGATGGTAAAGAATCTGCCTGCAATGCAGGAGGCCTGAGTTAGATCCCTGGGTCAGGAAGATCCCCTGGAGAAGGGACTGGCCACCCATTCCAGTATTCTTGCTTGGAGAATTCCATAAACAGAGGAGCCTGGTGGGCTATACTCCATGGGGTCACAAAGAGTTGGACACAACTGGACAACTAACACTTTCTTCTAATAGATTCACAATCTAAGAAAGACAGCAAACTAATGAAGTAAATAAACAATTAGAATAAAATTGCTGAATTACTCATATGGGGTGCAGAATAGGTTCTTGATAGATATTTTTGAATCAATAATTACATGTAAACAGGGCAGTGATAGCATTCCATAGAATTAATATGTAATCGAGATGAAAATACTAGAAAGAAATGTTTAGGAAACAATTGGAACCTGGGCAGGTAACTGGAGGTAATAGAAGTCAAGGACCATCAGGAACTGCTGGTAGTTTTTTTGACGGGAGGCATATGATGAATAAGCAGAAAGACAAAGCTTGAAAAATTGGCAGGAGCCATAGCTATCAAAAGCCTTCATGCCACAAGAAATTGAGATTTGTTTTCACCTGAAGCCAAAAGGGGTCTTGTAGGTTTTTAAGCAGGAAATGAAGTGTGAATATTAGACTGGAATGAGGAGATCAAGGAGACCAATTAGAAAAATATTATAGTAGTTTAGTCAAGAAATGTGGTCATCATTAAGTTCATTGCATGTGCTGTGCTTGTTTTCCCTAGAGTCCTGGTTTATTCCTATTACTCCTGACTTATTTATAGCATTTTCTTTTATCTTCAAAATTTCCCAGTTAGAATGCTAAATGATTTTGCACCTTAACATCAGAACTAAAACAGTATCAATGAAGATGGAGAAAATGGTTGTATCCTTGAGGTATTAAGATGTTTAAATGGGTAGACGTTGGATGCTTATGAAGAATGAGATAGAGGTGAAGTCAAAGATGACACTGAGATATTTAACTTACACAAGTAGATAAGTTGATACTATTCACCAAACCAAGAAAGATAAAGAGAATTCCATTTAATGTCAGGAGAGGTGATGTTCATTTCAGTCTTGGAAAAGTGACATTTGAAAAAGCTTGGAACATTCCAGTGAAGATGTCAGGTCAGCAGTTAATTATGTATGTACAGGTTGGTACTCAGTAGTTCAGTGTTATCTGAAGTGGGACTATTTATGATCTACTAAGGCAATGGCCCCCACTCCAGTACTCTTGCCTGGAAAATCCCATGGACGGAGGAGCCTGGTGGGCTGCAGTCCATGGGGTCGCTGAGAGTCAGACACGACTGAGCAACTTCACTTTCACTTTTTACTTTCATGCACTGGAGAAGGAAATGGCAACCCACTCCAGTGTTCTTGCCTGGAGAATCCCAGGGACGAGGGAGCCTGGTGGACTGCCGTCTATGGAGTCACACAGAGCCGGACACGACTGAAGTGACTTAGCAGCAGCAGCAGCAGCAGCAGCAACCACCAAGTTGAGAAAATTCCCCCAAACTAATCAGACTAAATGGATGCCCTTAGCCTAGCTACAGCCAAATCCCTGAGAAGAGAATAACACTACAGATAAGAGAGGGGGTTTTGGAATATGAGTTACTGACTTAAAATGGTGCATCTTTTATGAGATGATGCAATAGCCCCATTTCCTATAGAACCAGGACTAGAGTCAGTGGACTCTGGCAGCTGCTGCTGCTGCTAAGTCGCTTCAGTCGTGTCCAACTCTGTGTGACCCCATAGACGGCAGCCTATCAGGCTCCCCCGTCCCTGGGGATTCTCCAGGCAAGAACACTGGAGTGGGTTGCCATTTCCTTCTCCAGTGCATGAAAGTGAAAAGTGAAAGTGAAGTCGCTCAGTCGTTAGGGAGCAATTAAAAAATATGGACTTGAAGTTGAAAAGGAAACGTGATAATCAGACTTTGCTTCTTTAGAGTTTCACCTGGCTTGTCCCGATTCAGTTATGAAGACATAATCTAAGAAGGATACCAAGCAGATTGTTTTTGTTTCATAGTAAACCATAAAAGTATTTTTCTAATTTGGCCTATTGATTTTTGTTTTTAGTAACTAGATGCGTGACCTTGAGCAAAGTCACCTGCCGTCTCTATTACCACAGCTGAAAATAAGAAGGAGATTGGGTGATATCTGGCATCCATGTCAGATTTAAATTAGACACTCTAGTTTCTAGTCTATTTTATTTTTTGGCTTCATTTTTTTAAAAAAATTAAATTATTTATTTTAATTGGAGGCTAATTACTTTACAATATTGTATTGGTTTTGCCATACATCAACATGAATCCGCCATGGGTGTACACGTAGTGTTAGCTATTTTAGAAGTTGAAAGAAAATTATTATGACCATGGTTCTGGCTAATATAGGTAGCAAACGGTTTAAGTAGCAAAGTAAAAATATTGGTCTTTTCTTTCCTTCAGAAAATTCCGAAGTGGTTCACAAATAGATGCAGGAATTCTTTGTATGTTTTTCTTCTTCCTTTTGACATGCAGCAAAATCACATTTGGGAGATTTTAAAAAATGGTATAAAGCGGGTTAGACTATGGGCAACCGGTTGCTGTGGGGAAAAGTTTTTTCTCTTGGGGTACTGCCTTCAATCTTATATTCATTTTGGCTCAGATCAGTTGTAAATACCAGCCAGTTTCTGTGAAATGTAAGTGGTGTTTGCTCTGGGCTGATGGGACAGCCATGTACTGTTTGCTCTGTCAGTAGCTGTACTGGAGTATGCACGGTACATTATTCAGATCAGCTCGTACAAACCAGAGGTCCTAATTCCAGGTGGGCTGTTAGAAATCTTTTTACTTACAGCAACAGCTGTACCACTTCGGAGCCTGAAGAGCAGTAGTTCGACTAACCAACCATTGTTACAAATTCACTTTTCTCTGGTAAACAGTTTGCATAACCTAGCATAACTGATGGAGAAGGTGATGGTACCCCACTCCAGTACTCTTGGCTGGAAAATCCCATGGACGGAGGCTGCAGTCCATGGGGTTGCGAAGAGTCGGACACGACTGAGCGACTTCACATTCACTTTTCACGCATTGGAGAAGGAAATGGCACCCCACTCCAGTGTTCTTGCCTGGAGAATCTCAGGGCGGGGGAGCCTGGTGGGCTGCCGTCTATGGGGTCGCACAGAGTCGGACACGACTGAAGCGACTTACTAGCAACAGCAGCAGTATAACTGAAGGTATTTCCAACCTGATCCACACTGAAATGATAGGAACATGGGAAGCATTATCGTATTATGTTAAATTGCTTGCTTGTTGCCAACACTTATCATTTAAGACACTGAATAAAATCTACATGCCAAAATTAGGGTTATAAAATTTGTAGTTGTATTTTCTATATTATCTGTTTCCATCTCCCAATACATGAACTATGCCCGTCATATTTTTTATATTCTTACACACAGATTGCTCTAAATACTGTCATAGTTATTTTGAATATATAGTAAAACTTTTCTGGCGTAGACTATTGCTAAAGAGGAGGTTGAAATATAAGGTGCTTCACTGTTGCCTTATTATTTGCAAGTAAATAGTATAACTACAAATAACCACAAAAGAAACATTTCCAAGTGGAACTCCTGTAAGATGCTTTAATGAATATGATTCACTTCCTGATATATAATATCCACATGTGAAAAAGGGTAGAGACAGCAAAACTAAGCCCACAAATAAACTAACAACCTATAAAAGAAAATTTGTTAGTTTGAATGAATTAAATAAAACTTTATTATCTTGTTTTAAGCTATTAATTTTCTTCATGTATGTATGAATATATATATATATATATATATATATATATATATATGCTGCTACTGCTACTAAGTCGCTTCAGTCATGTCCGACCCTGTGCGACCCCATAGACAGCAGCCCACCAGGCTCCCCCATCCCTGGGATTCTCTAGGTAAGAATACTGGAGTGGGGTGCCATTTCCTTCTCCAATGCATGAAAGTGAAAAGTCAAAGTGAAATCACTCAGTCGTGTCCCACTCTTCACGACCCCATGGACTGCAGCCTACCAGGCTCCTCCGTCCATGGGATTTTCCAGGCAAGAGTACTGGAGTGAGGTGCCGTTGCCTTCTCCTATATATATATATATATACACATACATGCATATGTGTATAGATCAGTTCAATTCAGTTTAGTCGCTCAGTCGTGTCTGACTCTTTGCAACCCCATGGACTGCAGCACGCCAGGCCTCCCTGTCCATCACCAGCTCCTGGAGTCCACCCAAACTTATGTTCTTTGAGTCAGTGATGCCATCCAACCATCTTATCCTCTGTCATTCCCTTCTCCTCCTGCCCTCAATCTTTCCCAGCATCAGCATCTTTTCCAATGAGTCAGTTCTTCGCATCAGGTAGCCAAAGTATTAGACTTCAACTTCAACATCAGTCCTTGCAATGAACACCCAGAACTGATCTCCTTGCAGTCCAAGGGACTCTCAAGACTCTTCTCCAACACCACAGTTCAAAAGCATCAATTCTTCTGTGTTCAGCTTTCTTTTTAGTCCAATTCTCACATCCATACATGACTGCTGGAAAAACCATAGCTTTGACTAGAAGTATCTTTGTTGACAAAGTAATGTCTTTGCTTTTTCATATGCTGTCCAGGTTGGTCATAACTTTCCTTCCAAGAAGTAAGCATCTTTTAATTTCATGGCTGTAATCACCACCTGCAGTGATTTTGGAGCTCCTCAAAAATAAAGTCAGCCACTGTGTCCACTGTTTCCCCATAATTGTGATTTAAGTAAATCTTTATCAATAGCATAAAAGGAAACTTATTATACAGACCAAGTCTTAGCATTTCAAATTCTAAAGTAAAGGCATTCATAACATTCAGAATGCCTATAGTGTTTTTTTTTTTTCTCATTTTGCCCTATAGACTACTTAATTTTTAAGCTATTTCTGTAATTTCCATATATTATCTAATTATATAAATAGAAGTGAGTAATATGAAAGTGAAAATATGTCAACGGGCAATAAGCATGTGTATAATTGTTTAGTCACTAAATCATGTCTGACTCTTTTGCAACCCCATGGACTGCAGCCCACCAAGCTCCTCTGTCCATGTCCATGGGATTTCCTAAGCAAGAATACTGGAATGGGTTGCCATTTCCTTCTCCAATCAATCTTCCCAACCCAGGGATCCAACTCATGTCTCTGCATTGGCAGGTGGATTCTTTACTGCTGAGTCACCAGAAAAGTCACATCCAGATGTGCTCTTGCCTCCTAGAGCACAATCATTTATTGCATACAGACTAAAGTACTCCACAGATACTCCATTTAGAGAAAAGGGAAAAAAGAAAAAGAAATTCATATACTTTAAAAAGGTTTATGGGAGATAAGTTTGCAAGATGCTTTCGCTTTAATGTTAATCACATTTTATAATATTTAGCAATCAATGATATGGACTTCAGGCAGAATATTCATTTTACATACATGTAATTTGATAGTTGAAATTGATCTTTCCCTTTCCTTTTACTATAGCTCATTTTCCTTTTGAGAGCTAAATAAAGTAGGGTTCAAGAGATTCAGGTAATTGTTTAAAAATCTCATGGTTCAATGTCAAAAGTTCAAGAATACAACCCTAGAGATAGAATGACCTCATGTGGTCAATTGCTTCATGTTGATGGTATTTTCATCTTCAAAAGTTACCTGACCTTGGGGACTTGCTGGCAATCCAGTAGTTTAGACTCTGCACTTCCAATGCAGGGAGTACAGGTTGGATCCCGGGTCAGGATCTAAGATCCCACCTGACATGCAATGTAGCCAGAAACAAAGAAATAAAACCATCAGAGAAATAAAACAATAAAACAGTAACATTCTCTTGACTTCCCTGGTGGCTCAGATGGTAAAGCATCTGT
The DNA here is from genome assembly GCA_006408695.1 of Aepyceros melampus. Taxonomy (NCBI): domain Eukaryota; kingdom Metazoa; phylum Chordata; class Mammalia; order Artiodactyla; family Bovidae; genus Aepyceros; species Aepyceros melampus. The sequence goes on from SJXQ01005423.1 coordinate 58,826, forward strand.
CTAAAATGGGGAGAGCCAGGTTTGAGCCCTGGGTTGGAAAGATCCCCTGGAGAAGGAAATGGCAATCCACTCCAGTAAGTTGCCTGACATCAATGCATTTTTTTTTTTTAATGTATTAAGAAATCTTCACTAAATAATCTTCATGATTTGGGATAAAAAACACTCAAGCAAAGAGACAGACTACTTTTGGATGTACTTGGAAAATTAGTAATATGACCTGAGAATTTGGACATAGTAAAGGCTTAATGATTTCCTTTAGATTCAAACAGAGACACAGCAGTTGAACTATATTTTCTCAAAGATAAGTTTAAAAATTTGAGAAAATGACTGTACCTTCTCTAACTGAAAAGAACTGCTGGGAATTCTTTAAGGAAACCCCTAAAAATTCTCCTCTTTAGATTTCTAGATACATATGTCAACTAGTAGCTAAAGTGATAATTACGAGAAGGTTAAAATATTACAATATGTTGGCAAAAAGAATGTAAACGAAATATGTAAAAGAAAGTTGCCAGAACAAAAATAGATTCAAACAGAGACACAGCAGTTGAACTATATTTTCTCAAAGATAAGTTTAAAAATTTGAGAAAATGACTGTACCTTCTCTAACTGAAAAGAACTGCTGGGAATTCTTTAAGGAAACCCCTAAAAATTCTCCTCTTTAGATTTCTAGATACATATGTCAACTAGTAGCTAAAGTGATAATTACGAGAAGGTTAAAATATTACAATATGTTGGCAAAAAGAATGTAAACGAAATATGTAAAAGAAAGTTGCCAGAACAAAAAATAAAGATATATTTATCATCTTCATCCCAGGATGAAGAGATATAAATTTTACATGATTACTAATATCAAGAAAAGTGACAAAATGTTTATTGTTCATCTTAAAATCAAGCTAAGAAATGTTGGCCCTAGTGTAAAATCACATTTCTTTATAACCTTTCTTTTTTGACTATGCTAATAATGTTCTTCAACTTCATCATGTAACAAGAACATATGGAAAGGTATAAAGTGTGGAGTTTTCAGCTCCCATTTTTATTGACTCATCTAACCATGAGTATTTAAACAGGGAATGTCCTCTTGTTCTACTAATATTTGGAAAGGCTGCAGGAGTTGCTGCCTGAGGAAACAATAGCTTACTTACCCTTAGTGGAGCAGGAAGAATAATTTATTGACTAAGCTTGGACTAGGAATAATAAGTCCATCAGAAAGAGTCCTGTCATAGAAAATCTTTGTGCTCTCCCATTATTCAAAACCATCTCCTCCTGCTTCAGGGTTAATTTTTGCTCTTGATAAGGTAAGTAATCTACATAGACATGTATATGAGTATCTGTTCTTCCTTAACAGTCCGTCTTGTTGATCTAAAATCATAGTTTATATATATATATAAACACATACATATATTCTCTATTAGCACTTAACATTCTACATCTAGTAGCTTTCCTGTTTAAGTCCTTTGAGTAAATAAAATGCAAATAAGATGGGAGGACAACATTGTAAGCCATTATCAGTATTTTATAATTAAGTCTAGTTACTTTTTCAAATTTCTCCTTTAGGTTAGTTTTTCAGAAGAAAGATAAGCCATAATATCTTATTTGAGAGAAGAGCTGAAACATTATACATTGGCAGAGAGGGCAGAGAATAGAAATGCTAAAGTCAAAATCTACGTGTGAAATAATGAGAAGGTGTTAGATTCAGGGTCATACACCAGTGGCTGTGTTTATGCATGGGAAGGACTTTAAACTTCTCTGGTCCTGTTTTCTCACCTGCAAAATGGGAGTCATAATTTTTAATAATGATATTTATCTTGAAAGTTCATATGAATAAATAAAACTTAAAATATTCTAGTCCGTGGCATATGGTAGGTTTACAATACATGTTAGCTTCCTTGCTATTTCTCAGTTTTCCTAAGAGAAGTAATATATTCATCTGTGAAACAGAGTGGCCTTTATAATTAAGTTCTAGGGTTAGTGAAAAGTGAAAAAAAGATGAAAGCCCAAGTTAATATGCCTTCAACTGGCACACAGGGTCATTGTAATTAACTTTACTATAACATTATGTCATTATATTATCTATTATTATATCATCATTATTTTGTTTGTATAGAGTGTGTGCGTGCTAAGTTTCTTCAGTCATGTCTGACTCTGTGTGACCCTATAGACTACAGCTAGAAGACTACAGGCTCCTCTGTTCATGTGATTCTCCAGGCAAAAACACTGGAGTGAGTTGCCATGCCCTCCTCCAGGGATCTTCCCAATCCAGGTATTGAACCTGCATCTCTTATGTCTCCTGGATTGGCAGGCAGGTTCTTTACCTTAGTGTTAACCTGGGAAACCCTGTTTGTGGAGAGTAAAATAGTTTTTTAAAAAGTAGCATTTCATATAATCAAACTAAATGGATAAATGAGTGCATTAATAAACATATATAAATAGACAAAAAACATTTTTTGTAACATATATGTTCACACATATTCACATGTATGTGAGATGCCTAAATTCAATAGGCTTCTCCCGTTCTTATTGGTTTGGGGAATGTGAATATATTTTGTTTGTTTTCTTCCAGTTGTCTTATGAAAAATGAAGATTCAAAATCCAAATGTCTCAAATGCTGGTGTATTGAACTGAGTTGTAAAAAAGATAAAGAGTTACAGCCAAACATCAAAAATTGTTCATAATACAAAAAAAAAGGCATTTTCTCTGTCCACTACCTGACCTGTGAAATGGAAAAATGCCCATCAGTGTTAACGATGTATGCCAAAGAGGATAAAAAATTGAGAACTCTTCATACTTAATATGTGCAAGTGTCCAGGTAATAAATCAGTGCTGATGGATTAGCACCGTCATACAGAGACACATGTCATTTTAGTTAAAAGGATTTAGGGTGATTCTTGGCCCTAGAAACTTTAATCCTATGGCTAATATTGAGAGTAACAATTATCTGAAGATTAAAAAAACTCTCATTAAGCACATCTTTAATTTAAATAGAAAGTAGGCATTAAGCATGTCCTTTTGTTTGTTTCCTAAGAAGATAGATTTGTATAATATTTTTTGAAAATATGATGGTTAACGATTCGTCTATTTAACAATTTAAAATTTCACTGAGTTAACAAGGTAAAATTTCGTAGGAATAATATAATACTTTTAATTAAAACAACAAATATGAGAAATGCAGCATATGTAATAAGACAAAGGTTCAAATTTTTATCGTTCAGTTGAAAAGTAAATTTTAGGACATGGTGTATGTAAATATCCATTTAATAGTATATTTGATTTATTTGTTGACATTTGCCTTCTCTATAACCCCTGGGATTTGAGTCCAAGTTAATCATACAGTGTCCCGGTGATTACGGCCACAAATTAAACTTGACTCTCTTCATCACCCTTACATAGTTCCCCACCAGGAACGAGCTCCATATCACCTGCCAGTTTATAGCCCACCTCTTTCTATCTTTGTCCTGCTGACAATAAATCCCCTTGCCAGTTAATTGAACAGATGTACCCAGTGCTGCTCCTGAAGATCCTCAAAGCCAGGCTTTGATAGACAGTTTAGAAAGTGGCACAATAAAATAACAAAAGCCTTTTAACTGAGAGCACTGCTTTGTTATGCTTAGAACGTTAAGGTCACTCCAGCTCATTCTGATCGTGGGGATCTTAATTTTTACTCAACCAATTTACTTGCAGCTGTCATTCTTTCCAGTATTAAAAGTTCAGCTCTTCAAGTGTGGGAATAGGAGGGATGGTTGTGTGGGGAATGAGAAGAGCTTGTTACAAACTAAAAATGGCAAAAACAAGTAAAATCTGGCTTGGCTCTCAAGTACAAAAAGTTATTTTCAAAGCCTATAAATTATGACATAGTGATTAACATGTAATTTAAATATATTTAAACAACAATTATATCACATTTCCAGCCCAGCTAATTGGCCTCACAGATGTTCCCTTGTAGATGTATTGCCCTTCCAGGGAGATATGAATGAGGTGCTTTTTATCATGGAAAACAGAAAAAAAAGCAAATGGAAAAAATGGAAACAGAAGCATAAAAAGCAGCCAGTAACCCTAAAAACAATGAACACTAAGGGGAATTTGCTTAGCATTTTTTCCCATTTTAATGGTGAAAACTAGGAAGAACATGAAGACACTCTTATTACTGTGACGGTATCTGGCAGTGTGTCCAGAAGCAGAGTTGGCAGGTTGCTGATGGAAAGACTTATAAATGCAGGACAGCAGATGCATTCAAATAAAGCATGGCCACACTTCCTGTCTTGGAACACACTAACTGCAAGAGGTCTAGTTATTTTTAATATGATGCCTTTACAATTGAAGATGGCCTAGCCCAGATAACGAATATAGATAATAAAGTATTTCCTGATGAAAAATGACTTTTAAGTTATTCTTTTGATCATTTATCTCTCAAGTTTTATAAAATGCTAAACATGTAGCAGGGAGTGCTAGTTTTTCAGCCACAATTCAAACATTACCCAGTGTAACAACTCTTGCAAATAAGAGGTCAAAGGAACACTGGTGATTATGAATACTTGAAATACTTTGCCTTTTAATATATAATCATAGAATTGAAATAAATTCACTCCAGCCTCACTTTACTCTTGCTTTTTTCTTTCAACAATCTCAGGAAATGTTTGATCATACAGTGTAAACTGGGAAAGGCCACTGGCCAAGCCTTTCCTAGTATATCATGATATCTCCAGCATCTAACATAATCCCTATGCTTTTATCATAGAAATTTTACAAATATTTACTAAATGCTTGTCAAATAATTCAAGTTTAATGAAAGGGTAAAGCCAAGATTTGTAATATGATAAAGTTCCAATAGGCGGGTCATCATATTTTTGTACCAGCTCTCTATTATAACATATCACTGGATTATATGGAATATTTCTTTCTCAGATTTATGAACAAATGAATTAGGTTTAATAACTTTCTGAAAGATAACAAAATATATTTCAGGTAATGTGGAAAACAGGTAAGCATTTAAAAATGCTTCTTTAATGAGAAGCCTTGGCAGTTTGATTGCTTGAATTTAAAAATCTGATTTAGCAGGTGCGAACATTTAAATTTTATATATCCTCTACATTTGTATAATAGTGCAGAGTTTACAAAGTTTATTCATATGTAAAATACCTTATTTCTCCATTAAGAATAGTTATCTTCATTAAGAATAAGGCAAAGAGGCCAAGGATGAAAATGAGATATTTCATGATTGACCACATCACTTATGATTGGACGGGAGCTCAGTCCTAACAATACCATACAACAATCTGTCTACTCTACAAAGCTCCTCATATGCATTGCATAACAAATATATCCAAATTTCATGTTATATCCTTTAGTGTGTTGTTAGTTATGTTACTAGAGAAAAAAAGAGATTAAATATTTTCTATATCATCACATAAGTGACTCAGTTATGGGCAAAGTTAAAATCTAAACTCAGTGTAGGTATTCAGAGCTTGTTACCTTAGGTTCAGAAGACTCCGTTCCATTCAGTCACTCAGTCNTGTATCTATCATTTCTGAAGAAATTGATGAGGACATATTCCAATAAAATAAGCATTTCTAGATATTTCAAGGAATAGTTGATCTGGTTAAAGATTCAGTTCAATTCAATTCATTTCAGCTGCTCAGTCATGTTCAGCTGTTTGCCACTCAATGGACTGCAGCACACCAGGACTCCCTGTCAATCACCAACTCCTGGAGTTTACTCAAACTTATGTCCATTCAGTCAGTGATGCTTTCTAACTATCTCATCCTCTGTCATCCCCATCTCCTCCCACCCTCAATCTTTCCCAGCATTAGGGTCTTTTCAAATGACAGTTCTTCATATAAGGTGGCCAAGGTACGGGAGTTTCAGCTTCAACATTAGTCCTTCCAATAAATATTCAGGACTGATTTCCTTTAGGATGGACTAGTTGGATCTCCTTGCAGTCCACGGGACTCTCAAGAGTCTTCTATAACACCACAGTTCAAAAGCATCAATTCTTTGGCGCTCAACTTTCTTTATAGTCCAGCTCTCTCATCCATAAATGACTACTGGAGAAACCATAGCTTTGACCAGACAGATCTTTGTTGGCCATGTCTGATTTTTAATATGCTCTCTAGATTGGTCATAACTTTTATTCCAAGGACCAAGTATCTTTTAATTTCAAGGCTGAAGTCACCATCTGCAGTGATTCTGGAGACCCAGAAAAAAATAAAGCCTGTCGCCTTTTCCATTGTTTCCCATCTATTTGCCTTGAAGTGATGGAACCATATGCCATGATATTAGTTTTCTGAATGTTGAGCTTTAAGCCAACTCTTTCACTCTTCTCTTTCACTTTCATCAAGTGGCTCTTTAATTCTTCTTCACTTTCTGACATAAGGGTGGTGTCATCTGCATATCTGAGGTTATTGATATTTCTCCCAGCAATCTTGATTCCAGCTTGTGCTTCTTCCAGTCCAGCGTTTCTCATGATGTACTCTGCATATAAGCAGGATGACAATAAACAGCCTTGATGCACTCCTTTCCCAATTTGGAACCAGTCTGTTGTTCCATGTCCGTTTCTCACTTTTGCTTTTTGACCTGTATACAGATTTCTCAGGAGGCAGACCAGGTAGTCTGGTATTCCCATCTCTTTCAGAATTTTCCAGTTAATGTTGAGCTTTAAGCCAACTCTTTCACTCTTCTCTTTCACTTTCATCAAGTGGCTCTTTAATTCTTCTTCACTTTCTGACATAAGGGTGGTGTCATCTGCATATCTGAGGTTATTGATATTTCTCCCAGCAATCTTGATTCCAGCTTGTGCTTCTTCCAGTCCAGCGTTTCTCATGATGTACTCTGCATATAAGCAGGATGACAATAAACAGCCTTGATGCACTCCTTTCCCAATTTGGAACCAGTCTGTTGTTCCATGTCCGTTTCTCACTTTTGCTTTTTGACCTTATACAGATTTCTCAGGAGGCAGACCAGGTAGTCTGGTATTCCCATCTCTTTCAGAATTTTCCAGTTTATTGTGATCCACACAGTCAAGGGTTTGGCATAGTCAATAAAGTTGAAGGAGATGTTTTTCTGGAATTCTCTTGCTTTTTCAATGATCCAGTGGCTGTTGGCAATTTGATCTCTGGTTCCTTGGCCTTTTCTAAATCTAAGATGTTCTAAATCAAAATTATATTTTTAAAAATTCAAGGAAAATGTTTCTACTTCTATTTTGATCACTGCTGCTGCTCCTGCTAAGTCACTTCAGTCATGTCCGATTCTGTGCGACTCCATTGACCGTAGCTCACCAGGCTCCCCCTTCCCTGGGATTCTCCAGGCAAGAACAATAGACCAAAATTTGTTTTAATATCAACTAGAAAGATACATTGTTAAAATATTATAATTGTAAAACATTATATTTCTGTCAAACTAACAAGGAAAATATGGAGTAATATTCTAGAGAAAATATATTTAGAAATGAGCTGCTGTGAGGTAGCTTCTGCTTTTTCCTGGGATCATTTGTCTGAATTAAGACAGGGGATCAAAATTTGGGCTAGTAAAACTACAGCAAGTAAGAAAGAATCAAGGATACATAATGATGCTTCAAATCTCTAGGTATTAATATAAAGTTGTAAACTGATCCAACAGTCCTCAAAAGGAATATATATTCACATTTTTATATTCCCAGTGTAATTTTCTGACTATCTTGAGGATAACCTCTTTGTATAAGAACTGGATATATTATTTCCATGTACTTTTGTCATGGTATTATAGGGTTATTCCTCCTGAGGATCCGATCACCTTTTTAGTCAGGCCCATTAAATAAAACTGGTTCAGGTCCAGTAATTTGGCTTGAACAGCTGCCCATCAGCCTATCATTCATTAATTCATTTGCCAATCATTGTTGAATAAAAGATATTGCTCACCATGTTGCAGTAATTAATCATTGTTTAGCATTCTGTAATCTTAATGCTATAATTCATCATTAATATATATTTTTTTCCCTAGCCTGAGTTGGGTGTCTATGATTTCATTATTCTTTTTCTTTTCTTCTTTCTTTCTTTTTTTCTTTTTATTCTCTTGAGCACATTCTTAGTTTCTGGCACAAGTTTGTCTAAAACTTAGCTTGTATTTTCCCTGTCTTAGACTTGGAATCAGTCATTTCTTAATGAATTACTACTTTCCTTTTCGATTTTATTTTATTGTTATTGTGCAGTTGCCTAGACTGCAGCATACCAGGCTTCCATAGTTTAATATTGAAGTATAACTGCTTTACATTGTTGCCTTATTTGCTGCTGTACAACAGAGTGAATCAGCTATAAGTTTACATATATCACATTCCACTTGAGTATCTCTCCTATTTCCCATCCCCATCTCACACCCTATGTCATCGAGGAGTTTTGAGCTGAGCTGCCAGTCCTATCAAGCAGCTTCCCACTGTTGTTGTTCAGTCCCTCAATCATGCCTGACTCTTTCTGACCCCATGGACTGCAGCATGCCAGGCTCCCCTGTCCCTCACCACCTCCAGGAGCTTGCTCAAACTCATGTCCATTGAATCAGTGATGCCATCCAACCATCTCATCCTCTGTCGTTCCCTTCTCCTCCTGTCTCCTATCTTTCCCAGCATCAGGATCTTTTACAGTCAGCTCTTCACATCAGGTGGCCAAAGTACTGGAACTTCAGCTTCAGTCCTTTCAAAGAATACTCAGAGTTGATTTCCTTTAGGATTGATTGGCTTGAACTCCTTGCAGTCTAAGGGACTCTCAAGTGTCTTCTTCAACACCAGTTTGAAAACATCAATTCGTTGATGCTCAGCCTCCTTTGTGGTCCAACTCATATCTATACATGACTACTGGAAAAAGACCACACAGACCTTTGTTGGCAAAGTAATGTCTCTGCTTTTTAATATGCTGTCTGGGTTTGTCATAGCTTCTCTTCCAAGAAGGAAGCATCTTTTAATTTCATGGCTGTAGTCACTATCCACAGTGAATTTGTAGCCAAAGAAAATAAGTCTGTCAGTGTTTCCATTATTTTCCCACCTATTCGGCAGAAACGATGGAACCAGATGCCAAAATCTTAGTTTTTTGAATGTTGACTTTAAGCAAGTATTTCTCACTCTCTTCTTTTACTTTCATCAAGAGGTTCTTTAGTTCCTCTTCATCTTCTGCCATAAGGTAGGCGTTTTCGGCATATCTGAGGTTACTGATGTTTCTCCCTTCAGTCTTGATTCCAGCTTTTGCTTCATAAGCCCAGCATTTCTCATGATGTACTCTGCATATAAATTAAACAGGGTGACAGTATACAGCCTTGACACATTCCTTTCCTAATTTTGAACCAGTATGCTGTTAAGTGTTCGGTTCTAACCATTGTTTTTTGACCTGCATGCTGGTTTGTCAGGAGGCAGATAAGCTGCTCTGGTATTCCCATCTCTTTAAGAATTTTCCACAGTTTATTTTGATCCACATAGTCAAAGGCTTTAGCATAGTCAATGAAACAGATGTTTTTCTGGAATTCTCTTACTTTTTCTATGATACAATGAATGTTAACAGTTTGATCTTGATTCATCTGGAATTTCTCGTTTCATGTACTGTTGAAGCCTAACTTGGAGAATTTTTAGCATTACATTACCATCATGTGAAATGAGTGCAATTTTGGGGTAGTTTGAACATTTTGTGGCATTGCCCTTCTTTGGTATTAGAATGAAAATTTACCAATGGTCATCTTCCCACTAGCTATCTATTTTACACATGATAGAATATATATTTCTTTTGACAGTAGTGAAGCAAATACTGTAATAGCATCTTCTGCCATCCCTGGAATTAACTATATTGAGATGAATTGTCACTGCTTGACTCAGGGATGCTTTTTCCTCTCTCACCAGTCTATTTCTCACCAGTCCATTATAACTCTAGTGAATAAACTGACCTTAAGGCCCTCCAGTAGAATATAGTTACTTGGTGAGTTTCTGCAGTTTATTAATCCAGCATACCCAATTTCCAGATTATTTTTAATCCCTGCTACTACCATCTGACTGGTTATTCAGGTATTTGCATTTCACTTTATATGAGACTTCGTTTTCTCCAAGTTCCCAAGAGTCATTTTTGTGGTGTGTTAGCATTGAGTCTTGCCAATTAATTAACCCTATATCATGAGAAACTTCTCTCATAATTATAAAACATCACTTTTATATTCGGCTTTATTGATTGAGCTTGAATCAAGATTGCCGGGAGAAATATCAATAACATCAGATATGCAGATGACACCACCCTTATGACAGAAAGTGAAGAAGAACTAAAGAGCCTCTTGATGAAAGTGAAAGAGGAGAGTGGAAAAGTTGGCTTAAAACTCAACATTCAGAAAACTAAGATCATGGCATCTGGTCCCATCATTCCATGGCAAATAGATGGGGAAACAGTGGAAACAGTGAGAGACTTTATTTTAGGGGGTTCCAAAATCACTGCAGATGGTGAATGCAGCCATGAAACTGAAAGATACTTGCTCCTTGGAAGAAAAGCTATGACCTACCTAGACCATATATTAAAAAGCAGAGACATTGCTTTGATAACAAATGTCCATCTGATCAAAGCTATAGTTTTTCTTTTTTTTTTTAATTTTAATTAATTTTTGTTTTTTAGTTTGTTTTGCTATACAATACTGTATTCATTTTGCTATACATTGACATGAATCAGCCACGAGTGTACATGAACTCTCAATCCCGACCCCCACCTCCCGCTCCCGCCCCACACTATCTCTCTGGATTATCCCTGTGCATCAGTCCCAAGCATCCTGCATCCTGCATCGAACCTAGATTGGCAATTCATTTCACTTATGATATCATACATGTTACACTGCCACTCTCCCAAATCATCCCACCCTCTCCCTCTCCCACAGAGTCCAAAAGGCTGTTCTATACATCTGTGTCTCTTTTGCTGTCTCATATACACGTTTATCATTACCATCTTTCTAAATTCCCTATATATTTGTAAGTATACTGTATTGGTGTTTTTCTTTCTGGCTTACTTCACTCTGTATAATCGGCTCCAGCTTCATCCACTTCATTAGAACTGATTCAAATGTGTTCTTTTTAATGGCTGAGTAATACTCCATTGTGTATATGTACCACAGCTTTCTTATCCATTCATCTGCTGATGGACATCTAGGTTGCTTCCATGTCCTGGCTATTATAAACAGTGCTG
>SJXQ01005423.1:70050-144152 GCA_006408695.1 Aepyceros melampus
CAGCTTCATCCACTTCATTAGAACTGATTCAAATGTGTTCTTTTTAATGGCTGAGTAATACTCCATTGTGTATATGTACCACAGCTTTCTTATCCATTCATCTGCTGATGGACATCTAGGTTACTTCCATGTCCTGGCTATTATAAATAGTGCTGCGATGGGGTACACGTGTCTGTTTCAATTCTGGTTTCCTCAGTGTGTATGCCCAGCAGTGGGATTGCTCAAAGCTATGGTTTTTCCAGTGGTCATGTATGGATGTGAGAACAAATCACTGGTCTAGGTTCGATACAGGATGCAGGATGCTTGGGACTGATGCACGGGGATAATCCAGAGAGATGGTGTGGGGCGAGAGGGGGGAGGGGAAAGTCGGGATTGGGAGTTCATGTACACTCGTGGCTGATTCATGTCAATGTATAGCAAAACAAATACAGTATTGTAAAGCAAAACAAACTAAAAAATAAAAATTAGTTTAAAAAAATTAAAAAATAAAGAAAGAAAGAAAGCTGAGCACCGAAGAATTGATGTTTTTGGACTGCAAGGAGATCCAACTAGTCCATCCTAAAGGAAATCAATCCTGACTGTTCATTGGAAGGACCGATGCTGAAGCTGAAACTTCAATATTTGGGCCACCTGATGTGAAGAACTGACTCATTTGTAAAGATCCTGATTCCGGGAAAGATTGAGGGCGGAGGAGAAGGGCAGAAGATGAGATGGTTGGATGCCATCATCAATGCAATGGACATGAGCTTGAGTAGACTCCAGTGATTAGTGATGGATAGGGAAGCCTGGTGTGCTTCAGTCCATGGGGTCACAAAGAGTCTCACATGACTGAGTGACTGAACTGAACTGAACTGAACTGATTGATTGAGCATCTTCAGATCCAGTGTCAGATATATTCCCTGGATTTCTGCTGTTACATATTGATTAGATCCTGAACTTCCTCCAGGATACAGGTACTTTTCGCTTTTACTAGATATAGAATGGTTCTAATTATGTCAATTCATCTACCTGCTTAATTATGTAAATCCACAGTAATTTTTAGTTGGTAGCGAAGAAAAAAGTTGTCTTTTACCTTGAAAAAAACAGATGTTTTTTCTAGCTAGCAGAGGTGCTTGCATCATCGTCAGACTCTGAGGTAGTGTAAGACTTCAGAGAGGGCAGTAGTCCTTTTCCATAGGTACCACAGGCACAAGAATTCCTAGTATTCAATATATTCATATGTACGACTCTAACTTCCCACATACAGAAACTCAGAATCTCAGTCCTTCCTAATTAGTCCTCAGCATTTGGTGTAGTGGACTTGCCAAAACTGAAAACTCAAACTTTCTTTATGTCTCTGTGACTTATGTATATTCTGGGTTTGAAATCATTTCATTTTTGTTTTGCCCTCCAGGTAAAAGAAATAATAATATTTTTATGCTATCACAAAATTCTCCTCATATTTATTCTTAGCCTTTGATGTTTCATGGTTCTAAATCTTTTGTTATCTTTTCAAAGTGAATCAATTTTCTCTGGTAATTAACACTAAATCCCCAAATCTTTATAATTAGGAGTTTTCACTGTAGTCCCTGTATACTGAATTGCTTACATTCATCAGTTAATTCCCTCTAACTGTACCCATTCCAGTGCATGAGAGATGAACAGTTTAAGAATCAGATTACTACCAAAACCCATGGATTATGATTTCTCCACCTACTATTAGTACTTGGACATTTTTTCCCAACTAGCCAGTAGATGATTGGTCTCCAATTACCAGTTCACACTTGCTTCATTAACCCACACTTGCTTTTGACTTTCTTAGATTTTGTTTCTTAAGGAATAAACACAAGCAGATTATTGCATAAGAATTCTGTGGGGATTGCTCTGAGTGGTCAGAGAAAGAAGTTGAACTGTAAACAAAGGTATCAGCTAATCTCACAGGTATTTTATCAAAGCCCTTCAGAGCAACTCCAAATTGAGGCAAGAACACAATACTTTTATATCTTTATATCAAACAGGTATTATATGTAGACTGCTCTGAGGCAAGGCTCATGACTTTGGGTGAGGAGACTCCTTCAACAGAAGATGATATCTGGAGAGAAATTCAACTGAGAGTTGTTAGCCAACTGGGAAGATGAAGGGAAGATCTTTGGTCTTGAAAGGAGAATCTAGATGGCCTGCCATCACCTGATGTACATATATACTTATGCATGCATATTTATGAATCTACATAGATGCCTAGAAACATGAAAGTCCTAATGATAACAAGTGTTTACTTCTAGGGAAGAAACAAACTGTGTCAACCAGGGATTAAGAATATATATTGCCTTATTTGTTTAGGTTAGGCATTCCCTGGTAGCTCAGCTGGTAATGAATTCACCTGCAATGCAGGAAACCCTGGTTCAATTCTGGGTTGGAAAGATCAACTGGAGAAAATACACTACCCACTCCAGTTTTCTTGGTCTTCCCTGGTGGCTCAGTTGATAAAGAGTTTGCCTGCAATGTGGGAGACCTGGGTTCAGTCTCTGAGTTGGGAAGATACCCTGGAGAAGGGAATGGCTACCCACCCCAGTATTCTGGCCTGGAAGATTCCATGGGCTGTATAGTCCATGGGGTCATGGAGTTGGACACAAATGAGTGACTTTCACTTACTTACTTATTTAGTTATTTTTTCACAATAAAATGCATTGGCATATTATTCCTATGATAAAAAAGATCCATGAACTAAAAAGTAACTATTTATTTGCAATTGATACAAATTTCAAAAGAAATATTTCCTAAATGAAGTGGGACATGGATACAAGTCAATAATTACATGAATAAGAACTTGGAATGTCTTAAAGATATTGTTAAAATAAAGTGTATCTTTATTTTTTCAGATTGAGTAAAGTGTGCAATAACAAATAAGGAAAATCAAAGAAAATGCCACACTAAAGTTTTGTACAAAGTTGTTACTCAAATGATGCAAATGATTTTGAATCACTGATATGATTAAGAGAAGTTTACCTTTCTTTAAGGATTTCTCCCTTAATTGACTTAGAATGTTTACCCTATTGAATTTTAGATGAATATATGCAAGTATCATGAGAAACGTTGGGGTGGAAGAAGCACAAGCTGGAATCAAGGTTGCCTGGAGAAATATCAATAATCTCAGATATGCAGATGACACCACCCTTATGACAGAAAGTGAAGAGGAACTAAAAAGCCTCTTGATGAAAGTGAAAATGGAGAGTGAAAAAGTTGGCTTAAAGAAAACGAAGATCATGGCATCTGGTTGGGACTGGTTGGATCTCTTTGCAGTCCAGGGGATTCTCAAGAGTCTTTTCCAACATCACAGTTGAAAAGCATTAATTCTATTTGCAATTTTTTAAGGAATCTCCACACTGTTTTCCATAGTGGCTGTACTAGTTTGCATTCCCACCAACAGTGTAAACTGATTCAAATGTATTCTTTTTAATGGCTGAGTAATACTCCATTGTGTATATGTACCACAGCTTTCTTATCCATTCATCTGCTGATGGACATCTAGGTTGTTTCCATGTCCTGGCTATTATAAATAGTGCTGCAATGAACATTGGGGTACATGTGTCTCTTTCAATTCTGGTTTCCTTGGTGTGTATGCCCAGCAGTGGGATTGCTGGGTCATATGGTATTTCTATTTGCAATTTTTTAAGGAATCTCCACACTGTTTTCCATAGTGGCTGTACTAGTTTGCATTCCCACCAACAGTGTAAGAGGGTTCCCTTCTCTCCACACCCTCTCCAACATTTATTTCTTGCAGACTTTTGGATCGCAGCCATTCTAACTGGTGTGAAATGGTACCTCATTGTGGTCTTGATTTGCATTTCTCTGATAATAAGTGATGTTGAGCATCTTTTCATGTGTTTGTTAGCCATCCATATGTCTTCTTTGGAGAAATGTCTATTTAGTTCTTTGGCCCATTTTTTGATTGGGTCGTTTATTTTTCTGGAATTGAGCTGCATAAGTTGCTTGTATATTTTTGAGATTAGTTGTTTGGCAGTTGCTTTATTTGCTGTTATTTTTTCCCATTCAGAAGGCTGTCTTTTCACCTTGCTTATAGTTTCCTCACTTTTTAAAATCCAGATGCATATCTGAATTATCTAGGAATTTTTTTGAAAAATGCAAGTGCCAAAGTATTGCTTTTTTTTTCACCAGAGCTCTAGATATGTTTCTAATGATCAGCCATGTTTAAAAACAACTGAATTATATGATGATCTTTTACTTTTATCTAGTTTGTTTCACTTTTTCTATGTCATATTCAGTGCTCTCATTTCAGTTTATGTTTTTCAGTTTCTCCATCTCTTTTTTTTGTTGTTGTTCTTTCTCAAGCCTTTATCAAATGTAGTATAAAAGCTTTTGCATATTATATATGCATAACATATATATTTTAGAAAACTTATGAATTTTTGCCTAACTAAAAAATGTATGACATTTGGTTCCACCTGTTTGACTTAGTATGAATAGAGTGCTAGATTTCTAATTTTAAAAAAACATATGCAACAAGCAACAGAGGTTCACTGTATAGCACAGGGAAGTATAGTCAATATCTTGTAATAACCTATAATGGAAAATAGTTTCAAAAATAATATATGTGTATATGCACCTTGCTGTGCACTTGAAACACTGTAAGTCAACTATACTTCAATAAAATATAAATATTAAGAGAAAAACACAAGGTAAAAAAAAACATTTTGCTATGTTGGCTTTAAGGCTTTTTTCTGCCACACATGTCCACACCTATATTTATTAAAATTAAAAGTTAATGAAAACAGCTTTTCATGACCAAATAATATTGTAACATATGACTCTATATAATTATCTAATCATTATCTTCTTTTGAGACATTAAGTTATTTCCAGTATTTTAGCATTATAAATATTATTACTTTAAAAGTTCAAGAGTTTTTAAAAATCTTTAAACTTCTTTTATTTCCCTTTCCACTTCTTTGAGGTGAACATTTTCATGTATTTATTGATTATTGCCTTTTTTTCAGTGAAGTACCTGTGAATACCTTTTTGTAAAGCATTTTAGGTAGGATCGCAAGCTTCTGGAATAGTGCCAGATACATAGTAAGTACTAAATAAGTATTTGTGGTGTGATAAATGAATTAATAGCAAGGATATTAACCCTCATCTATCATATTTGTTTTAAATGGGATCAAGCCTTATGAAAAAATTTTCCTCCATACATGTATTATACAAAACAATGTGATCATGGTTCTTAGTCTTTATAACCTAATTTTTTTTCATTCCTTTGTTTCCCCACAGTTCATCCATGAGCTCGGATTTCCCACATTACAACTTCAGGATGCCTAATATTGGATTCCAGAACCTGCCACTCAACATATATATTGTGGTTTTCGGCACTGCTATATTTGTCTTCATCCTTAGTTTACTCTTCTGTTGCTACTTGATTAGGTAATCAATTTTCATTCTATGTTGCCCGAATATATGTAAGCAGTCAATAATAAATCAGCTTTCTGCCCTTAAAGTGTTTTAAACCTATGGTAATTAACAAATGTTCTAAAATTAAGGTGGGTCCATGATTCATTCACTCTCACAAATCCTCCACAACTAGCTCATTCTCTTTAATATTATATTTATATATATAATGTTTATAAATTTTTATTAGTCACTAAGCCATGTCTGACTCTTTGCGACCCCTTGGACAGTAGCCTGCAAGGCTCCTCTGTTCATGGGACTTCCCAAGCAAGAATACCGGATTGGGTTGCCATTTCTTTCTCCAAAGGATCTTCCCAGCCCAGGGACTGAACCCTCATCTCCTGCTTGGCAGATTCTTTACCACTTCGATGCATTTTAGGAATCAATATTTATTATATACTTACTGTGTGCCAGACCCTGTGCTGTGTGTGCACTGCAATTAAACAAGGTAACCTTATTATCTTTATTTTTCAGAAGTTAAATAATTGCCCTATAGTCACACAGATGAAAAATTGGTTAGACTTGGGACCCAAACCTAGTTGTGTCTGACCTTAGAGCATGTGCTCTTAACCACTGAAAAAATCAAAATAAATCATACTTATCAGCTTCATTTGGCTTCATCGGCTTCATCGCCAATCATATTGGCTTCATTTCCAAAATAACCATTTCAGAATTTCATAATCACACTCAAAGGACATATTTGTACACTGAGGATATTCTAAAACTTTTCTATTAAAGTACAGTTGATTTACAATATTAAAAACGTTTTTGAGCCTAGATTTTTTTAATGAAGACAAGAACCTACTTTACTTTTCTTTTAGTAACAGATGGCAAGCTGTTAGGTTGGCCAAAAAGTTCATTCAGTTTTGCCCATAAGTTGCTACAGAAAAAAACAAACAAATTTTTTGGCCAACCCAATACTTAAGAAAAACAAAATATTCCCCATTCTTACCTCCTTTCGAGCTTCCCTGGTGGCTCAAATGGTAAAGACTCTGCCTGCAATGCAGAAGACCCAGGTTTGATCCCTGGGTCAGGAGATCCCCTAGAGAAGGGAATGGCTGCTAAATAAGTCACAATTTATTATTACTAGAATGTTTCCTGAAAGAATAGCAAAAAGATTTTTCTGTTAAATGCATCTGTCACAGCAAATGCAAGATAAAATAATGCAAACGGAACATGGAACAACAGACTGGTTCCAAATAGGAAAAGGAGTACGTCAAGGCTGTATCTTGTCACCCTGCTTATTTAACTTCTATGCAGAGTACATCATGAGAAACGCTGGACTAGAAGAAACACAAGCTGGAATCAAGATTGCCGGGAAAAATATCAATAACCTCAGATATGCAGATGACACCACCCTTATGGCAGAAAAGTGAAGAGGAGCTAAAAAGCCTCTTGATGAAAGTGAAAGAGGAGAGTGGAAAAGTTGGCTTAAAGCTCAACATTCAGAAAACGAAGATCATGGCATCTGGTCCCATCACTTCATGGGAAGTAGATGGGGAAACAGTAGAAACAGTGTCAGACTTTATTTTTGGGGGCTCCAAAATCACTGCAGATGGTGACTGCAGCCATGAAATTAAAAGACGCTTACTCCTTGGAAGAAAAGTGATGACCAACCTAGATAGTATATTCAAAAGCAGAGACATTACTTTGCCGACTAAGGTCCGTCTAGTCAAGGCTATGGTTTTTCCTGTGGTCATGTATGGATGTGAGAGTTGGACTGTGAAGAAGGCTGAGCGCCGAAGAATTGATGCTTTTGAACTGTGGTATTGGAGAAGACTCTTGAGAGTCCCTTGGACTGCAAGGAGATCTAACCAGTCCATTCTGAGGGAGATCAACCCTGGAATTTCTTTGGAAGGAATGATGCTAAAGCTGAAGCTCCAGTACTTTGGCCACCTCATGTGAAGTTGACTCATTGGAAAAGACCCTGATGCTGGGAGGGATTGGGGGCAGGAGGAGAAGGGGACGACCGAGGATGAGATGGCTGGATGGCATCACGGACTCAATGGACGTGAGTCTGAGTGAACTCCGGGAGTTGGTGATGGACAGGGAGGCCTGGAGTGCTGCGATTCATGGGGTCGCAAAGAGGCGGACACGACTGAGCGACTGAACTGAACTGAAAATATTAGTTAAGGCTTCCCTGGTGGCTCAGTGATACATAATCCAGCCTTGTGCAAGAAGATCACACATACCATGGAGCAACTAAGCCCATGAGCCACAACTGTTGAGCCTGTGTTCTAGAGCCTGGGAATTGCAACTGCTGAAGCCTGCATACTCTAGAGCCCATGCTCCACAACAACAGAAGCCACTGCAGTGAGAAGCCCACACACTCTGCAATTTGAGAGTAGCCCCTGCTCACAACTAGAGAAAAGCCCGCGCAATAAAAACCCAGCACAGCCAAAAATAAATAAATAAAAATTTAAAAATAATAATAAAGAAGTTCAACAAACCACATAAAAATGGGCTTTTGGCAGGGAGTTGTTTTCTTGTAAAATGATTGACAATCCATGACTAACAGCAAGTATTACACACATGCATGCATGCACGCATATACACAAAGAGAGAGAAATGAATTTCTGTAAAAAGAGAATTGTGCCTCATGGCATGTCTAAAATATTTGAAAACTTACATCCTCACAAAAACCAACACACTGATGTTTGTAGAAAGAAGCTGTACCCATAATTACCAAAACTTAGAAGCAACCAAGATATTTTTCATTGAAGAATGAATTATAGTGATCTAGATAATAGAATGTTATTCAGCTCTGAAAGTAAATGAGTTATATCTAGCATTGAAAAGACATAGAGGGATCTTAAATGCATATTTCTAAGTGAAAGAAGCCAATTTGAAAATGCTACATACTATATGATTCTAACTATATGGCATACTGAAAAAGGTAAAACTATGGAGACAGTAAAAAGATCACTTGATGCCAGGAGCTAGGGGAGAGGGAGGGATGAACAGGTGGAGCAAAAGAATGTGTAGGTCAGTAAGACTATTTTATATGTTACTATAATGGTGGGTTTCGTTCGCATGGTCTAGGACATCTTCATTTATTTATTTTTGACCATGCCACGTGGTGTGTGAGATCTTAGTTCTCCTACCAGGGATTGAACCTGAGCCCCTTGCATTAGAAGCACAGAGTCTTAACCACTGGACCACAGGAAAGTCCCTTAGGACATCTTCATTTTGTTATCCATAAGGAGTATTTCTAGCATATCCAGTAAAAGCATGTATGTTTTATTTATTAAAATTTTTAAATTTTGTATTGGATATAGTTGGTTAACAGTGTCATGTTTCAGGTGTGCAGCACAGTGATTGTTATATATGTATGTGTGTAATTGCTATGGCTTTGGTTATATTGTTTTTCTGTGACAGAGTAAATCAGCTTTCTCTCTTTTTTTTTTTTTCTTATTCGGCTTATTTTGATTATTCCATCACAATAAGAGTATAATTGGAGTAGTAAATAGCAACCCACTCCAGTATTCTTGTCTGGAAAATTCCACAGACCAAGGATCCTGGTGGGCTACAGTCCATGAGATCACAGAATTGCACACAAGAGTACGATGGAGGACTGATAGTGCTTTGGGGATAGTATTTGCAATCAGGCAAATGTTATGTTTAGCTTAAAACTAACAAGATTGGATCTTAATAGATTTGTAGTAGTGATCATACCCTGTTCCTTGATAAATTGAGTCATTGTTAACTGAGTAATTCTCATTTGGGAAGCATCTCAGACTTTGCGAATAACCATTTGGTGAAGTAGTTATTATATTTCCTCAGTAGCATTCCTTCTTTTTCTTCCATCTCATGCATGGATGTCTAGTTCACTCTATTGAGTTTCCCTGGGGGCTCAGATGGTAAAGAATCCACCTGCAATGCCAGAGACCTGGGTTCAGTCAGTGGGTTGGGAAGATCCCCTGGAGGAGGGCATGGCAACCCACTCCAGTATTCTGGCCTGGGGAATCCCCATGGACAGATGAGCCTGGCAGGCTATAGTCCATGGGGTTGCAGTCAGACACAACTGAGTAACTAAACACAGCATAGTGGTAGATACCTGTCATTGTGTATTTTTTTTTTTTTAAAAAGGATCTGATTTCTCAACAGAAACAGTGGCGGAAAAAAATAAAAGCATTGATATTCATTTAAAAAAAAAAAAGAGGCTCACTTTCACCATTACCATTCAACATTGTACTAGAAGTTCTAGCCAGAAGATGTAGGCAAGACAAAGAAATAGAGGGTATTCAATTGGAAAGAAAGAAGTAAAACTATCTCTTTTTGAAGATGACCTGATTCTATATATAGACAATCCCATAGAATATATATACAGACACACACACAAAAAAAATCTAGGAGTAACAGACAAGCAAACTTGGAGAATATAGAAGTAACACCAAAAAATCAGTTATATTTCTGTTCACCAGTAAGGGACAATCTGAAAAGGAAATAGATGAAACATTTATAGTAGCATCCAAAAGAATTAAAATCCTAGGAATAAGTTTAACCAAGGAGGAAGGACTTATACACTGAGAACTATAAAATATTGCAGAAATAAAGAAAACCTAAGTTAATGGAAAGATTTCAGGAACTGGAAGACCTAATATTATTAATATGGCAGTATTCCTCAAAGCAATCAACAGATTCAGTGCAAAGACTCAAAATTCTAATAACCTTTGATACCAAAATGGAAAAACTGATCCTCGGAGGTCTTAATGACCCAGATAACCAAAATCATGTGATCACTCACCTAGAGCCAGACATCCTGGATGTGAAGTTAAGGGGGCCTTAGGAAATTTTACTGTGAACAAATACCAGACCACCTTACCTGCCTGCTGAGAAACCTGTATGCAGATGAAGAAGCAACAGTTAGAACCAGACATGGAACAACGGACTGGTTCAAAATTGGGAAAAGAGTACATCATAGCTGTATATTGTCACCATGCTTATTTAATTTTAACTTATATGCAGAGTACATCATGTGAAATGCTGGGCTGGATGAAGCACATGCTGGAATCAAGATTGCTAGAAGAAATATCAATCACCTCAGATATGCAGATGATACCACTCTTGTAGCAAAAGGTGAAGAGGAACTAAAGAGCCTCTTGGTGAAGGTGAAAGAGGAGAGTGAAAAGGCTGGCTTAAAACTCAACATTCAAAAAACAAAGATCATGGTATCCAGTCCTATCACTTCATGGTGAATAGATGGAGAAACAATGGAAACAGCGACAGACTTTATTTTCTTGGGCTCCCAAATCATTGCAGACGGTGACTGCAGTCATGAAATTAAAAGACATTTATTTGTTCCTTGGAAGGAAAGCTCTGGCAAACCTAGATAGCATATTCAAAAGCAGAGACATTACTTTGCCAACAAAGGTCCATATAGTCAAAGCTATGGTTTTTCCAGAAGTCATGTATGGATGTGAGAGTTGGACTATAAAGAAGGCTGAGTGCTGAAGAATTGATGCTTTTGAGCTGTGGTGTTGGAGAAGACTCTTGAGAGTCTCTTGAACTGCAAGGAGATCCAACCAGTCCATCCTAAAGGAAATCAGTCCTGAATATTCATTGGAAGGACTCGTGCTGAAGCTGAAACTCCAATACTTTGGCCACCTCATGGGAAGAACTGACTCATTTGAAAAGACCCTGATGCTGGGAAGGATTGAAGGCAGGAGGAGAAGGGGATGACAGAGAATGAGATGGTTGGATGGCATCACCGACTTGATGGACATGAGTTTGAGTAGCTCCAGGAGTTGATGATGGACAGGGAAGCCCAGTGTGCTGCAGTCCATGGGTCACAAAGAGTTGGACACGACTGAGCGACTGAACTGAAACTTGGTGACTGCTTTTGATTGAGGTTCCCAGGGGTAATGACTGTATTATTGGTGTTATTTTACATTTAGTGTAGCATAGTACTATTATTATGCATATTTAAAGGTGATTGTTCTATTAAAAATCTACTGTGGTGTCATACATGAGGAAGACTTATTCTTATGTCTAACCTTAATTTTTTGTGAAACAGTTTAAACTAAGGAAAAATATTACCTATTTAGGCTTTCAAAATACATTATAAAAAATTTTTTTAAACATATTATATTCTCCTTAATTTTAGAAAATAAGGAAAAATAAGATTTTTCTTAACAGCAAGAAGACAGCTGAATTTAAAAATGAGTAAAAGGGATTGCCCCTGATGATCCAGTGGTTAAGAATCCACCTTGCAATGCAAGAGACACCAGTTCAACCCCTGGTCCAAGAAGATTCCACATGCTGCAGGGCAGCTAAAGCCCATGCCCCACAAATACCGAGCCCAAACACCACAACTACCTGAAACCTGTGTGGCCGAGAGCCCGTGCTCCCCAACAAGAGAAGCCACCACAGCTTCTCAGCCTAAATAAATGAATATTAAAAAAATAAAAAGGTGAAGGGCTTAAATAGCCATTTCTTTAAAGAAGATAAATAGACAGTCAACAAGCACATGAAAAGGATGTTCAACAGAATTGGTCATTAAGGAAATGTAAGTTAAAACCATAACAAAATTCACAACAGGTAGATGCTATAGTCAAAAATATGGAAAATGATAAGTGTTGATAAGGATATGGAGAAATAGGAACACTCATACATTTCTGATGGGAATGTAAAATGGTATGGTCACTGTGAAGAAGAGTTCATCAACTCTTTGAAAGTTAAACATAGAATTACCATAAGACCCAGAAATTTCACTCCTAGGTATATACCCAAGACAAATGAAGAAGTATGTCCACAAGGAAGTTTGTATACTATGTTTATAGCATTATTGATGAGAGCCAAATGGTGTAACAACCCAAATGCTCATCAGCAGATAAATGGGTAATAAAATTGTGGCATATACATACAGTGAAATATTATTCAGCCATATGAAAGTAGTGATGTACTGATACTTGCTACAACTAGAAAGAGGCTTGAAAACATTATACTAAATGAAAAGCCAGATACAGAAAAGTCATATGTTGTATGATTTATTTTATGTAATGTATCTATAATAGACAAATCCATAGAGACAGAAAGCAGGGAAGGTGGGATGGGGACCAACTTAATGACTACCAGATATTTTTGATGAATAAATGTGGTTTTTTTAAGATTTATTTATTTATTTTATTTTTTGGCTGTGATGGGTCTTTGTTGCTACACTCGGGCTTTCTCTAGTTGTGGCAAGTCGGAGCTACTCTTCATTGCAGTGTGCTTCCATTACGGTGGCTTTTCTTGTTGTGGAGCATGGGCTTTAGACACACAAGCTTCAGTGGTTGCAGTGTGTGAGCTCAGTAGTTACAGCTTTCTGGCTTAGTTCCTCCACAGCCTGACTCTTCCTGAACCAGGGATTGAACTGGTGTCCCTTGCATTGCAAAGCATATTCTTAACTACTGGACCACCAGAGAAGCCCGAAAAAGTTTTGAAATTAAAGTGAACTAGTTAAAAGACACCTACTCCTCGGAAGGAAAGTCATGACCAATATAGATAGCATATTCAAAAGCAGAGACATTACTTTGCCAACAAAGGTCCGTCTAGTCAAGGCTATGGTTTTACCAGAAGTCATGTATGGATGTGAGAGTTGGACTGTGAAGAAAGCTGAGTGCTGAAGAATTGATGCTTTTGAACTGTGGTGTTGGAGAAGACTCTTGAGAGTCCCTTGGACTGCAAGGAGATCCAACCAGTCCATCCTAAAGGAGATCAGTCCTGGGTGTTCTTTGGAAGGACTGTTGCTAAAGCTGAAACTCCAGTACTTTGGCTACCTCATGCGAAGAGTTGACTCTTTGGAAAAGACTCTGATGCTCGGAGGGATTGAGGGCAGGAGGAGAAGGGGAAATAGAGGATGAGATGGCTGGATGGCATCACCGACTCGATGGACGTGAGTCTGAGTGAACTCTGGGAGTTGGTGATGGACAGAGAGGCCTGGTGTGCTGCAATTCATGGGGTCACAAAGAGTCGGACACGACTGAGCGACTGAACTGAACTGAACTGAGTGGTTTCACAATGTTGTGACTATTCTAAGTACTACTGGATTAGATACTTTAGGACGGTTAATTGTGTGTTATATGAATACAAGTAAAAGAATGATAGTATTTTTAACTGAGTCAAGAAGAAATACAAAGTATTAATAACTATATATCTAATAAGAAAAGCATTCCCACAAAGAAACTGCAAGCCAGGTAGCTTCACCAGTGAATTTCTCCATTTAAGGAAAAAATACTACTCTTATGTGACTTTTCCAGAGAACAGAAGTAGAAGAAATATTTCTTAACTCAAATAATGAGGTCAGATAATTTTGATTCCAAAGCCTGACAAGGACATTATAAGAATGAAAATTATAAACTAATCTCTCTCATGAACAAAATATTAGTAAATCAAACTCAAGGGTGTGCAAACTGGTGGTACATCACAACCAAATGGAGTTTTGTTCCAGGAATGAAGGTTGTTTTAACATCTGAAAATCAATCAATACAGTGTACCACATTAACAGTAAAAAGGAAAAGTATGATATGATGGGGAAAAAAAAGCAGTTGACAAAAATACATACCTATTCATGATTTTTTTTAATCTAAAACTAGGATACAGGGACCTTTGTTTATTTGAATAAAGATATGTACAAAAAATTTAGAGAAAACATTGTATTAATAGTTAACTATTGATAAGGACATTCACTGTCACCACTTTTATTTAATATTGTACTCAAGGTCCTGGCCAGTGCAGGGGGGAAAAAGTAAAATAAAGAATAAAGAACAAAATCTGTGAAGGTTAAATAGTTACTATTTTCAGACAAAATAGACACAGGATCAATGTACAAAAATTGAATTTTTTTCTATGTAGTAGAAACAGAATTTTTAAAATTTAAATACCATTTACAGTAAATCAAAAATTATAAAATACCTAGGAATAAATTTAGTGAAGGATATATGTGTTATACATAGAAATGTGTACAGAGAAAGAAGGCCTACTAGAGTACGCTGTATTCATAGGTTGGAAATTCAGTCTTACAAAGATGTCAGTTCTTCTCCCCAGTTAATCTAAAAATTAAACACAATCACAGTCAAAATCCCAACAGGTTTTTTGTGGAAATTGATGAGCTCATGAAATTTATATGAAAATGCAAAGGCCCCAAAATAACCAAAATAGTTAAGAAGAATAAAGTTTGAGGACTTACACTACCAGACTCCAAAATTTGTTACAAAGGTCCAGTACTGAAAACAGGGTGCTATTCACCCAGCACCCAGATATTCTGTAGTAAAAGGAATCAAAGCTCTTTGAAAGAAGTCATTAACTCCACAACTGAGCATGGAAAGTAAAAGATGAGCTTGTCACATGTTTTGGTGCCAGTGAGCTAGAAAATGCATGGGAAAGGATGAGGGCATGTTGAAAGGCCACAGGAGTCAATCTGAAGGAGGGCCTAAAAGCCTAAATCTGAGCAACAAAATAATGATCATATTAAATTATAACCTGTAGATTAACACTAATATCCCTGAGTCCATGCTGATATAAACAAATGAGGGAGAAAGGGCATCTTTTCCTTACAGAATAATCCCAGTTAATTTACAAGGAATTAGGAAACCATGAAACCACCACTAGGCAAACAATACAGAACTGTTGCAAGCAGGATGTCTTGATGCTAAAATCAGTGGGCAAAAGCTTGAGAAAAAATAAACTTTCATAATTTCAACATCGCTCCCCCAAGTGATATTGATATTTGCAACTGGTATCGATCGGTTGCAAAGGGGAAAATAGTAACTTTACCATGGGGAGACCCAGTTGCTGCTGCTGCTGCTAAGTCACTTCAGTCGTGTCCGACTCTGTGTGACCCCAGAGACAGTAGCCCACCAGGCTCCGCCATCCCTGGGATTCTCCAGGCAAGAAGCTGGAGTGGGTTGCCATTTCCTTCTCCAATGCATGAAAGTGAAAAGTGAAAGTGGAGTCGCTCAGTCGTGCCCGACTCTTAGCGACCCCATGGACTGCAGCCTATCAGGCTCCTCCATCCATGGGATTTTCCAGGCAAGAGTACTGGAGTGGGGTGCCATTGCCTTCTCCGGGGAGACCCAGTAGACACTGCCATAACCAAATGATCATGTTTGATACATCAGAATCCTGAAAAACAAGGAAAAACTAAGGAACTGTCACAGATTAGTAAAAGCTAAAGAGATGTAACTAGAGGCAAGCTGGGATCCTGAATTGGATCACAAGATAGGAAAAAAATATTAGTGAAAAAACTGGTGAAATTCAAATAAAATCTGTTTGGTTAATACTGCTACTGCTAAGTCACTTCAGTCGTGTCTGACTCTGTGCGACCCCATAGATGGCAGCCCACCAGGCTCCCCCATCCCTGGGATTCTCCAGGCAAGACTGGAGTGGGTTGCCTTTTCCTTCTCCAATGCATGAAAGTGAAAAGTGAAGGTGAAGTCGCTCAGTCGTGTCTGACTCTTAGCGACCCCATGGACTGCAGCCTACCAGGCTCTTCTGCCCATGGGATTTTCCAGGCAAGAGTACTGGAATGGGGGTGCCATTGCCTTCTCCTTAGTTAATACTGTATGAGTATTAATATCAAAATATCAGTGTTAATTTCCTGCTTTTGATCATTGTACTACGGTTGTATAAGATGTGAATATTGGAAAACTAGGGAGAGAAGTATATGTGAACTCTGATATTTTTTGTAGCTTTCCTGTAAGTCCAAAATTATTAAAAAAAAAAAAAAAACTGGCATGGTACTGACACAAGGTGCATTAGTTTCCCAGGGTTTCTGTAACAAAGAACCACAAGATAGATGGCTTAAAACAATAGAAATTTATTAATCTCTCACAGTTCTAAAGGCTAGGAGTTCAAAATTAAGGTGTTGGCAGGGCCATGCTACCTCTGAAGGCTATCTGGGGAGGATCTTTCCTTGCTCTTCCTAGTTCCTGGTGGTTATCAGCAATCCTTGATATTTTTTGACTGGTAGGTGCATCACTTCTGTTTCTGCCTTTGTCTTCACTTGGCCTTCTTCCTTGTGCCTCTGTATGTCCTCTCATCTTCCTCTAAGAACAACAGTCATATTGGATTTATGGTCCACCTTCATCATAATATGACCTCATTTTAACTAATATAGTCTGCAAAAATTATATTTCTACTTACGGTTACATTCTGAAGTAGCAGTTTTATATTAATTTTGAGGGGGCTCTGTTCAATCTAGTACACAAGAATTGACAAATAAACCAGTGGGACAGAACAGAAACTCTAGAAACAGAACCACATACTGGTCTGACTTAAACAGCAGATATATCATGGCAACACAGTGGGGAAGGATCTTTTCAATAAATGAGTCAAATGAAAATCTCCATGTGGGTAAAAAGAATCTTGACTTCTACTTCATGTCATACATACAAATTCCAGATAGATCATGAACCTAAATGTGATAGGTAAAATAAATTATTTTCACAGTACACACATGAGATTATCTTCATGATCTGGAGGTTGACAAAGATTTCTTTAACTGCACACAAACAGAACTAATGTCATTGCAAAGAGTTTATAAACAGGGAGGGTTGATAAGCTGGTGCGTGTGTGCTCAGTCATTGTCCAGCTCTTTATGACCCCGTGGACTGTAGCCCGCCAGGCTCCTCTGTCCATAGGATTCTCCAGGCAATAATACTGGAGTGGGTTGCTATTTCCTCCTCCAGGGGATCTTCCTGACTCAGGAATCGAACCTGAGTCTCCTCCATCAGCAGGCAGATTCTTTATCACTGAGCCACCTGGGAAACCCAACTGGGCTTATTAAATTAAAAGCTGTTGTTCATCAAAAGATAACATTAAGAGGATGAAAAAAGCCATAGAGTAGGAGAAAATAATTGCAGTACCCAACAATGGACTTGCACCTAAAATATTTAAAGAACTTCTACAAATCAGTAAGGAAAAGACAGTCGACTCATTTCTTAAGTGGACAAAATACTTGAATAGGCATTTCATAAAAGAATATATCCAAGCAGCTCTCACCTTCTGAGTTGGCCCACACTCTGTCTGTGGAGTGTGTTTCTCTCTAAATAAACCCACTTCTTACCAATTACTTTCTCTCACTAAAGTCTTTCTGCAATGAAACTTTAAAGTCTCATTGTAATGAAGCAGAGCTTCATTACATCCAGAGACCAGGTGTGATCTTGAAACCAGACAGGGCCCTATGGGGCTCCCAAGGATGAAGGCCTTTCTGTCTCCCATTTCTTTTTTTTAAATTATTTTTTGGTTGAAGGATAACTGCTTTACAGAATTTTGTTGTCTGTCAAACATCAACATGAATCAGCCATAGGTATACATATGTCCCCTCCCTGTCTCTCATTTCTTGTAGGCAAGACTTCAGTCTCCCATGACCTTCCCTGAGTTCCAAAGGATGGATTAAAACAGATACTCATCAAAGGAGGAGCAGCAGCCAAGAAACCAGTGAGGCAAGATTAAAGGGACCAGAGAAGTCCATCAGGATTAGGAGACCCGTCACCTGAGATTAAGTGAAAGTCTCTCATGTCTGACTCTGCGACCCCATGGACTATACTGTCCATTGATTTCTCCAGGCCAGAATACTGAAGTGGGTAGCCATTCCCTTCTCCAGCGGATCTTCCCAACCCAGGGATAGAACCCAGGTCTCCCACATTGCAGGTGGATTCTTTACCAGCTGAGCCACCAGGAAAGCCCAAGAATACTAGAGTGGGTAGCCTATCCCTTCTGACCCAGGAATCAAACACAGGTCTCCTGCATTGCAGGATTATTGAGATTACAGAAGTGCAAGCCCTGCTCACACCCTAATCTTGTTAGATACCACCTTTGAGCCCTTATAAAAACCCTCATCAAGTTCTCTGGGGTTGAGACACATAGTTTTTCAAGGCAGAAACCTGTCCTGTCTCACTTTGCCTGACAAAACAATAAAGCTATCCTTTTCTGCTTCACTGCCCTGCCTCAAAAAGAAGTTCCAATCAGGCAACAGGTGTATGAAAAGGTCCTAAACATCATTTGGGAAATGCAAAATTAAAACCAAAATGAGAGGGTACTTCTCTGGCAAGCCAGTGGTTAGGACTTTACCTTCTAATGCAGGGGATGTGAGTTCAGTCCCTGGTCAGGGAGCTAAGATCCCATATGCCTTGTAGCCAAAAACCAAAACAGAAAACAGAAGCAGTATTCTAACAAATTCAATTAAGATTTTTTTTTTTAAAGTCCACATCAGGGACTTTCCTGGCAGTCCAATGGTTAAGACTCCCTGCTTCCACTGCAGGGGAATGCTGGTTCAATCCCTGGTCAGGGAACTAAGATCTCACATGCCACATGGCCAAAATAATAATGATAATAATAATAAAAATTAATATATATTTTTTAAAAGTCCACATCAAAAAAAAAGAAAGAGAAAACCAAAATGAGATACCACCGAACACTCACCAGATTGGCCAAAAAGTTTTAAACTGACCTTACCAAGCTGTGGCAAAGATGTGGAACAACTAGAACTTTCATGTATACTACCTACCCATAGGAGTAAAATTTGTACAAACACTTTGGAGCAGCAGTGCTACTCCTAGGTATATACTCAACAGAAATGAGTCTATGTGTCCACTAAAAGACATGCAGAAGAATTTGTATAGCAGCTTTATTTGTAATAGCCCCAAACTGAAAGTAACCTAAATATTTGTCAACAGTGAAATGGATAGTTTCATATTTATTCATAAAATGGAACACTGTCAGTCAAAAATAACAATTACTGCAGCAACATGGATGCATTTCTCAAGTGATTGTTGACTGACAGAAGTCAACACAGAAGAGTATACACCAAATGATCCATTTATGTGAAGGTCAAAAACAATCATAGTGAATCTACAGTGATAAAAATTAGGAGTTTTGGGGTGAATGTTGATTGGGAAGAGTCATTTCAGGGATGTTGGAAATGTTCTATGTGCTGATCTGGGTGATAAACTAGTATGTGTAATTATTTTTTTAATATGTGTTTCTTGAGTCTTTTGTTCATTGTTAGATATATATTATACTTCAATTTTTAATTAAGAAAAATGTGATATATTAAATATTATAAATAGAAAAAGAATTGAGGCTTCATTAAAATATTTTAGATTTTGTTTTAATGAGATTGAACTTGATCTTATATGTTTGAATAATGTTCTATGGTTCACTGGTCACTTTCTCATAACATAGTAGTGGGTATGTCCTTTGAGTGTATTCTAGAGTAAAGATTCTAGATTTTAAACCATAAATGATACAAATTAATACCAAAAATAGGAAGTTTAAAATTTTTTTCAAAGTCTTATATGGAAATCTCAATATTGCATTGCTCATTTCTGTCTTTTAGGCTAAGACATCAAGCACACAAAGAATTTTATGCCTACAAACAGGTGAGAGAGATTTACTTAAGACTGGCTTTGATCTTGTTTTTCACCAAATAATGAGGGCTCAGGTTTCCACGCATATTTTGAACTGAGACTGGATTTGCTTGTGTTCATTTTAGCATTTTGCTTGTCAGTTTGCAGTACAATACACTTCACTTTAAGTATTAAGTATTACTTGAAGTTATAGAGAGTTCAAATGATAAAATAATACAATTTAATAGGGAACTCTGGTGAACATTTTGCTAAAGGGAAATGCTGTAGCTTAAAATCCTAAAGTTACTATTATTCTAATGGAGTTCAGAGGTCCAGTAAATGAATTTTTTACCTTCCTCCTTGTTAAAAGACATACTAGTTCCTTGGAAGTAACCAGTTGTATTATACTGATCTCATCTCCTCCCTTTTTACTTTAAATATTAATTCACATCATACCACTGAGAAGTCCAGATACTTCTGTCATTGTTGTTAATTCCTTGCCCTTAGTACTGTCCCTTTGCTGATTTGTTCTTTAATAAATCTAGCTTTTCTTGAAGGCCCGTAAAATTTTTTTTTTTCTTCCATGTGTCATCCATTAATATTTTACCACTGACACCAAACAGTGGGCCTAGGTGTTCCTTAATTTTCTTTTGAAATATTTTTGTCATTCTTAGTAGTTTGGGAGGGGGAAAGAAGGGAGGGCACAAACTTCAGTTTATTTGGGTCTTTAATCTTGGTGATACTGATGTTACAGAACCATGTCATCATTTTAGAATTACATATCTTTTTGTCCATCTTTTGTCTGTGTTGCTTTGAAATCTGAGCTCATTGGTGAGTTCTTTAGATGTCCACACTGATATTCATAGGTAACCCCACTCTTCTCGATGGGTCCCATGGGATTCATTTACAGAGATAAATATCTTAGTTTTCTAATGGAATGAATCTGTTTGTCTCAATTTTGTCTCAAATTGTTTTTTGAGAAACCTTTATACTGTTTTCCATAGTTAGTGGCTACACCAACTTACATTCCCACCAACAGCATAGGAGAATTTCCTTTTTTTCCACACCCTCTCCAGCATTTGTTATTTGTAGATTTCTTAATGCTGGCCTTTCTGACTGGTATGAGGTAGCACTCATTGTAGTTTTGATTTGCATTTCTCTGATAATTAGTAATGTTGAGCATCTTTTCACATGACTGTTGGCCATCTGTATGTCTTTGGAGAAATGTCTATTTAGATCTTCTGTCCATTTTTCAATTGGATTGTTTTTATTACTGAGTTGTATGAGTTGTTTGTTTATTTTGGAAATTAAGCCCTTTCCAGTCACATCATTTGTGACTGAAATGTCAATTGTGACACATATTTTCTCCCAGTCTATAGGTTTTCTTTTCATTTTGTTTATGGTTTCCTTTGGGCTTCCCAGGTGACTCAGTGGTAAAGAATCTACCGACCAATGCAGGAGACGAAGGAGACATGGATTTGATCCCTGGGTTGGGAAGATGCCCTGGAGGAGGAAATGGCAACTCACTCCAATATTCTAAGGGGAGAATCCCATGGACAGAGGAACCTGTTGGGCTGCTGTCCATGGGGTGGCAAAGAGTTGGACACAATTGAGCACGCATGCATGCAGTCTCCATAAAGTTAGGTTAGGGACAACACCTGGATGAATTTCAAGCCCATTATATAACTCTAGATAGAGCTAAAGTTTTCTGAGGATAGTGATGTGTAATAATAAGCAAAGCTTCAAAAATTAAGGTTGACCTTACCTTTCATTCTTTTACAAATTACCAGGCAGTCCCATGAGTCAAAACTGTGTTTTACCAAATCATGAGGCAAGCAGTCTCATTTACTTTCCCCCCATATTAGCAATTACTCCAGATTGGCATGTATAAATGTTGTCTCCCAGAATTTAATCTGTTCTCAAAGAGATTTTAAAATTGCTTTTAAGAATATTTCACCATTGCTCAAGTTAAAAGAATATTGCTGAAATGTTCTGTCTCAAACTGTAAAAGAGATTCTCCTCAATACTGAATATGAGGTGATATGAGCTATCATATCACAAAGAAAAATATTTGTGAGTAAAATGAGGCATATTTCAAATTACAGATATAAACAGGCATAAAAGCATACATTTTTGTCTTACAGGTTATATTAAAAGAAAAAGTAAAAGAACTGAATTTGCATGAGGTAAGTTGCCTATAAGTATTTTAATCTGTTCTTGAGTATACCTGGGGGCTTCCCAGGTGGCTCAGTGGTAAAGAATCCGCCTGCTAATACAGGAGACATGGAAGACTCATGTTTGATCCCTAGGTCAGAAGATCACTGGAGTAGGAAATAGCAACCCACTCCAGTATTCTTACCTGGAAAATTCCATGGACTGAGGAGCCTGGTGGGCTACAGTCCATGGGGTTGCAAAGAGTCAGACACAACTGAGCGACTTCACTTAAACGTCTTTATTTTCAGAAGCTGGAAAAAAAATAGGCTTATTTTGATCAGCTTAATATAATATTTCAGGATGAGGTCACATAAAAATCCATTTTGTAAAGACTTACAAGAGAGTAAAATAACTCATTTTTAATGGGGTTGTTGCCAACATAAGATTTCATAGCAGCAGAGATGCTGCTTTCTGTCCATACTATGTGAGTAGGAGACAGATCTAAACAAGTTTTTCTACTCAAGGTGAATTTGCATTAATTTCACTTTAAAAATGTTCCCAGAAGTTTTTCTTTTACCAGTGCCACAAAAAAGGCAGTGATTGCTTCATGACAGTGGGGATTTGGGGAGGTGAGATGGAAAGATGGAATGGGGAAGAACATACAAGGAGAGATAAGAACTCTTGCAGTTACCTAGTGATGAGGTTGTGGGGTTGGGATATTCACTATGTTGTTATGCTTTCTAAATTAAATGCAAATGTGTGTGTGTGTGTCCTGCTGTACACCTTAAGACAAATAATCTATAATAATTCTTGTTTATTTTATTCCTGTGTGGCCTCTGATTATAAATGTTCAGAATTTTTATTTTTAGAGTCCTATCTCTTCCACCCTTACTGAGTTTTTTAATTGGTGTTTAAAGTGAGGACTTGAAAAGCTTCACATTATAATACTTACGTTTTATATAACCTAACTGTGGTGAAGCTACATTGCCAATCTCTTCAAAGAGAGTTAATTTGTAAAAGTATTTGAATAATAATAAAAATAATGATTTATGTTATTGTTGAACACTTTGAAGTTATCTGCTGCTTTTTGGGGCTTCCCTGGTGGCTCAGACGGTAAAAAGAAATCTGCCTGCAATGCAAGAGACCTGGGTTCATTTCCTGGATCAGGCAGATCCCCTGGAGAAGGGAATGGCAACGCATTCCCGTGTTCTTGCCTAGAGAATTTCATGGACAGAGGAGCCTGGCAGGCCACAGTCCATGGAGTCGCAAAGAGTTGGACACAACTGAGCAACTCACACACACACTGCTTCTTTGCTCTTTCTGCATATATTTTATCAAAGAGTTGAGATGGTACACCATCCTCATTGCATAGTGGTGAGTATCCCCGCCTGTCATGCGGGAGACCAGGGTTCCCCATCTGGGAGGCAACACGCCCTTTGGGCTTCCCTGGTAGCTCAGCTGGTACAGAATCTGTACAGCATTTCAGACCTAATCATGGATTAAACTCAAGCATCAGTTACTATTTGACTTAAAAAATTTTTCCCAAAACAGTAATAGAAAGTGATCCTTTCTGTTTGAGGTCATTTTGATGACCATAATTGAAAAGATCAAATTCTAACACACATTAACAATATTGAGTAACCATGTTTGTCAGGAATAGAAGTCTTCCTTATTGGTTTGACCCATTAGTTTAGAATCTTTATCCTGAATAAGTACATTGTGGTGTATCATTTTGTATCAGAATTGTTATCCCAGCTGCACCTATCAATTCCAGTTTCACTGTAACTAAGAAAACCTAACCTGGCTGTACAGCTGTTTTCAGAGGCCGATTATACATTTTTCACAATTCATTTGGTTCTTTCTGGATGCATTTCTTTGTGTTGAAACTATTTTTTGTCAAACTTCTTTGTGTTGTTTGAATCTGTGGATACAGAGGAACGAAAGATACAAAGGAACCATGGATACAGAGGGCTGACTAGAAATTATACATGGATTTTTCAGCTGCATGGAGGGTCAGCACCCATAGCCCCCTGCGTTATGTTCCAGGGTCAACTGTAATTTTAAAAGTTACTGAATACATAAAACATATCAGACATTGTAATAAACCATGGAGACACAAAGAAACATAACTAATCTCTGCTTTTAAGACATTACTCATCTATTACAGAAGACTATAAATGAGAGTCACACAAGAGTGTACAGAAGGGTGCCTTGTGTTATCTGGAGTAACAGTGAGAAGCTCTTGAGGGGTCCACTGTTGCACAACTGCTTCTTCTTGGCTTTTGCTCCCCTAATGGAACCTTCCTGGGACCTGCAGACTCAGCTGCCCAAACACCACCCACTCCTCCAACTTCTTAGACCACTCTACAGCTACAATTATTTATATCACTTTTTGCTTACATTGTTCTACCAGTCTAGGAGTCGAGCAACACTCAACATGTGAAACTAAGGAGATGATGTGTACATATTAAAATTATGAGAATATATTGCCCTTCTGTAAGGAAAAAATACCTTCTTTTAAAACCCATAGTCTTCCTTGTTTATCTTTTCTTCCTCCATCTTTTAATAGAGACATAGATCCAGAGAAACAATTTCTGAGAGAAAACAATAAGACAGTCATGTAAGTGGGATAATAAATTGCATCTAATGGAATCTTGGTATCAAGAGAAACAGAAAGGTGCCCTGGAAGCTGTGACACACTGGGGCATGCAAGGGCTTGTGTTAAAGAAATTGTCAGCACTCAGCTCCAGGGAAATAGAGGCCAGCTCTCGCCAGATCTGAGTTTTGTTTTAAGAAAAGCCCGAGAGCCTTGTTATTTGCATTTAGTCTGATTTGTTCACCACAGTATCCCCAGCTCTGGTTATGGCGAGTGGTTCCTTTCTCTATTAAATCTTTTTTCACCTTCATCAAAAATCAAAAGGCCATATTTTTATGAGTCTATTTCTGGATTCTGTTCTGTTGATTTTTGTGCCAGTTTCCCTTCACCAGTACCACAGTTCTGATTATTGTACCTTTATAGCAAGTCTTAAAATCAGGTGTATGATTCCTCCAACTTTTTTTTCCAAAACTGTTTTAGCTGGTCTAGTTCCTTTGCTCTTCCATGTGAATTGTAGTAGCAACTTGTCTATAACTACACACACACAGAGATACAAACATCCTGCTTTTTTATTATTATTTGCATTAAATATGTAAATCAGTTAGGGGGAAATTGGCATCTTTACCATGTTGAGTCATCTAATCTGTAAACACATTATGTCTATTTATATTTGAAATAGTGTTTTTATAAACAACATATAGTTATGTTTTTTAATCCACCCTGCCAATCTATCTTTTAATTGATGTGCTTAGACTGTTTATGTTTAATGCAATTATTGCTATGTTTGGAACTAGGTCAACTCTTTTTTATCATCTGCTTTTCCCCCTCTTTTTTATTCCTTTGTTTTCCTTTCTTACCTTCTTTTGGGTCATTTAAACATTCATAAAATATGATTTTATCTTTTTGTATAATTTTGCAGTGGTTGCTTAGGGATTACAAAATAAATACCTAGAATCAATTTTTTAGAACTTCAGTTGGAATGTAGAAACCTTCCCACCATATAGATCCCTTTACTTTACCCCTATATATAGTAAGTATATAGCATCTATATACATTGAAAATCCCATCAGACAGTGTTGTATTTTTTTACTTTCAACCATTAGATATATTTTAAAGAATTCTGGAGGGGAAAAATAGTTTGTTGTTCCAAGTTTCCTTCTTATGTAATTTTCCTTCTATCTGATCAATTTTGTTTAGCAATTCTTTTAGAGCAGATATGCTGGCTATGAATTCTGTTACTTTGCTTTCAGCTGAGAATATCTTTATTTCATCTTTATCCCTAGGTTGACATTTCTTTTCCCTCAGCGCTTTTAAAATGTTGTGCCTCTTCCTTCTGAACTCTGTGGTGTCTGATGAGAAAAATGTAGTCATTCAAATCACTGGTCTCCCGTCAGTAATGTGTCATTTTTCTCAGGCTGCTTTCAAGATTTTTTTCTTTGCATTTTGTTTTCAGCATTTTGATTATGATTTGTCTCAGCATGGATTTCTTTGGATTTTTCCTACTTAGAGTTTTACTCAGCTTCATAAATATGTAGATTTGTCTTTCACCAAGGTTTTTAGCTATTATTTCTTCAAATATTTTTTCTGTATTGTACTCTTTCTATCCTGCCACTCTCCCAGAGAAGGCCTCATCCACCTTCCGTGGCCATGTGGGCCAATTAGAACCTTAGGCCTGTATCTACACATTACAATACAGTGATACAGACATTCATGTAGCTTCCAAATTTGAGCACGTTTGGGTCCATTCCCTTTTCTGTTAGGGTGATATTGCAGAAAGGAAAGGAGAATCTACTTCCTGCATCTCAGCAGTTAGTATCCTAGCTCCACAAGGACCAGGAAAACTCCTGGGTCAGGCAGAGAGTGAATGAGGAGTCATGTAGCAAACATGCTATGGCCTTGCACTACCCTAGTTTCCACAGGAAGAGACTCTAGGAAGGTAACCCCATGAAGTCGCCCCTTGTGTAAAATGAAGTTAAAAACGTCTTTTCTGGACTTCCCTGATGGTCCAGTGGTTAAAAATCTGCCTGCCAGACAAGTTTTTACCACTAGCGCCACCTTTAATATCTATATACATAGACATACACATATATATAAAAAACTGAATCACTTTGCTATATACCTGAAACACTGCAAATCAACTATATTTCAATTTAAAAAGTTAACATTTAAAAAAATTTTAGGGACTTCCGTGGTGGTCCAGTGGCTAAGACTCTATGCTCGCAAAGCAGAGGGTTCAGTCCCTCTTGAGGGAACTAGATCCCACAGGTCACAATTAAGACCTGGTGCAGCCAAACAATAAAATAAATATTTTTCAACTTAAAAAAAAAAAGAATCTGCTGTCAATGCAGGGGACACAGTTTGATCCCTGGTCTAATAAGATCCCACATGCCACAGGGCAACTCAGCCCATGCAGCACCACTACTGAGCCCAAGTGCCACAACTGCTGAAGCCAGAGCGCCCAGAGCCCATGCTCTACAAGAGAAGCCACGGCAGTGAGAAGCCTGCACAGCACAACTAGAGTAGCCCCACTCACTGCAACTAGAGAAAGCCCCTAGGCAGCAGCAAAGATCCAGCACAGCCAAAAATAAATGAAATAAAAATTTTTTTAAGAGTATCTTTTCCTTCTCACCTCCCCACAAGCCCACTCCTTTCCCTTTGGTCCAGTGAGGAGGTGACTCTGTTGCTACAAGTTTTGCCACATCCCTTTCTTATGTGGGAGGAGATTTTAAACCTACTCATCTTTCTGAGATTACTCATCAATCTTCTTATAAATCACATTACTGAAATTTATTTTTAAATTATAAATACTTAGAACCCAACTGAGGTTTGTCCCAAGTTTACATTGTAAAAAATTGTTTAAAAAAAAAAAAAAAGCCCAAAGCATGTATAGGGAACTGACAATATTTAGGACCCTAGAGACTGAGTCAGAGAAGGCAATGGCACCCCACTCCAGTACTCTTGCCTGGAAAATCCCATGGACGGAGGAGCCTGGAAGGCTGAAGTCCATGGGCTCGCTGAGGGTCAGACACGACTGAGCGACTTCACTTTCACTTTTCACTTGATGCACTGGAGAAGGAAATGGCAACCCACTCCAGTGTTCTCGCCTGGAGAATCCCAGGGACGGGGTAGCCTGGTGGGCTGCCGTGTCTATGGGGTCACACAGAGTCGGACACGACTGAAGTGACTTAGCAGCAGTAGCAGAGACTGAGTGAGCAGAGTATAGTCCTTCCTTTCCCTCAAAGAGCACTGTTCCCACAGTCATAAGCCCAGTGAGGCTAGGACAGTAATGGGCTGAGCACACAAATACATGAAGGCCATGGAAGGGACTGCCCATTGTACTTCAGTTTGGAACAAGAAAGTCAGATCTCTCCTGAGCAGCACAGCCATGTTTAGGTTGCTTTCATAGCTTTCAGATTCCAACATTAAATGACACCTCTGAATTGGGAATGCTGCCTTTGCAAATATATGATTATCCTTGTAACTATTCAAGGAAAAGTATAATAATTATTGTCCACTACCACCATCAAAGAATGATTGTCTATTTAAAAGAAAACCATTTTGGCTAAATTACATAAGCTGTGGGTCATTTTCATTGTATGACGTTGTCTTCCCCATGTGACTCTCCATTCCCTAGCTCTCATTTGAGGTAAATTTACAGATTGTGTCAGCCCCTTGGAAAATGTGCAATCCTTCCTTCTCGGGCATTTTAGGAATCATGCACTCTGTGAGTACTAGAAAATTAGTCTTCCCAGTGTGCTATGGTCCCCAAAAGCCATTTTCCCTTGAGGTTTGTTTTATTTATGAGTATAATGTCAATGGTAAAAAAAAAAAAAAAAAGGAACCATGTATTCCAGGTGGCAAGATTACCAAGATGTCTGTTTCTTCATATAATTTATCTCAGGAGCAAGGGAACTCACACTATTAAAAAAATAGGTTAAGTAAGGTAAGTGTTATTCCTTGTTTTGCTTTTATAGCAGTTGAGGTTTAAAAAAGTTGAGGAGAATGGACATATCCTCCAACTTCTGAGTGTGGAGAAAAAAAGGTGGCCCTTTATCTTTTTTAGTCTGGAGTCTTCACGTTATATGCCCCTATTGTACCCACAAACTTGAAGCTTCTGCTAAATTCCCCAAGCTGCAAAAATTACTCTGAAATGCCAGTTCCCTTCTATTCTCTGAAGAGCTGTCAGTTAACCTACTATTGACTAGTGGCTTTTTGCCAAAGCTAATGCCTGTGGCTGGTGATTTTTATTTTGGCTGGCCAAAAATCAGTTCTGTTGTCTCACTAACACTTTGCAGGTTATTACATTCAATAGTTACACCTGACACACCTGTAAAGTCTTCTGCAGCACCATGAGCTTCATTTTCACTTTCCATATCAGAATCAATCACTAAGGTCTATTGTCATTTTTGTTAGCCTAATAAGAGAAACAAAAAGCAAAGGAGAAAAGGAAACATAAGCATCTGAATGCAGAGTTCCAAAGAATAGCAAGGAGAGATAAGAAAGCCTTCCTCAGCAATCAATGCAAAGAAATAGAGGAAAACAACAGAATGGGAAAGACTAGAAATCTCTTCAAGAAAATTAGAGA
Source organism: Aepyceros melampus (assembly GCA_006408695.1). Classification (NCBI taxonomy): domain Eukaryota; kingdom Metazoa; phylum Chordata; class Mammalia; order Artiodactyla; family Bovidae; genus Aepyceros; species Aepyceros melampus. Next base: position 99,157 of record SJXQ01005423.1, read on the forward strand.
TACCAAGGGAACATTTCATGCAAAGATGGGCTCGATAAAGGACAGAAATGGTATGGACCTAACAGAAGCAGAAGATATTAAGAAGAGGTGGCAAGAATACATAGAAGAACTATACAAAAAAGATCTTCACGAACAAGATCATCACAATGGTGTGATCACTCACCTAGAGCCAGACATCCTGGAATGTGAAGTCAAGTGGGCCTCAGAAAGCATCACTATGAACAAAGCTAGTGGAGGTGATGGAATTCCAGTGGAGCTGTTTCAAAAAAAAGCAAAATGAGGAGGCCTTAAAAATAGCTGTGAAGAGAAGAGAAGCAGAAAAACAAAGGAGAAAAGGAAAGATAAGCATCTGAATGCTAAATTCCAAAGAATAGCAAGAAGAGATAAGAAAGCCTTCCTCAGCAATCAATGCAAAGAATAGAGGAAAACAACAGAATGGGAAAGACTAGAAATCTTTTCAAGAAAATTAGAGATACCAAGGGAACTTTTCATGCAAAGATGGGCTCGATAAAGGACAGAAATGGTATGGACCTAACAGAAGCAGAAGATATTAAGAAGAGGTGGCAAGAATACACAGAAGAACTGTACAAAAAGATCTTCATGACCTGGATAATCATGATGGTGTGATAACTAATCTAGAGCCAGACATCCTGGAATATGAAGTCAAGTGGGCCTTAGAAAGCATCACTACAAACAAAGCTAGTGGAGGTGATGGAATTCCAGTTGAGCTGTTTCGAATCCTGAAAGATGATGCTATGAAAGTGGTGCACTCAATATGTCAGCAAATTTGGAAAGCTCAGCAGTGGCCACAGGACTGAAAAAGGTCAGTTTTCATTCCAATGCCAAAGAATGCTCAAACTACCGCACAATTGCACTCATCTCACACGCTAATAAAGTAATGCTCAATATTCTCCAAGTCAGGCCTCAGCAGTATGTGAACCATGAACTTCCAGATGTTCCGGCTGGATTTAGAAAAGGCAGAGGAACCAGAGATCAAATTGCCAACATCCACTGGATCATTGAAAAAGCAAGAGAGTTCCAGAAAAACATCTATTTCTGCTTTATTGATTATGCCAAAGCTTTAGACTGTGTGGATCACAATAAACTGTGTGGATCACAATAAACTGTGGAAAATTCTGAAAGAGATGGGAATACCAGACAACCTAACCTGCCTCTTGAGAAACCTATATGCAGGTCAGGGAGCGACAGTGAGAACTGGACATGGAACAACAGACTGGTTCCAAATAGGAAAACGAGAACATCACGGCTGTACATTGTCATCCTGCTTATTTAACTTATATGTAGAGTACATATGAGAAATGCTGGGCTGGAAGAAGCACAAGCTGGAATCAAGATTGTCAGGAGAAATATCAATACCCTCAGATATGCAGATGACACCACCCTTATGGCAGAAAGTGAAGAGGAACTAAAAAGCCTCTTGGTAAAAGTGAAAGTGGAGAGTGAAAAAATTGGCTTAAAGCTCAACATTCAGAAAATGAAGATCATGGCATCTGGTCCCATCAGTTCATGGGAAATAGATGGGGAAACAGTGGAAACAGGGTCTGACTTTATTTTTGAGGGCTCCAAAATCACTGCAGAGCATGACTGCAGCCATGAAATTAAAAGACGCTTACTCCTTGGAAGAAAAGTTATGACTAACCTAGATAACATATTCAAAAGCAGAGACATTACTTTGGCAACAAAGGTCCGTCTAGTCAAGGCTATGGTTTTTCCAGTGGTCATGTATGGATGTGAGTGTTGGACTGTGAAGAAAGCTGAACGCTGAAGAATTGATGCTTTTGAACTGTGGTGTTGGAGAAGACTCTTGAGAGTCCCTTGGACTGCAAGGAGATCCAACCAGTCCATTCTGAAGGAGATCAGCCCTGGGATTTCTTTGGAAGGAATGATGCTAAAGCTGAAACTCCAGTACTTTGGCCACCTATGCGTAGAGTTGATTCATTGGAAAAGACCCTGATGCTGGGAGGGATTGGGGGCAGGAGGAGAAGGGCATGACACAGGATGAGATGGCTGGATGGCATCACTGACTTCATGGACGTGAGTCTGAGTGAACTCCGGGAGTTGGTGATGGACAGGGAGCCCTGGCGTGTTGAGATTCATGGGGTCGCAAACAGTCAGACACAACTGAGTGACTGAACCGGACTGAACTGAACAGAATAACAAGATTATCAAACCAGTCAATCCTAAAGGAAATCAGTCCTGAATATTCATTGAAAGGACTGATGATGAAGCTGAAGCTCCCATACTTTGGGCACCTAATGCACAGGACTAACTCATTGGAAAAGACCATGATACTGGGAAAGGTTGAAGGCAAAGGGAGAAGATGGCAGCTGAGGATGAGATGGTTAGATAGCATCACCAACTCAATAGACATGAATCTGAGCAAACTTCAGGAGATAGTAAAGGACAGGGAAGCCTGGCATGCTACACTTCCTGGTGTCGCAAAGAACTGGACATGACTTACTGACAGACCAACAACAATAAGAATTTGTAATTCTTTATTAGGCAGTTAGAGATAACCATAACAGTAGCCTTATACTTAATTCAGTTATTACATATCCACTACAGTATTTCAAGGCTTTTATTACAACACTCAATTTGCCAGTGGAGATGATGGATGTTAAAGTAGTAAAATACATTTTCTAAGGGAATCAACAAGTCAACGGGGAAGCTGGGATTTTAACCCAAATATTTTTTGACTTCAGGTTTTTGTATTTTTTTTTTATTATCAGTGGGAAAAACATTCTTATGTCTTGAAAAATTCATTTTTAAAACTAAAAATCTTCCTAAAGTTCTTGTTCATTTTGTTAGCTATTCCTGATTTCACTTAAGTCTTCAGAAGATGGTAATTTTCACAGTCAACCAGAACTATCAATGACAAAGGTCTTTCTAAATTCAAAGCTGCTAAAATTATCAAGTCCAAAGCTGTCGTCTGATTTTCTGGATATGCCCACCAGTGCCTCTTTTAGGGAGGGCAGAACTCAGCATTACCCAGGATGAGCTGAAGAAAACACATTTTAAATCACATGGATAATAAACTTAATAAATGATCCTTAGCCTCATGCTGAGGACTGTTTGTACTATGTACAATGAACATTCATGGTATATGGTGTGTGCAAATTATACAGAGAGAGAAAAGGAGAATGTTCAATTATGATAAATAATACCAAGCAGCCAAACATAAGAGTCCATAGTATTTATGGGCTTGAAGTGGTTTCAAAGAAAGGAAGAGATTGCAAGTTACTCTTATTTGTTTTTCTGCTCAGCACTAGCTGTCATCTACATAATAAGATGTTGCTGTTGCTGCTGCTAAGTCGCTTCAGTCGTGCCCGACTCTGTGTGACCCCAGAGACGGCAGCCCACCAGGCTCCTCTGTCCCTGGCATTCTCCAGGCAAGAACACTGGAGTGGGTTGCCATGTCCTTCTCCAATGCATGAAAGTGAAAAGTGAAAATGAAGTCTCTCAGTCATGTCCGACTCTGTGTGACCCCATGGACTGCAGCCCACCAGGCTCCTCCATCCATGGGATTTTCCAGGCAAAAGAACTGGAGTAGGGTGCCATCACCTTCTCTGAATAAGATGTTAACTCTTCAGTAGGGGCTTCCCTGGTGGCTCAGATATTAAAGCATCTGCCTACAGTGAGGAAGACCAGGGTTCGATTCCTGGGTTGGGAAGATCCCCTGGATGGCAACCCACTCCAGTATTCTTGCCTGGAAAATTCCATGGACTGAGGAGCCTGGTAGGCTACAGTTCACATGGTTGCAAAGAGTCAGACACGATTGAGCAACTTCACTTCACTTCACTTCACTTCTTCAGTAAGAGCTAAACCTACATATTTGCCTTAGTTCCTATGATTCCTTTTCCATATCCTATTCAACACTTGGAACAAATACACCTTCCTCTGGGAATTACTTATGTACATTTCTATGTCTTTGTGCTGTGATATCTTTAGACCAAGGGCTAGCTATTCTGTACATCTTTAAAGTTTCAATATCTAACTCAATGCCTAATAAAGAAATTAACAAGAATGGTTGTTGAATTAACAAGTCAGTCAAGAGTCAATGCCACTGGGAAGAGGGAAAATGGAGTCCCAAGAAAAGAAAACGTTAAACTTCTCTAAATAAATAAATAAATAAAAGTCAAGGTCACTTGTGATTAACAAAGGACTTTGCCTTTCCTTCTTATCTCTCACTCTCAGGTGAAAGAATGTTCTTTGGATAGAAGGTTTGGAGAAGTTATAACTTAGTTGAGTTGGAGGACAGGATCAGGGCTGGGAATCTTTTCTAGGTGGAGGAAAGCAGTTAATTTGAGATTCTTTCTGAAGTTGTCTTACTCTACTCTGGGGAAAGGGAGTACATAGTAGGGTTGCTTTTTAGTAGGGGAGACTGCTTTGCTTTGCAAAATCCATAGGACCAGGGAAGGTTTTAGAAAAGAAGAAGCAAGATGTGGTGGCTCAGGGCTGCATTTATCAAGATAATAATATTTAATAATTTACTGAGGACATAGTATGTGTCAGATGCTGAGATAGGTGGTTTATATGTATTATCAGAGATGTGTGTGTATGTGTGTGTGTGTTAGTCACTTAGTTGTGTCCAATGCTTTTCCACCTCATGGACACTAGCCAGCCAAGCTCCTCTGCCCATGGAATTCTGTAGGCAAGAGTATTGGAGTGGGTTGCCATTCCTTTCTCTTGGGAATCTTTCTGACTTGGGATCAAACCTGAGTCTCTTACATTTCAGGCAGATTCTTTATCATCTGAGCCAATGGGGAAGCCCATATTATCAGAGTTGATGCTCCCCTAAATCTAATAATATGTGTCCTCTTATTATTTCTTCTTTATAAATAAGATGATATCTTTCTATGAACATTATGAAAGATAACAACAATCAAAACTGATAGATAATTAAAACTGATGTATGTGGTTGGCTTCTGCGCAGAGAGTTGTATATAGCAACTTTTAAGCCTAATCCACAAGTTTTTACTCATAGTTCTGAAATTCCTCTATTTCCGAATTTCAAAAATTTTGAAAATCAGATATTCTTGTAAGTTTGCAGGAAATCAGTTACACTTGATCTTAGCCAAAAGTCTGAGAAAGGCTGCCCTGCTGGTTTAGAGGATAAAGAATCCACCTGCAATTCGGAAGACCTGGGTTTAATCTGTGAGTTGGGAAGATCCACTGGAGGAGGGCATGGCAACACACTCCAGTATTCTTGGGTAGAGTATCACCAGCTTGCCTTTTATCATATTTTGTGTAAAAAGCCATATATTTTGTTACAGAGATACTATTTGATTTGAAAGTTATTTGTTCTGATCCTAGAATGTGAAGTCAAGGGGGCCTTAGAAAGCATCACTACGAACAAAGCTAGTGGTGGTGATGGAATTCCAGTTAAGTCATTTTAAATCCTGAAAGATGATGCTGTGAAAGTGCTGCACTCAATATGCCAACAAATTTGGAAAACTCAGCAGTGGCCACAGGACTGGAAAAGGTCAGTTTTCATTCTAATCCCAAAGAAAGGCAATGCCAAAGAATGCTCAAACTATCACACAACTGCACTCATCTCACACGCTAGTAAAGTAATGCTCAAAATTCTCCAAGCCAGGCATCAGCAATACGTGAAATGTAAACTTCCAGATGTTCAAGCTGGTTTTAGACAAGGCAGAAGAACCAGAGATCAAATTGCCAACATCCGCTGGATCATGGAAAAAGCAAGAGAGTTCCAGAAAAACATCCATTTCTGCTTTATTGACTATGCCAAAGCCTTTGACTGTGTGGATCACAATAAACTGTGGAAAATTCTGAAAGAGATGGGAATACCAGACCTCCTGACCTGCCTCTTGAGAAACCTAAATGCAGGTCAGGAAGCAACAGAGAGAACTGACATGGAACAACAGACTGGTTCCAAATAGGAAAAGGAGTATGTCAAGGCTGTGTATTGTCACCCTGCTTATTTAACTTATATGCAGAGTACATTATGAGAAACACAGGGCTGGAAGAAGCACAAGCTGGAATCAAGATTGCCAGGAGAAATATAAAAAACCTAAGATATGCAGATGATACCACTCTTGTGGGAGAAACTGAAGAGGGAATAAAAAGCCTCTTGATGAAAGTAAAAGAGGAGAGTGAAAAAACTGGCTTAAAGCTCAACTTACAGAAAACGAAGATCACGGCATCTGGTCTCATCACTTCATGGGACATAGATGGGGAAACAGTGGAAACAGTGTTTGACTTTATTTTTGAGGGCTCCAAAATCACTGCACTTGGTGACTGCAGCCATGAAATTAAAAGACGCTTACTCCTTGGAAGAAAAGTTATGACCAACCTAGATAGCATATTGAAAAGCAGAGACATTACTTTGCCAACAAAGGTCCGTCTAGTCAAGGCTATGGTTTTTCCAGTGGTCATGTATGGATGTGAGAGTTGGACTGTAAAGAAGGCTGACTGCTGAAGAACTGATGCTTTTGAGCTGAGGTGTTGGAGAAGACTCTTGAGAGTCCCTTGGACTGCAAGGAGATCCAACCAGTCCATCCTAAAGAAGACCAGTCCTGGGTATTCTTTGGAAGGAATGATGCTAAAGCTGAAATTCAATTCTTTGGCCACCTCATGCGAAGAGTTGACTCATTGGAAAAGACTCTGATGCTGGAAGGGATTGGGGGCAGGAGGAGAAGGGGACAACAGAGGATGAGATGCCTCGATGGCATCACTGACTTGATGGACCAGAGTTTGAGTGAACTCTGGGAGTTGGTGATGGACAGGGAGGCCAGGCCTACTGTGATTCATGGGGTCACAGAGAATAGGACACGACTGAGTGACTGAACTGTACTGAACTGTTCTGATCCTGCTGGGGTACCATTTTGTCTTATTCTATCTTACTAAGCTCCAAAAAATGTATGATTTTCAGATGTATTTGGCACCATGGGTTACTGATCAGGAATTGTGAATGTTGTTCATGACATGACTTTTCCGACAAAGGTTCATACAGTCAAAGCTATGGTTTTTCCAGTAGTTATGTACAGATGTGAGAGTTGGACCATAAAGAAGGCTGAGCACTGAAGAAATGATGCTTTTGAACTGTGGTGTTGGAGAAGATTCTCCACATTCCCTTTCACAGCAAGGTGATTAAATCATTCAATACTAAAGGAAATCAACCCTGAATATTCATTGGAAGGACTGATGCTGAAGCTGAAGCTCCAAAACTTTAGCCATCTGATGTGAAGAGCTGACTCAGTGGAAAAGACCCTGATGCTGGGAAAGGCTGCATGCAAAAGGAGAAAAGGGTGGCAGAGGATGAGATGGTTAGACAGCATCAATGACTTAATGGACATGAATGAGAACATGACCTGTCTTCACATCTGAAAATGTCTGATTCAATATTGTTCATCCAGGTTCCAATCCTCCAGCTCTCTTTATCCATTCTACCCAATTAATTTGTTTGCAGATATCAATCAGTATCAGTAGGTCTCCGTATCCCCCCTTTCTCCCAATTAGTCCTTTCTCCTAATTTCCCTCCCTGTCCATGCCAAAATTTATAACCTTCTCTCCTGACTAAACACAGCAGCTTTACTCCTACTCTAGTTGCTGGTGAATTTGAGGTCCTTTCTTCCTTGTGAAAGTGAGAGTGAAAGTCTCTCAGTTGTGTCCGACTCTTTGCAACCAGAATACTGAATTCGCCAGGCAAGAATACTGGAATCAGTCAGTCAGTCAGTTCAGTCACTCAGTCATGTCTGACTCTCTGTGACTCCATGGACTGCAGCACACCAGGACTCCTTGTCTATCACCAACTCCCAAAGTTTACTCAAACTCATGTCCATTGAGTTAGTGATGCCATCCAACTGTCTCATCTTCTGTTGTCCCCTTCTCCTCCCACCTTCAATCTTTTCCAACATCAAGGTCTTTTCAAATGAGTCAGCCCTTCACATCAGGTGCCAAAGTATTGGAGTGTTAGCTTCAACATCAGTCCTTCCAATGAATACACAGGACTGATCTCCTTTAGGATGGACTGGTTGGATCTCCTTGCAGTCCAAGGGAGTCTTAAGAGTCTTCTCCAACACCACAGTTCAAAAGCATCAATTCTTCCACACTCAGCTTTCTTTATAGTCCAACTCTCACATCCATACATGACTACTGGAAAAACCATAGCTCTGACTAGATGGACCTTTGTTGGCAAAGTTATGTCTCTGTTTTTTAATAAGCTGTCTATGTTGGTCACAACTTTTCTTCCAAGGAGCAAGTGTCTTTTAATTTCATGGCTGCAATTACTATCTGCAGTGATTTTGGAGCCCCTCAAAATAAAGTCTCTCACTGTTTCCACTGTTTCCCCATCTATTTGCCATGAAGTGATGGGACCAGATGCCATGATCTTAGTTTTCTGAATGTTGAGCTTTAAGCCAATTTTTTCACTCTCCTTTCACTTGCATCAAGAGGCTCTTTAGTTCTTCTTCACTTTCTGTCCTAAGGGTGGTGTCATCTGCATATCTGAGGTCATTGATATTTCTCCCAACAATCTTGATTCCAGCTTGTGCTTCATCCAGCCCAGCGTTTCTCATGATGTACTCTGCATATAAGTTAAATAAGCAGGGTGACAATATACAGTGTTAATGTACTCCTTTTCCTATTTGGAACCAGTCTGTTGTTCCATGTCCAGTTCGAACTGTTGCTTCCTGACCTGCATACAGATATCTCAAGAGGCCATTAGGTGGTCCAGTATTCCCATCTCTTTCAGAATTTTCCAGAGTGTATTGTGGTCCACACAGTCAAAGGCTTTGGCATAGTCAATAAAGCAAAATTGATGTTTTTCTGGAACTCTCTTACTTTTTCCATGATCCAGCAGATGTTGGCAATTTGATCTCTGGTTCCTCTGCCTTTTCTAAATCCAGCTGGAACATCTGGAAGTTCATGTTTCACGTACTGTTGAAGCCTGGCTTAGAGAATTTTGAACATTACTTTCCAGTATGTGAGATGAGTGCAATTGTGCAGTAGTTTGAGCATTCTTTGGCATTGTATTTCCTAGGGATTGGAATGAAAACTGACCTTTTCCAATCTTGTGGCATATTGAGTGTAGCACTTTCAAAACATCATCTTTTATGATTTGAAATATCTCAACTGGTAATACATCACCTCCACTATTTTTGTAGTGATGCTTCCTAAGGCTCATTTGACTTCATATTCCAGGATGTCCAGCTCTAGGTTGTTGATCATACCACCGTGATTTTCTGAGTCATGAAGATCTTTTGCATTGCAGATGGATTCTTTACCAACTGAAACACCAGGGAAGCTCAAGAATACTGAAGTGGGTAGCCTATCCGTTCTCCATGGGATCTTCTTGACCCAGGAATCAAACCTGGGTCTACTTCATTTCTGGCGGATTTTTTTTTTTTTTTTAAACCAACTGAGCTATCAGGGAAGAATTCAAAGACAACGTAGAGAGGTTAAGAAAGTAAAGTGAAAGTGAGAGCGAAGTTGCTCAGTCGTGTCCGACTCTTTGTGACCCCATAAACTGTAGCCTATCAGGCTCCTCTGTCCATGGTATTTTCCAGGCAATAGTACTGGAGTGGATTGCCATTTCCTTCTCCAGGGGATCTTCCCAACCCAGGGCTCGAACCCGGATGTCCTATATTGTAGACAGATGCTTTTACCGTCTAAGCCACCAAGGAAGTCTAAGAAAGTAAAGCGGAAGCATATTTAAGCAAAGATATGCTCTCAAAAATTGAGCAGGCAGGAAGGTGAGGAGCTTCTGCATTGCATTTCTCTGGCAAGCAGGTTTTGAGGAGCACGCAAATGAAGGGGCAGAATATTCACTGAGAGTCATCATCTCTGATTTTCATCTCAGCTCCATTTTTCTGAAGGGAGGAGGAATTTTTGTCCTTATTTAGTTTAGTTCAGAAGTGTCCTAGCTGCTGTGCAAGATGAGCTCTTCTTATCTGAGAGCACTGTGAGCAAAAGACAAAGAAGATTCCCACATTTTCCCACTTTCTTTATCTGCTACTCAGACCCTTATCACCTAATTTCCTGTCAGTCTGAAGGTTCCAGCTTTCCTTTGTTTGCCTATGGACCCCCACTGTTTACAAGAAGGGTGATTTCCTGCCACCTGGTCCCTGCCCCAGTTTCTCTGCTCACACCTAGCTACCTGCCTGCTGTAACACTCTCTCTCTTTCCAGAGCCTTCTGATTTTATTGTCATCTTTCTACCACTGGGAGCAAACTTTTCATATTAGATACTCTGAATGGTCTCCGGTTCTCCAAAAGTTCTTTGCTTTCCTTGCCTCCCTGATGAAGTGTATATTTTCTCTGCTTAGAGAGCTCCTGTCATTGTCCTTATTTTGTCTGTCAGAATGCAGTTTAGTTGTCACTCTCTGTGAGAAGCCTCTTCTAAGCTCTCCGTGCAGCTGCACCCAATTGTGCACCCTGAGGGGAGTCAGGTTGGAGAAAATCAGGATATTGGTCCTAGATTCCTTAGGTGTGTATCAAAGGAATGATTGCAATGAGCCCAGACTCTTCCATATATTGAAAAGCACTGCTGTTGTTGCTGCTGCTGCTGCTGCTGAAGTCGCTTCAGTCGTGTCAGACTCTGTGCGAGCCCATAGACGGTAGGCCACCAGCCTCCCCCGTTCCTGGGATTCTCCAGGCAAGAACACTGGAGTGGGTTGCCATTTCCTTCTCCAATGCATGAAAGTGAGAAGGGAAAGTGAAGTCGCTCAGTCGTGTCCAACTTCTAGCGACCCCATGGACTGTAGCTTACCAGGCTCCTCCGTCCATGGGATTTTCCAGGCAAAAACACTAAATTCATTAACTTAGGATGTCTGGTTTTCTGTAATTAACAATAATCGTTTGATGTTCCAACTATCCGGGTGGGTGCTTTTTTTTTTTTTTTTTTTTTTTTTTTACTGATTCCTCCCTTGCCTCTTCTAAACAATCTCTGAGAGCTATCTGAGAAACTGCCTCTCAGGCTTAAGTCTTCAGTTTGTCTGCCAAATAAAAAATAATTCTCAACTTAAGGTTTCCCATTTCTTTTATCTTTGGAGGGTTTCTAGAGTGCATCTTTATCTTATGCATTATCCTTGTTTATTTTCTTGCTTGTCTGACTCCCTCAGGCACTTTTAGGATAAGGACTATGTCCTTTTTATCTTTGAATCTTCTTTTACTCCTAAAAAATGTGCTCTTTCTCTATATATAAATGAAAAGAGATACTATCAGAAAAGATTCTGTTAAAGTAATAAAAACTGTGAATTTGTGTGAAACTTTATATTTTATCTCTCAGCCTAATGAATCTGGTCAAGAGAAGCCTAGTTTGAATGCAAAGAATGTGGGTTTTGTGCGAGTCCACCTATCCAGTTCAGTTCAGTTCAGTCTCTCAGTCGTGTCCGAATCTTTGCATCCCCATAGACTACAGCACACAAGATGTCCCTGTCCATCACCAACTCCCAGAGCTTGCTCAAACTCATGTCCACTGAGTTGGTGATGCCATCCAACCATCTCTTCCTCTGTTGTCCCCTTCTCCTCCTGCCTTCAATCTTTCCCAGCATCAGTCTTTTCCAATGAGTCAGTTCTTCGCATCAGATAGCCAAAGTATCGGGGCTTCAGCTTCAGCATCAGTCCTTTCAATGAATATTCAGGACTGATTTCTTTTAAGATGCACTGGTTGGCTCTCCTTGCAGTCCAAGGGACTCTCAAGAGTCTTCTCCCACACCACACTTCAAAAGCATCAATTCTAGGGTGCTCAGCTTTCATTATGGTCCAACTCTCACATCCATACATGACTACTGAAAAAACCATAGCTTTGACTAGACAGGCTTTTGTTGGCAAAGTAATGTCATTGCTTTTTAATATGCTGTCTAGATTTGTCATAGCTTTTCTTCTAAGAAGCAAGCATCTTTTAATTTCATGGCTAGAGTCACCATCCCAGGCCTTATCTAATTTTCAACAAATGTTTATGTTAAAGAATAAATAAATGGCTTTATGTGGCAAAGGTTATCATGAGTAATTCTTTGTAACATATAGAATTGAAATATAGCAATTTGCTGAACATGATCTGTGAGTCCTATCAATACATAACCCACTCTGCTTCCTGTCTATCATGATCCCACACCCTTTTCAGAGTTGGTTCATTTAAGAGCTGGCACCTGGTAAGGATACAGCCATTTAGAAGCTATCACCTGCAGTCATGTGAACTGGCATGGCATCTCTGCTTAATAGGCCTGCTGCGTGTCACACAATGACAGGTGATTTAGTCAGATACTCTCCTGGAAATTTTAGAATCACTAGAAATTAAGTGCGGAAAATCCCATGGGTGGAGGAGCCTGGTAGGCTGCAGTCCATAGGGTTGCACAGAGTCAGACACGACTGAGTGACTTCAATTTGACTTTTCACTTTCATGCATTGGAGAAGGAAATGGCAACCCACTCCAGTGTTCTTGCCTGGAGAATCCCAGGGACGAGGGAGCCTGGTGGGCTGCCGTCTCTGGGGTCGCACAGAGTCAGACACGACTGAAACGACTTAGCAGCAACAGAAATTAAGTGAGAACAGTAAGGGTCTATGTCAAATCCTCAAAGTCACATCATTAATTTAACTTCAGGGATATCTCCTCGGATTACTAGAATCCTTGAGAATTCTGGTGCTGTTACTGGGACCTATACAATTAGGAAGTACGGTTGCATACCAGGGGACCTGCTTCCAGTGTTTCTTACCTTCCTTCTTTTCCCTTGATTAAACATCCTATCAACTGAGATAACTAATGGTACTCTATGTGCCCCTGTTTCTTGTAGTCTAAAAACACCTAATGAATATTTGAATACGTAATTCACAAGGTTGAAGACTTTAGTCCTTCATTTACAACCTACCTCCAGTGCCTAGATCACTGCCTGGTACATAGAAGACTTAACTATTTGACTTAATTATTTGCCAAATGAATACATAACTAGCACACTTATTTGGTCAATGTTCTGTAATTTCAAAACTGAGTCCAATTAGGTTGAGCTCTGGTGTCTGACTGCTTATGTTTATTGTTTTTTATTATTTATTTATTTACTTATGGCCACACGGATCTTCGTTTCTGCTCAAGGACTTTCTCTAATTGCGGTGAGTGAGGGCTGCTCTCTAGTTGCAGTGCAATGGCTTCTCATTGCAGTGGCTTCTCTTGTTGTGGAGCACGGGGCTCTGTAGTTGTGGCATATAGCATTAGTTGCCTGGCAGCATGTTCAATCTTCCTGGACCAGGGATCCAACCCATGTCCCCTGCATTGGCAGGCAGACTCGTAACCACTGGACCACCAGGGAAGTCCACTGACTGTGTTTACATAGGTAATTCTCCACTTACTAGGCTTATGACTCATTCCTTCTCTTTGGGGATTTGTTCTATTTATTAGAACACTACTGCAGCCATGAAATTAAAAGATGCTTACTCCTTGGAAGAAAAGTTATGACCAACCTAGATAGCACATTCAAAAGCAGAGACATTACTTTGCCAACTATGGTCCGTCTAGTCAAGGCTATGGTTCTTCCAGTAGTCATGTATAGATGTGAGAGTTGGACTGTAAAGAAGGCTGAGCGCCAAAGAATTGATGCTTTTGGACTGTGGTGTTGGAGAAGACTCTTGAGAGTTCCTTGGACTACAAGGAGATCCAACCAGTCCATTCTGAAGGAAATCAACCCTGGGATTTCTTTGGAAGGAATGATGCTAAAACTGAAGCTCCAGTACTTTGGCCACCTCATGTGAAGAGTTGACTCATTGGAAAAGACTCTGATGCTGGGAGGGATTGGGAGCAGGAGGAGAAGGGAACGACTGAGGATGAGATGGCTGAATGGCGTCACTGACTCCATGGGTGTGGATCTGGGTGAACTCAGGGAGTTGGTGATGGACAGGGAGGTCTGGCATGCTGTGCTTCATGGGGTCGCAAAGAGTCGGACACGACAGAGTGACTGAACTGAACTGAACTCAATGTTACCTACAGGTGTTTCTTGACTCCTACTTTTGCATTCCAGTCCCCTATAATGAAAATAACATCTTTTTGGGGGTGTTAGTTCAAAAAGGTCTTATAGGTCTTCATAGAGCCATTCAACTTCGCTTCTTCAGCATTACTGGTTGGGGCATAGACTTGGATTATTGTGATATTGAATGGTTTGCCTTGGAAATAAACAGAGATCATTCTGTCGTTTTTGAGATAGCATCCAAGTACTACATTTCAGACCTGTTTGTTGATCATGATGGCTACTCTGTTACTTCTAAGGGATTTTTTTTTTCCCACAGTAGTAGATATAATGGTCATCTGAGTTAAATTCACCCATTCCAGTCCATTTTAATTCGCTGTAGAATGTTGATGTTCACTCTTGCCATCTCTTGTTTGACCACTTCCAATTTGCCTTGATTCATGGACCTGACATTCCAGGTTCCTATGCAATACTGCTCTTTACAGCATCGGACCTTGCTTCTATCACCAGTCATATCCACAACTGGGTATTTTTGCTTTGGCTCCATCACTTCATTCTTTCTGGAGTTATTTCTCCACTGATCTTCAGTGCATATTGGGCACCTACTGACCTGGGGAGTTTCTCTTTCTATATCCTAGCATTTTACCTTTTCATACTGTTCATGGGGTTCTCAAGGCAAGAATACTGAAGTGGCTTGCCATTCCCTTCTCCAGTGGACCACATGGACATCACCAGATGGTCAACACTGAAATCAGATTGACTATATTCTTTGCAGCCAAAGATGGAGAAGCTCTATACAGTCAACAAAAACAAGACCAGGAGCTGACTGTGGCTCAGATCATGAGCTCCTTATTGCCAAATTCAGACTTAAATTGAAGAAAGTAGGGAAAACCACTAGACCTTTCAGGGATGACCTAAATCAAATCCCTTATGATTATACAGTGGAAGTGAGAAATGGATTTAAGGGACTAGATCTGATAGATAGAGTACCTGATGATCCATGGACTGAGGTTCCTGACATTGTACAGGAGACAGGGATTAAGACAATCCCCAGGGAAAGGAAAGGAAAAAAAAAGAAAAATGGCTGTCTGAAGAGGCCTTACAAATAGCTGTGGAAAGAAGAGAAGTGAAAAGCAAAGGAGAAAAGGAAATATATAAGCATCTGAATGCAGAGTTCCAAAGAATAGCAAGAAGAGATAAGAAAGCCTTCTTCAGCGATCAATGCAAAGAAACAGAGGCAAATAACAGAATGAGAAAGACTAGAGATCTCTTCAAGAAAATTAGACATACCAAAGGAACATTTCAGACAAAGATGGGCTCGATAAAGGACAGAAATGATATGGACCTACCGGAAGCAGAAGATATTAAGAAGAGGTGGCAAGAATACACAGAAGAACTGTACAAAAAAGATCTTCAAGACCAAGATAATCATGATGGTGTGATCACTCTCCTAGAGCCAGATATTTTGGAATGTGAAGTCAAATGGGCCTTAGAAAGCATCACTATGAACAAAGCTAGTGGAGGTGATGGAATTCCAGTTGAGCTATTTCAAATCCTGAAAGACGATGCTGTGAAAGTGCTGCACTCCATATGCCAGCAAATTTGGAAAACTCAGCAGTGGCCACAGGGCTGGAAAAGGTCAGTTTTCATTCCAATCCCAAAGAAATGCAATACCAAAGAAGGCTCAAACTACCGCACAATTGCACTCATCTCACATGCTAGTAAAGTAATGCTCAAAATTCTCCAAGCCAGACTTCAGCAATACGTGAACCGTGAACTAGGACCTACCGGAAGCAGAAGATATTAAGAAGAGGTGGCAAGAATACACAGAAGAACTGTACAAAAAAGATCTTCAAGACCAAGATAATCATGATGGTGTGATCACTCTCCTAGAGCCAGATATTTTGGAATGTGAAGTCAAATGGGCCTTAGAAAGCATCACTATGAACAAAGCTAGTGGAGGTGATGGAATTCCAGTTGAGCTATTTCAAATCCTGAAAGACGATGCTGTGAAAGTGCTGCACTCCATATGCCAGCAAATTTGGAAAACTCAGCAGTGGCCACAGGGCTGGAAAAGGTCAGTTTTCATTCCAATCCCAAAGAAATGCAATACCAAAGAAGGCTCAAACTACCGCACAATTGCACTCATCTCACATGCTAGTAAAGTAATGCTCAAAATTCTCCAAGCCAGGCTTCAGCAATACGTGAACCATGAACTTCCAGATATTCAAGTTGGTTTTAGAAAAGGCAGAGGAACCAGAGATCAAATTGCCAACATCCACTGGATCATCAAAAAAGCAAGAGTGGTCCAGAGAAACATCTATCTCTGCTTTATTGACTATGCCAAAGCCTTTGACTGTGTGGATCACAATAAGTTGTGGAAAATTCTGAAAGAGATGGGAATACCAGATGGGAATACCACCTAACCTACCTCTTGAGAAACCTATATGCAGGTCAGGAAGCAACAGTGAGAACTGGACATGGAACAACAGACTGGTTCCAAATAGGAAAAGGAATACATCAAGGCTGTATATTGTCACTCTGCTTATTTAACTTATATGCAGAGTACATCATGAGAAATGCTAGGCTGGAAGAAGAACAAGCTGGAATCAAGATTGCCAGGAGAAATATCAGTAACCTCAGATATGGAGATGACACCACTGTATGGCAGAAAGTGAAGAGGAACTAAAAAGCTTCTTGATGAAAGTGAAAGAGGAGAGTTAAAAAGTTGGCTTAAAGCTCAACTTTTAGAAAACTAAGATTATGGCATCTGGTCCCATCAGTTCATGGGAAATAGATGGGGAAACAGTGGAAACCATCTGCAAAATCACTGCAGATGGTGAATGAAGCCATGAAATTAAAAGACGCTTACTCCTTGGAAACAAAGTTATGACCAACCTAGATAGCATATTGAAAAGCAGAAACATTACTTTGTCAACAAAGGTCTGTCTAGTCAAGGCTATAGTTTTTCCTGTGGTCATGTATGGATGTGAGAGTTGGACTGTGAAGAAAGCTGAGCACTGAAGAGTTGATGCTTTTAAAATGTGGTGTTGGGGAAGACTCTTGAGAGAGGAGATCCAACCAATCCATCCTAAAGGAGATCAGTCCTGGGTTTTCATTGGAAAGACTGATGCTGAAGCTGAAACTCCAACACTTTGGACACCTCACGCCAAGAGTTGACTCATTGGAAAAGACTCTGATGCTGGGAGGGATTGGGGGCAGGAGGAGAAGGGGATGACAGAGAAGATGGCTGGATGACATCACCGACGTGATGGACATGAGTTTGAGTGAACTCTGGTAGTTGGTGATGGACAGGGAGGCCTGGCATGCTGTGATTCATAGGGTTGCAAAGAGTCAGACTCAACTGAGCGACTGAACTGAACAGAACTGAACTGAAGCCATTTTTTCCTAACCCTTTGCCGATTCAACCTATGAAAGACATACGGAAAGTTTCATAAACAAGTGAACTGCCCTTTAATTTAAAGCTTAAAGGGTATAAACACTGCAATCTTAAACTCATATGTTGTGTCCCCAGGTTAAAGTATTGTGTACATGTTCGAGGATGCTGGATTCATGCCTGAAGACTCCCATAGGAAATATATCATATCTGTCTTATTTCTGTAAGAAAATTATCTGGTCTCTGAAAGGAAGTGAAAGTTTTAAGACTCTAAGTATCCTTCACAACATAAAGCACATCCCTGAAACATTAGAAAATATGAAATTATACCATAATTTGTATAATGCTTTCATTCCTTAAAATAAGATATTTAATAGTTGATTGGATTATATTCTAACATCAAACCAGATCTTTGTTTAATCCTATGAATGAGTTTACTCTTCTCACCCTTCACTCCAGATCTACTGCCATATTCTACTCAGCCTACTTTGGAATATGCATGATACTGAGATGGGAGCTGCTCTTCCCTGGATTTCCTGTAGATAAATCAAGTTTAAAAAAATACCCACAGTCATATTCAAAAACCAGGAGTATAGATGTAACAATAAGTGATACATAAATCTATACATATATACATAATGTGGTTCAACTGGGAATTCAATTAATGATCTTTTCTTCCCACTCATCTGTTTCCCTCTAGTGGATGAAGAAAGCATGATAATGATTTCCACATTGAATGTCTTTGAGGGCCTTATTCTGGTGGCCAGCTTTCAACATTTGAGTATCCCAGGTGGCAGAAAGATGTATTCAGATGATCGTCTGTGTTGTGTGTTCTTTGAGATGGAAGAATCAGAGAGACGAGGAACTGTTCATACTTTGTTCTCTGTATTCTCTCCTCTGCCATTCCAGAAGGAAGTGTCTTTGTTTTCTTGTCTCAAGGGCTTTTGTACACAACCACCTTCTTAAGCTTTTGCGAAAGTCTAAAAAACTTGAAGTTTTCTGGCAAGGAGACAGAGAGTCTCCTCTTTCAGTCAGAGCAAGACAGTGGGGAGAATATTTGAGACTAGGAAAGGGGCAGTGTTAGGAGACCACAAGATTCTCACAGGGGCTTGGACATGGCTAGATGGCTAAGAAGAATGGTTGTACAATCACTTAGGGAGGCTGGACTGAGGCTCTTGGTCTTGACAGTGTTCCCCTCATCCAATAAAAACAGAGAAGGACGAGAGCCACTAAACATCACAAAACAGGGTGGGTTTCAATAGTGAACCTCCAAGAATTATCTATATGGGTTGAAACTGGAGTAGTCATTCATGAATATTTTGCTCTGCATAAGCCAAATATGTTGATCTTACACAGTGGCTCAGCGGTAAAGAATCCACCTGTAATGTGGGAGTTCCAGGTTTGATCCCTGGGTCAGGAAGATCCCCTGGAGGAAAGCATGGCAATCCACTCCAGTATTCTTGCCTGGAGAATCCCATGGGCAGAGGAACCTGGCGGGTTATAGTCCATAGTGTTGCAAACAGTGGGACACGACAGAAGCAACTTAGCATGTTAGCACACGAAAGCCAAGTAGGTCATTTGAAATCTTCAAGAAAGATTGATGTAAAATTACCTTCAGGACAGCATGAAGCAGACATGTAGTCAGATTTAGTTTGAGTTAAAGAAATAAGGTACCATAGATTTTCTCACATCCCTGTACATGTAGCTGCAAATTCATAAGCACGGCATTATGTTAGTAACTCCAAGGCTGGCAAGGGATGCGACCTTCTATTCCCCTTCAAAGTGTATGCCTGGCATCCTGTATTCTGAATATTTTGTTCATAAACTTTGTGAAGCTGGTGCTAATTTATCTCTATTAGGTCTGGAGAAGAAAAGAAAATTCATGATACGTTTTAAAAAATGGTTCTCCATACCAAATTCTTTCTCTTTGTTTTCTATCTCCATAAAGGGCAGAGAAGAAAACTGGCAACATGGGCAAAAAACAAAACAACCAAAAAACTCCACTGTAACTAACAAATTTAATTGCCATTCAGAAATCGTCCATGGGGGTTCTTTAATACAAAATGCAGCCACCACTACTGCAATTATTCTAAGTTATAATTGCATGAGGTAAAATTATTTTTGAATGAATACTTAGTAAGTTTTTGTAAAAAATAAACCCCTCTAACATGGAGGAGAGGCAAATCACTGTATATATACACAAATTTTTAAATAAATGATACCATTGTAAAATAAAACTTCAGATTATCATATGCATAATAAAAAGCATCTAATGATGTCTTTATTAGAATGATAAAATCCAAGGTGAACCTGGGCCCATCTGTGTCTCGATATTACTTCTCATAAAGAGTAGCCGTACCCCAGGGAAGAACAGCAGGTGCTGTCCTAGAATGTGGAGAGAAGGTGGTGAGGGCTTGGCATGCTTTCTTTGATCTTCTTCTCTTTACTCAGACCAAAGCTCACACCCTTAGGGGGCGGAAGGCACTAAAGCAGGGAGGGTCCTTTAGCAACTGAGGCTTAAGATTGCAAGGACAGTAGGGAAGCCAAAACTGGCTTTCATTAATAAAACCTCAGTTCTCCTTTGAAAATCTTTCCATCTCCTGTTTACAGTACAATGAACCTGATATGATCCATATGCAATCTTTTTCCTCTATCACTAGCCTAGATTCATTTGCTAAGCAATAAATAAATGAACAATGGCATACTCAAATGATCTAATGTTTTCTGGTTAATGATTGAGACTTCTCTTTTCTGAAGGGAAAAATAAGAAATTTCTAACACGTACAGATAGATTGACCCCTTATGAGGAATTTAGTTTTTGGAGTTCTGAACACTGCAGCAAAATTAAACTCTTAGAGGAAGAAGACAGCATCTTCATTTTGCTTGTCTTGAGTGGACTCTGACAATGTTGAACTTTACCTGAGCATTGTGCTCCTGGAAAACAGTGGTCATTAAGAAATCCTCCATCATTTTGTGTTCCAGGAAATGGCTCATTGCTAAGAATCACCCTTCTTCATCTGACTTAGATAGGAATCAGGGAGGAGCTCTTGACCCTGAAAGTTCTCATTCTTTGTCTCACAAGCGATGGAATTCACTGTTTGTCCCTACTGTCGAGGCTTGACAACATGTCCTCTCACGTAACCAAATTTTAATTAAGCATCTCTTTCCTCTCAAGGTTTCTGAACTTTGACCATTCTTAAGCTTAAGCAAGCACTGTGGGATGGCCCCTTCTGAAAAGCAATTCTGTTCTGCTCAACTGCCTGTTCATGCCACCTGTTCATCTTGCTCCCCACACCTGGTTTTCCTCTTCTCTTGCTAACTGCCCTATCTAGGGTA
The DNA here is from genome assembly GCA_006408695.1 of Aepyceros melampus. Lineage (NCBI taxonomy): Eukaryota > Metazoa > Chordata > Mammalia > Artiodactyla > Bovidae > Aepyceros > Aepyceros melampus. Next base: position 119,826 of record SJXQ01005423.1, read on the forward strand.
GAAAAGACTTTTCTACCTGACCTTTGAGACAATTCTAGATCTTACAGTTCACTTTTCTACCCATTGTAATAGTCTTTCTCTATTAGTTAACATAGTTCTCTTTCTTGTATGAACATAAGGTTTCCCAGGTGGCTATAGTGGTAAAGAATCTGCCTGCCAATGCAGAAGACATGAGAAGCAGATTAGATTCCTAGATTGGGAAGATCCCTGGAGGAGGGCATGGCAACCCACTTCAGGTGGGCTGCAGTTCGTGAGGCTGCAAAGAGTCAGAAATGGCTGAGCAACTTGTTCAGTCACTCAGTTGTGTCTAACTCTTTGTGACCCCACAGACTGCAACATGCAAGGCTTCCCTGTCCTTCACCATCTCCCAGACCTTGCTCAGACTCATGTCCATTGCGTTGGAGATGCCATCCTAACATCTCATCCTGTCATCTCCTTCTATTTCCACCTTCAATTCTCCCAGCTTCAGGGTCTTTTCCAATGAGTCAGTATGGGAGTTTCAGCTTCAGCATTGGTCCTTCCAATGAACACCCAGGACTGACCTCCTTTAGGAGTGACTGGCTGGATCTCCTTGTAGTCCAAGGGACTCTTAAGAGTCTTCTCCAACACTACAGTTCAAAAGCATCAATTCTTTGGTACTCAGTCTTCTTTATGGTCCAGCTCTCACATTCATACATGACTACTGGAAAAGCCATAGCTTTGATTAGATGGACATTTGCTCACAAAGTAATGTCTCTGCTTTTTAATATGCTGTCTAGTTTTGTCATAACTTTTCTTCCAAGGAGCAGGGATCTTTTGATGTCATGGCTGCAGTCACCATCTGCAGTGATTTTGGAACCTAAGAAGATAAAGTTTCTCATTGTTTCCATTGTTTCCTCTCTATTTGCCATGAAGTGATGGGATTTCATGGGACTGAGTGACTAAATATATATAAACTTGTATTAAAATACCCTCTTTCCCCTATTGCAATAGTCCCCTTCCTTCTAGTATAATAATTCCCCTGCCTCATTGCAACAGTGTTTTCAAATCAAGTCTACTCATCTAAATTCAGGTTAGTTTTTTATTTGATAGCCCTCATGGGTCAGCTAAAACTCAAACTTAATCATTTGAGTGAAACTTTCAGTAACCGTATTTAGTAATTCTATAAACTTTAAAAAACATTTAGGAAAATTAAATTTACATTGATTGTTATTTTCCCTTAAGCACTCAAAAGGACAAAGCAAAAAAAAAAAAAAAAAAAAACCCAGAAAGAAAAGAAAAAGAAATCTGCTGGGATTGCATTCAATCTAGAAAGAAATAATTGCGGAGAATTAATGCCTTTAATACTGGGTCTTCCAGTCCTTGAATACAGTAGAGCTGTTCTTTTCTTTAGATCTACATTGAATACCTTCATTAGTGGGTAGTGTTCATCAGACAGATAATTCTCTACATACTTTATTTTTGGTGTTATAGCAAATTTCTTTTTATAATTTCAAATTCCAATTTTCTATGACTAATGTACAGAAATATGACTGGCTTATATATTGATCTTGTATCCTACAGTCTGTAAAATATACATTATATAATGTAAATTTGTGTTAAAAATATGAACTAAATAAGGGTGTTATGAAAATCTAATTAAACTATTTGCTTCCACCTGGATGTTGAATTATTACAGGGGAAAGAAATAAACAATATATTTTAAAACCTGATTTAATTACCCTTCCTCCCCCTGCCCTTTATTTTTGTGCCCTCGTTAATTGGTTTTATCTCTTTTCTGTGAAAATGAATAATGTGTGTGTGCTGTGCTAAGTTGCTTCAGTCATGTCTGACTCTTTGTAACACTATGGATAGTAGATTGCCAGGCTCCTCTGTCCATGGGATTCTCCAGGCAAGAATACCAGAGCGAGCTGTCATGTCTCCTCCAGGGGATCTTATGGACCTAGGGACTGATCTTGAATCACTTACATCTCCTGCATTGACAGGCTGTTTTTTTACCACTCGTACCACGAGTGGGAAGCCTTGAAAATAAATAATAAGTAACAGTAAGCACTGATGCCTTTCAGTTCAGTTCCATGGTTCAGTCGTGTCTCTTTGTGACCCTACGGACTGCAGCACACAAGGCTTTCCTGTTCATCACCAACTCCCAGAGCTTGCTCAGACTCATGCCCCTTGAGTTGGTGATGCCATCCGACCATCTTATCCTCTGTCATCCCCTTCTCCTCCTGCCTTCAAATCTTTCCAGCATCAGGGTCTTTACCAATGAGTTGGCTCTTGGCATCAGGTGGCCAAAGTATTGGAGCTTTGGCTTTAGCATCAGTCCTTCCAATGAATATTCAGGACTGATTTCCTTTAGGACTGACTGATTTGATCTTTCAGTCTAAGGGACTCTCGAGTCTTCTCCAACACCACAGTTCAAATTCAGCATTAATTCTTTGGCACTCAGCTTTCTTTATGGTCCAACTTTCATATCCATACATGACTATGGAAAAATCATAGCTTTGACTATAATGGATTTTTGTTGGCAAAGTATGGCTCTGCTTTTTAGTAAACTATCCAAGTTTGTCATAGCTTTTCTTCCAAGAAGCAAGCATCTTTTAATTTCATGACTGCAGTCATCATCTGCAGTGATTTTGGAGCCCCCCCAAAATAAAGTCTCTCACTCTTTCTATTGTTTCCCCATCTCTTTGCCATGAAGAGTTGGGACCAGATGCCTGGATCTTGTTTGATTTTTGAATGTTGAGTTTTAAGCAGACTTTTCACTCCCCTCTTTTATTTTCATCAAGAGGCTCTTTAGCTCCTCTTCAATTTCTGCCATAAGGGTGGTGTCATGTGCATATCTGAGCTTATTGATATTTCTCCCAGTATTCTTGACTCCAGCTTGTACTTCATCCAGCCAGGCATTCCACATGATGTACTCTGAGTATGATTTAAATAAATAGGTTACAATATACAGCCTTGATATACTTCTTTCACAATTTGGAACCAGTTCATTGTTCCATGTTCGGTTCTAACTGTTGCTTCTTGACCTGCATACAGATTTTTCAGGAGGCAGGCACAGTGGTCTGGTATTCCCATCTCTTTAAGAGTTTTCCACAGTTTGTTGTGATCCGCACAGCCAAAGACTTCAACATAGCCCATAAAGCAAAAGTAGATGTGTTTCTGGAACTCTGTTGCTTTTTCTATAATCCAACAGATGTTGGCCATTTGATCTCTGGTTCCTCTGCCTTTTCTAAATCCAGCTTGAACATCTGGAAGTTCTTGGTTCACAGGTCTTAATATTTTCTAAGAACAGGTAATGTTTGTTAGTGAAAAGTATTTGCATTCAACACAATTATTGACAATTTTTGCCTCCATGGTTAGAAGTTGGTAATACTAAGAAAAGAGATGTTATTGTTGTATTTGAAGAAACTTTGTTTGATTTTGGTAGCCATTATTATCATTTTTAAATTAATTGATGGAAGAAAGTCTCATGTAAAATGGCTCTAGAAAGGTGATGTGCCCATGAATTCACTGGAAAACAGTTTTTAGTGGTGGTGAAAGCATTTTGTGTTGTTGAGTTCTCATTAGTTATAAAGAAGAGGAGAAAAGAAAATCATATGGGTATAGGTATAGAAACAGAAGACTAAAGGACCTACAAGTATAAAAATGGAGAAAGTCTGATATGTGTGTGTTTGTGTGTACATATGTGTGGGGGTGTGTGTGTGTGTGTGCTTATATGTGTTGGTTGCTTAGTCATATCGGACTCTTTGAGACCTCTTGTGGACTGTAACCTACCAGGCTCCTCTGTCCACAGGATTTCCCAGGCAAGAATACTGGAGTGGGTAGTCATTCCATTCTCCAGGGCATCTTCCTGACCCAGGGATTAAACCCAGCTCTCCTACATTGAAGGTAGATCCTTTATTGTCTGAGCCACCAGGAAAGCCCATGCTTACATGTACATATATATATTTAAAATATAATTTCCTTCAGCTTCTAGATATAATCCTTTTTATTTCCACTTGTCATAGTTTACACCTAAATATATTTTAAAATAAACTAAGTAAAACAACCATCCTCTCTATTGCTTAGTAAAACAAAGAGGCAAATTCTAGAAGCAGATTAGCCATTTGACTATTATTATTAACCAAATATTTATCAAGCCATCTGGTTTCTTCAGTAATTATATATAGAATGAACCTATTAGATTTGATGATAAAAAACATTAACAAAGAATTTAATAATTAACTTCCTTTTAACTTCATCCTCAATAGTTTTTTTTCATTTATATTTCAAATATTATATAAGGTGGTGAACTGAGGGAATACAGGACATTTCAACTCTGCTTATAAAAGATAAAAATAGTGTAAATTTATTATTTATTTATTTATTTATTTTTTTACCTCAGAGGATGTGGAATCTTAGTTTCCAACCAGGGATTAAACTCACACCTACTGCCCCAAAAGTGCAGAGTTTTAACCCCAGGACCACCAAGGGAAGTTCTTTGAATGGTGTGACTTAAATGTAAATGTCCACCATGGCAAAAAACTTCTAAAAGATTGAGAAAACTGAGATTGAGAGTGTTATGAGAAGTGATTAGAGGAGGTCAACTTGTCCTCCAAAGTCAGTTTTTTTATTCTTTATGTACTTTTTATGAATTTTTGATTTCACTGAGAATTAGGAACAGAAATCTCTGTGCCATCATCCAGAAGCATCACACAGAGGAAGATGCCTTAGGAGATGGCAGCCAGGAAGACAGTGAACCCAGTCTCAGGTGTAAAGTATCTGGGAAAAAAAGCTTGGCCCCAAGAAGTCAAACAACTTTTAGATTACAGACAGATAAGGCAGTTGCACTGGCTCTAAACCACAGGCAAGTTAGAAGTCTGATCAAATCAGAGCACAGCACCTCTGATGGTAAGGCACCTGCATCCACCCAGAAGTTGACTTTCAGGGATCAGCCACTGTGCCTTCCACTCACATGGAAGCAGAAAGCGCCCTCTTACCAAGGGATAGCTCCCTGGCCCCAGAGAGCAGCAGTGAGAGAAAGAAAGAGTCTCTCTTTACATATGAAATGAAAAAATAAGTCAGGCACTTTCGCTGGTGCTTTTTCCATACAGCATGAACATTCCAATCTGAATAGCCAACTTTTCAAACAACAGAAAGGACTTCTCATTTTAGAGGATGTCCCTTGTTTGAGACTTGAAATTTGGATTCTAAATATGTGGAAGTGTTACATAAATTAGCCATATAGATGAGTCTGCAGCTTTGATATTTGTTTTTACCACTTCACCTCGCTCTCACTTTGTGTGCTCTGCTCAGTGGTGTCCAACTCTTCCAATGCCATGGACTATAGCCCACAGGAGCCTCTGTCTATAACATTTCCCAGGCAAGAATTCTGGAACAGGTTGCTATTTCCTACTCTACGGGATCTTCCCAACCAAGGGATCGAGTCCATGTCTCTTGTGTCTCCTGCACTTGCAGGCAGATTCTTTACCACTATGCCCCCTGGGAAGCCCTAAGACATAATCCACATGCAGTAAAATATATTCATTTAAGTGTATACTTTGATAAAATTTGATATTGACTACAGTCTTATAATTATCATCAAAATAAAGAAATAGAAAAATTGATGGTGTCCTAAACATTATTTTCTTATAACTTGTCCCCTCCTCTGGACCTTAGTTGTATGTAATCACTTATCTACTGATTTTTTTTCACTTAGTGTGACTACTTTTTTGAAATTTGTCTCTATCGTTACAAGCATGATTTTACTGTTTCACTGTTGATGTTATATAGATTGTCACATCATCCACCTATTGATGGATATTGAGTTATTTCTAATTTTTGGTTATTGTGAATATTGAGTGTTTGTGAACAAGTAATTGTGGTTTCATTTTAATTGGGGAAATATCTAGGAATGAGTTTGCTGGATTGTATAATTAATGTATGTTTAATTTTCTAAAAATAAAAACAAAACACACAAACAACAACATCAACCACAAAAACCCCACTCATAAAACCTACTTTACTTTTTCTAAATTTGTTGTACCATTTTGCATTCCCACCAGCAATGTATGAAGGCTCCTTGCCAATACCTGGTATTGTCAACCTTTTAAACTTAATTACTTACATTGCTCTAAAGCAGTGGTCCCCAATCCCATTGCTGGGAATCCGTACTGGTCCGTGACCTATTAGGACTGGGCCACACAGCATGAGGTGAGAGGCCAGTGAACAAGTGAAGCTTCATCTGCTTGTATTACTACTGGAACCACCCCATTTCCATCCTGTCTGTAAAAAAACTGGCTGCTATGAAACTAATCTCTGGTGCCACAAAAGTTGGGAACCACTGATCTAAAAGGTATCTCAAATGTAGTTTCAATTTCCAGTTTCCTGACAGGCAATTTTGTGGATTGCATTGTATCTCACCAATGATATATTGAAATCCTAAGACCCAGTGCCTCAGACTCTTGACTGTTTGGAAAGAAGATCGTTAAACATGAACTTAGTTAAGAAGATTTTATACCAGAGTAGAGTGGTCTTTTAATGCAGTATAACCATGGTCCTTATAAGATGAAGGCAATGTGAAGACAGAGACACACACACACAGAATGCCATATGACAATGGAGACAGACATTGGAATTGTGCAGCAAGCCAAGGAACACCAAAGACTGGCAGTAAACCACCAGAAGCTAGGAAGAGACAAGTAAGGAGAAGCCTATAGTTTTCAGAAGGAACAGGGTCACAGGGCCATGCAAAAACCTTGACTTTTGACTTCAGCTTCAAGAACTGTGAGGCAATAAATTTGTTATTTTAAGCCACCCAATTTGTGGTACTTGGTTACAATAATTCAAGAAATTTATACAACTAATGATGCTGAATATCTTTTCCTGTGCTTACTCGATACTTGCATATCTCATTTTGTGAAATACCTATCCAAGTATGTGGCCTGTATTTTAATTGGATTCTTTTTCTTATGATTAAGTTGAAAGAGGTCACTATACATTCTGGATCAAGTCTTCTGTGAAACACATTCTTTGCCAATATTTTCTTCAATTTGTGTCTTGATTTGTTTCTTAGCTGTCTCATGAAAAATAAAAGTTTTAAAAATTTTATTGAAGTCCATATTGTCATTTTTACTTTTAAAGTTTGTTTCTTATTTTAGAAAACTTTTCCTTCCTCAATATCATAAAGACTTCTCCTATCTATTCTTCCAGAAGCTTAGTAGTTTAGCTCTTACAGTGCTTTCATGCATTTCAAGTTAATTTTATTTTAGTTTGAATAAGATAAAAGTCAAGGTTTTTATTTTTGTTTATTTTTTAAATTTCAAATTGATAGCAAGCTGTCCTACTATGATGTGTTGAAATACTACCATCTCCTTATTTTTTTTAATTTATTTTTATTATAATTAGAGAATAGATACTCTACAATATTGTGATGGATTTTGCCATACATCAATAAGAATTAGCCATAGGTATACATCTGTCCCCTCCATCCTGAATCTCCTCCCACCTTCCTCCCCTTGTGCAGGGCAGTAAAGGAGACACAAACATAAAGAAGAGACTTTTGGACTCAGTGGGAGAAGGAGAGGGTGCGATTATTTGAGAGAATAGTATCGAAACATATACATTACCTTCTCCCTATTGAGCTGCCTTGGAACCTTTGTTGGAGTCAAATGACCATATAAACATGGGTCAGTGTCTGGAGTTTTCTATTCTGTTCTATGTCATCTGAATATTGAGGCAAGTTCTCTAATAATCAAATGATACGACATTAGCATTTTTCAATCATGTTGCAGATTTAGCTATACTTTATCTTTACAGAGTAATAATAACTGGAATCTGGAAAGTATTTCAAGGATGCCTGAAGTTTTTTACAAACACCCAAACTTGTTGGGATTGGAAGCCATCACCCGAGGAACTCAAGCAGTCTTCCAGTGTTAAAATGTCACTTTGACACTTTTCTTTTTCTTTAGGCTCAACTTTATAATTTTGTGCTTCCTTTTATTTTTCTTTTTTTTTAATTTTTATTTTTTAGTTTGTTTTGCTTTACAATACTGTATTTCTTTTGCTATACTTGACATGAATCAGCCACGAGTGTACATGAACTCCCAATCCCGACCCCCACCTCCCCCCTCCTGCCCCACACCTTCTCTCTGGATTATCCCCGTGCATCAGTCCCAAGCATCCTGCATCCTGCATCGAACCTAGACCGGCGATTCGTTTCACTTATGATATCATACCTGTTGCACTGCCACTCTGCCAAATCATCGCACCCTCTCCCTCTCCCACAGAGTCCAAAAGGCTATTCTATACATCTGTGTCTCTTTTGCTGTCTTGCATACAGGTTTATCATTACCATCTTTCTAAATTTCATATATATGTGTAAGTATACTATATTGGTGTTTTTCTTTCTGGGTTACTTCACTCTGTATAATCGGCTCCAGCTTCATCCACCTCATTAGAACTGATTCAAATGTATTCTTTTTAATGGCTGAGTAATACTCCATTGTGTATATGTACCACAGCTTTCTTATCCATTCATCTGCTGATGGACATCTAGGTTGCTTCCATGTCCTGGCTATTATAAACAGTGCTGCGATGAACATTGGGGTACATGTGTCTCTTTCAATTCTAGTTTCCTCGGTGTGTATGCCCAGCAGTGGGATTGCTGGATCATAAGGCAGTTCTATTTGCAATTTTTTTCTTGAAGAGTTAAAAGTATTTTCCTCCACTGCCTTATTTTATTGAGTATAAAAAGAGCATTTCAGAGAGGAGGCAGAGAAACTAAATTATCTGAGAGATGTGTTCCTTGGGAAAGCTGAGTATAGCTCAGGTCATGAAATCTATTGGTTGAAAGTAACCAGCGGCAGAGAAATCTTTGGGAGGGATGAGGAGGCATTTGGGAGGGATTAGTTAATGTTGGTAGATTCCCCAGAAGACAATAAGCCAAATCCTTTCTCTGGTAACACAAAAAACAAGAGTTTGGTTGGAGAAAGTTTAGAAGAAAGTACATGGATCTAATTAGCAAAGTAAGTCAGAGCATTTGGCTGAGTCTTGCTATATATCAACGTAATGTGAATTTGGACTTAGAAGAGCTGAGTCCTTAGGCCGGATACAAGTTTTGTGATCTTGGTTAAGTCAGTGAGACTTGGTAATCTGACTTGAAAAAAAAGGACCTAATAATATCTCATAGAGTTGTCATGAAGTTCAAATGAGATGATGGGAATCCTGGTGAATAATGAATCAAATGACTTGAATCTGCTTCTAGTACATTTAAAATGATTAAGTGATATTAAAATGGCATTTAATATTTTTATATGAAAGGCACTATACAGAAGAAAGGAAGTGAAGACTTCTTATTTTTTTTTTTTTTACCAGTGACTTGACATTTTGTTTTATACTCTTCAGGTTTAAAATGTTTATGAGATTAAAAGCATTTTTTTTGGTTTTATTTATGTATTTATTGAGAAAAACTTGCAACAATTTATTTGCTTGCTTGATTGGCCGTTCTGTATGGCTTGCAGGATTTTAGTTGCCTGACCAGGGATGGAATCAGTGTTCCCTGCAGTGGAAGCATAGAGCCCTGGCAACTTGACCACCAAGGAATTCTCTGAGTTTTTATTTTACAAATAAACATGAATTGTTGATATTTTGCTATTCATTTGAAGGAAACATGACTGAAGCTGCAAGAGAACTCAGAAATGAGTTTGCTCTACTTCATCGTCTGATAGGTAAGAAATGCATGTCTTGTGAGCTTATGATCTCCAAACCACCAGGATACTGAAAGACAGAGATGGTTTCTAGCTTCTCACATTTTTGTTATTGATATAGGAACACGAACAGAAAAGACAGAAATATAATTTATTTCTTTTGTCTTGTCTTCTAAATGTGTTAATTTAGTAATTGGTCCATCTAAAAGATAAAATCACAAAAAAAAAAACATAAAAATTATTAAAGCACACTGTGAACCAAAAGATGATCTTAAATATTGACACAATGAAATGCAGAAACTTTAGGTAGAAGGTACTAAGTCACAGAATAATTGAAAATCATTCCTGTAACTGGAACATTTTGGAGCTGTTGATATATCCTTTGCCATCTTTGAGCACAGATTTCTGCAGAACAGAGGAGGCACCATCTACCTGGTATGGCATAAATGGTACCCAAGGAACTCCTCTGCAAACAAAAGGTCTTCTTAGTTGACTTTAGGTAGCCAGATATTTTTTTCAGTAAGAACATTACTGAGATGGTGTCTTTAATTCTATTCAATAAACATCCACTGAAAGGCTGTTTGCTATGTATCAGGTGCTAAACTAGGCTAAAGGGCTTCAGTGCTATGGAAGGCTCATTGCCTTCAAAGAATTTCTGGCACAACTGAATTATTATACCCAGATAAGAATACATTCATAGTTTAACACAAGACAGAGGGAAATAAACTCTGAGGAAGGATGATGTATAAGTTATTGTGTTAGAGAAATACTTTCTCCTTAAACGGGTTCATGGAGAAAGATATTTGGGGTTGGTTTTGCAAGAGGAGCAGAATTTCAGGAGATCTTGAGGTTGGAAGGAAGGAATGCCTACTTCACATCCCCATCTAGAGGCACATCTTTTTTTTTTTAAACTTTTTGTTTTATATTGGAATATAGCTGATTAACTGGCACCCCACTCCAGTACTCTTGCCTGGAGAATCCCATGGCCAGAGGAGCCTGGTAGGCTGCAGTCCATGGGGTCGCTAAGAGTCAGACATGACTGAGCAACTTCACTTTCACTTTTCACTTTCATGCACTGGAGAAGGAAATGGCAACCCACTCCAGTATTCTTGCCTGGAGAATCCCAGGGATAGTGGAGCCTGGTGGGCTGCTGTCCATGGGGTTGCACAGAATTGGACACGACTGAAGCGACTTAGTAGCAGTAGCAGCAGCATAGCTGATTTAAAATGCTGTGATAGTTTCAGGTACATAGCAAAGCAACCCAGCCGTATATGTACATGTATCCATTCTTTCCTAAACTCCCCTCCCATCCAGGCTGCCTCTTGACAATAACCAGAGTTCCTTGTGCTACACAGCAGGTCTCCATCGGCCACCCATTCTAACCATAGCAGAGTGTGCGTGTCAATCCCAACCTTCCTAATCATCCCTTCCCCTGACCCTTAGAGGCACATCTTAATGCCTATGGAACAGAACATGTACAAATCTGGACACAGATTCTTCTCCTCTTGTTNGTGTACATGAACTCCCAATCCCGACCCCCACCTCCCCCCTCCTGCCCCACACCTTCTCTCTGGATTATCCCCGTGCATCAGTCCCAAGCATCCTGCATCCTGCATCGAACCTAGACCGGCGATTCGTTTCACTTATGATATCATACCTGTTGCACTGCCACTCTGCCAAATCATCGCACCCTCTCCCTCTCCCACAGAGTCCAAAAGGCTATTCTATACATCTGTGTCTCTTTTGCTGTCTTGCATACAGGTTTATCATTACCATCTTTCTAAATTTCATATATATGTGTAAGTATACTATATTGGTGTTTTTCTTTCTGGGTTACTTCACTCTGTATAATCGGCTCCAGCTTCATCCACCTCATTAGAACTGATTCAAATGTATTCTTTTTAATGGCTGAGTAATACTCCATTGTGTATATGTACCACAGCTTTCTTATCCATTCATCTGCTGATGGACATCTAGGTTGCTTCCATGTCCTGGCTATTATAAACAGTGCTGCGATGAACATTGGGGTACATGTGTCTCTTTCAATTCTAGTTTCCTCGGTGTGTATGCCCAGCAGTGGGATTGCTGGATCATAAGGCAGTTCTATTTGCAATTTTATTCTTGAAGAGTTAAAAGTATTTTCCTCCACTGCCTTATTTTATTGAGTATAAAAAGAGCATTTCAGAGAGGAGGCAGAGAAACTAAATTATCTGAGAGATGTGTTCCTTGGGAAAGCTGAGTATAGCTCAGGTCATGAAATCTATTGGTTGAAAGTAACCAGCGGCAGAGAAATCTTTGGGAGGGATGAGGAGGCATTTGGGAGGGATTAGTTAATGTTGGTAGATTCCCCAGAAGACAATAAGCCAAATCCTTTCTCTGGTAACACAAAAAACAAGAGTTTGGTTGGAGAAAGTTTAGAAGAAAGTACATGGATCTAATTAGCAAAGTAAGTCAAGCATTTGGCTGAGTCTTGCTATATATCAACGTAATGTGAATTTGGACTTAGAAGAGCTGAGTCCTTAGGCCGGATACAAGTTTTGTGATCTTGGTTAAGTCAGTGAGACTTGGTAATCTGACTTGAAAAAAAAGGACCTAATAATATCTCATAGAGTTGTCATGAAGTTCAAATGAGATGATGGGAATCCTGGTGAATAATGAATCAAATGACTTGAATCTGCTTCTAGTACATTTAAAATGATTAAGTGATATTAAAATGGCATTTAATATTTTTATATGAAAGGCACTATACAGAAGAAAGGAAGTGAAGACTTCTTATTTTTTTTTTTTTTACCAGTGACTTGACATTTTGTTTTATACTCTTCAGGTTTAAAATGTTTATGAGATTAAAAGCATTTTTTTTGGTTTTATTTATGTATTTATTGAGAAAAACTTGCAACAATTTATTTGCTTGCTTGATTGGCCGTTCTGTATGGCTTGCAGGATTTTAGTTGCCTGACCAGGGATGGAATCAGTGTTCCCTGCAGTGGAAGCATAGAGCCCTGGCAACTTGACCACCAAGGAATTCTCTGAGTTTTTATTTTACAAATAAACATGAATTGTTGATATTTTGCTATTCATTTGAAGGAAACATGACTGAAGCTGCAAGAGAACTCAGAAATGAGTTTGCTCTACTTCATCGTCTGATAGGTAAGAAATGCATGTCTTGTGAGCTTATGATCTCCAAACCACCAGGATACTGAAAGACAGAGATGGTTTCTAGCTTCTCACATTTTTGTTATTGATATAGGAACACGAACAGAAAAGACAGAAATATAATTTATTTCTTTTGTCTTGTCTTCTAAATGTGTTAATTTAGTAATTGGTCCATCTAAAAGATAAAATCACAAAAAAAAAAACATAAAAATTATTAAAGCACACTGTGAACCAAAAGATGATCTTAAATATTGACACAATGAAATGCAGAAACTTTAGGTAGAAGGTACTAAGTCACAGAATAATTGAAAATCATTCCTGTACTGGAACATTTTGGAGCTGTTGATATATCCTTTGCCATCTTTGAGCACAGATTTCTGCAGAACAGAGGAGGCACCATCTACCTGGTATGGCATAAATGGTACCCAAGGAACTCCTCTGCAAACAAAAGGTCTTCTTAGTTGACTTTAGGTAGCCAGATATTTTTTTCAGTAAGAACATTACTGAGATGGTGTCTTTAATTCTATTCAATAAACATCCACTGAAAGGCTGTTTGCTATGTATCAGGTGCTAAACTAGGCTAAAGGGCTTCAGTGCTATGGAAGGCTCATTGCCTTCAAAGAATTTCTGGCACAACTGAATTATTATACCCAGATAAGAATACATTCATAGTTTAACACAAGACAGAGGGAAATAAACTCTGAGGAAGGATGATGTATAAGTTATTGTGTTAGAGAAATACTTTCTCCTTAAACGGGTTCATGGAGAAAGATATTTGGGGTTGGTTTTGCAAGAGGAGCAGAATTTCAGGAGATCTTGAGGTTGGAAGGAAGGAATGCCTACTTCACATCCCCATCTAGAGGCACATCTTTTTTTTTTTAAACTTTTTGTTTTATATTGGAATATAGCTGATTAACTGGCACCCCACTCCAGTACTCTTGCCTGGAGAATCCCATGGCCAGAGGAGCCTGGTAGGCTGCAGTCCATGGGGTCGCTAAGAGTCAGACATGACTGAGCAACTTCACTTTCACTTTTCACTTTCATGCACTGGAGAAGGAAATGGCAACCCACTCCAGTATTCTTGCCTGGAGAATCCCAGGGATAGTGGAGCCTGGTGGGCTGCTGTCCATGGGGTTGCACAGAATTGGACACGACTGAAGCGACTTAGTAGCAGTAGCAGCAGCATAGCTGATTTAAAATGCTGTGATAGTTTCAGGTACATAGCAAAGCAACCCAGCCGTATATGTACATGTATCCATTCTTTCCTAAACTCCCCTCCCATCCAGGCTGCCTCTTGACAATAACCAGAGTTCCTTGTGCTACACAGCAGGTCTCCATCGGCCACCATTCTAACCATAGCAGAGTGTGCGTGTCAATCCCAACCTTCCTAATCATCCCTTCCCCTGACCCTTAGAGGCACATCTTAATGCCTATGGAACAGAACATGTACAAATCTGGACACAGATTCTTCTCCTCTTGTTCTTTGTATTGTGATTAAATACATCATTGTGAGGGTCTAAATTTACAAACTTGAGATTTATATTTAACTCTCCTCTTTTTCATTCTTCTGAATTCAAATTATTCTGTGGCTTTGTTTCAGAAACATCTCTTGATTATCATTTTATGCTTAAAAGATTTCAGTAGCTTGATCTCCCTCACTCCAATCTTCCCCAATGGAGTGGCCAGCCTTTAGATGGCCCTCAGTTATCCCCATCTCCTCTCACTGATATTCATGTGTAGTGTTCTCCTGCAGTGTAACAAGGTTGGCAGGCAATGCATATATTACTTTTGAGGTTAGTTTATAAAAGGGAATACAACTTCTATTTCTTATTCTTTTTCTTGGATTACTCACTCTGAGGTAAGCTAGTGGTTATGTGATAAGGATGCTCCATGGAGAGGCTCATATGGTAAGTAAATGAGATCTTTTGTCAATAACCATGTGGGTGCACCATCTTAGAACTGGATCCTCCTGCCTACCAAGCCTTCTAATGACTATATCCTTAGCCAGCTTCTTGACTAAAACCTCACCAAAGCCAGAACTATCCAGCTAAGTTGTTCTTGCTTTCCAAGATTTTCAGAAATTCTGTGAGATAATGTATATGTATGTATTGTAATGCCTTCTATGTATTGTAATGCCTTCTAATGACTATATCCTTAGCCAGCTTCTTGACTAAAACCTCACCGAAGCCAGAACTATCCAGCTAAGTTGTTCTTGCTTTCCAAGATTTTCAGAAATTCTGTGAGATAATGTATATGTATTGTTTAAGCTGTAAGTTTTGGGATAAATTATTGTGTAGCAATAGATAATTAATACACCCCTTGTGAAACTTAATTTTGCATACTGATGCTAAGGTTATCTTCTTCTTACAATCATTCTATGATGTAGTACTTCTTATATTGTGTTATTGTGACATCATTAAGATATGTGTGCATTTAGTAGAGAACTTGATAAATAATAACCATTCTAAGGATTTGGGATACAGATCATGGATATAGGGATAAATGGATTAGATTTGAACAGTAGTTTGAGTGGATCATACAGGAAAAATTGGAGATGACCTGGATAAATCAATTTGGAGCTATATTGTAGAGCATATTAAATATGATAAGGGAGGAATTTGCAACAAATTTAATTAAGGTCAGGAATTTGTACTGTCCATGACATCCAGTTGGGAAGAAGAACCTAAGGGAATTATATCAAAGCGCTAGTAACTTGAAAGGAAAATTCAAGCTAAGGAAGGAAAGGTTATGCACACAAATCATGGTCCAAAGCCTCTGTATATATGTGTGGATGCATCTCTGTATGTGTCTGTTTATGCTGTGACCATGTGATGGGAAAAGTAGTATAAAGGAAAGATTACTTGGGGTTCTTCTACTAGGCTTAGAAGAGGAAACCAGAAAATGTTTTTTAAAAATGGAAGAATGACAGATTTTCTTTCTTTTCAAGATTGGCAAATTAAACAGGGGCAGTTTAAGAGAAAGGCAAAGACTTTGGAATCCGACAAACTTAGTTTGAATTCCAGTTTTGCCACTTAGTGGCTGTGTGGTGGTAGAGAAGTTAATATCTCTTAATTACAGTTGTGTGTTTAAAACATTGGGAATAACACTTCCCCTCCAAGATAAATGTAATACAATAAGCATATGGAATGTGACTTACTTGGTGCTGGGCATAACAACACTCTATCAGGGATGATCCATGAATCTCTCCCCAACATTTACTATACAGTCTTACTGTAATTGTGGGTTTCTGATTTATATTCTAGACCTACTAGATAAATAGGCAGAATTATTTAATGCACTCTTTTCTCCACGTAAAATATTGCAACAAAAACTTCCTCAAAGGAATTTGGCAGGGCTCATTCTGAAAGTTCATGGTTCCCATGTATTTTTAATAAGTGGTAATTATTAGTGTCTCCATTTCTAAATCACGCAGGTGGTACTTCCACAATCCCTTGTAGTCATAGTGTTTTTCAATATTCTATCTTTGGATTGCTTTCCACTTGATTCTTGTGCCTCTAAGATCAGAAACAGCACCTCTGAGAACTTCAACATGCTGACAGAAAGAAGGCTAGAAGACCTCTCCTTCCAATCATAAGCTGAGGCTGGAGGCAATGGTTCTTGTTCTGAAGACTCCATTACTCTAGTGGGACTTGCCCATGATTTAGGATTAAATAACAACCTTATTTATTTAGTAGAGAATATTTTTAGAAGTTAAAACTTCATCTGAAGAATAGAGAAAAGTGAAAGTGAAGTCGCTCAGTTGTGTCCGACTCTTTGGGACTCCATGGACTTTAGCCTACCAGGCTCCTCCATCCATGGGATTTTCCAGGCAAGAGTACTGGAGTGGGCTGCCATTTCCTTCTTCAGGGGATCTTCATGACCCAGGGATCAAATCCAGATCTCACGCACTGCAGACAGTTCAGTTCAGTTGCTCAGTCATATCCAACTGTTTGCGACCCCATGAACCACAGCACACCAGGCCTCCCTGTTCATCACCAAATCCTGGAGTTTACCCAGACTTATGTTCATTGAGTCGGTGATGTCATCCAACCATCTCATCCTCTGTCATCCCCTTATCCTCTTGCCCTCTATCTTTCCTAGCATCAAGGTCTTTTCCAATGAGTCAGCTTTTCACCTTAAGTGGTCAAAATATTGGAGTTTCAGCTTCAACATCAGTCCTACCAATGAACACCCAGAACTGATCTCCTTTACAATGGACTGGTTGAATCTCCTTGGAGTCCAAGGAACTCTCAAAAGTCTTCTCCAACACCACAGTTTAAAGCATCAACTCTTCAGTGCTCAGCTTTATTTATAGTCCAACTCTCACATCCATACATGACTACTGGAAAAACCATAGCCTGGACTAGATGGACCTTTGTTGACAAAGTAATGTCTCTGCCTTTTAATATGCGTCTAAGGTTGGTCATAACTTTCCTTCCAAGGAGCAAGTGTCTTTTAATTTCATGGCTGCAATCACCATCTGAAGTGATTTTGGAGCCCAGAAAAATAAATTCAGCCACTGTTTCTCCATTTATTTGCCATGAAGTGATGGGACTGGGTGCCATGATCTCAGTTTTCTGAATGTTGAGCTTTAAGCCAACTTTTTCACTCTCTTCTTTCACTTTCATCAAGAGACTCTTTAGTTCTTCTTCACTTTCTGCCATAAGGGTGGTGTCATCTGCATATCTGAGTTTATTGATATTTCTCTAGGCAGTCTTGATTCCAGCTTGTGTTTCTTCCAGCCCAGCATTTCTCATGATGTACTCTGCATATAAATTAAATAAGCAGGGTGACAATATACAGTATTGATGTACTCCTTTTCCTATTTGGAACCAGTCTGTTGTTCCATGTCCAGTTCTAATTGTTGCTTCCTGGCCTGCATACAGGTTTCTCAGATGCTTTACCATCTGAGCCACCATTTCTCTCTATCTGCATACTTTTGAGGAAACCACTGGAATCTGAGAATAATAAAACTATTTATTCAAATGTACCTAGATCACCAATGAGCCAAAATAGAAACAACACATGATCTGTAATTATTTGTGGAGTAGCAACAGTTCAACAACTCATATTCCAGTTGCCTGCAGTGATGTAATAAAACAAATTGTGAAACTTGATGCTTTATAATGGGCTGGATATATGAAAGCAGTTCACTAGTTCATTCTTTTCAGAGGCTAATGGTTGAAATTTGCTATTGATCATCAAGCACATCTTTTGGCAAGAAAAAATGTTAATGCCCTCTGTCACTTGCTTCTGTCTCCAGGAGAAATGGTGGTTTTCTCTTTTACTTTGCTGTACACAATCCTTATGTCTTAGAATTTCTTTATGCCTTTCTGTGACACAAATTGGATTTTCATATACTATCTTTTCTTCAAATTCTGTTTATAGATTTATATAAAAAGAAAAAAAAACTAACGGGGTGGTGTTAAATGGAGTTGAATTTTACATTGACTTTCTCTTTTATTAGCCATCATAAAGTTTTATTTTTCTTCTTAAGTCCACAATTCGTAACAAAGAGAAATAAGATAAAAATCAATGATCAAGAAGGTAGGGCCTCACCAGCCATCCCAAAGAATTTAAAATGTCTTTTCACATCTAGTTTAGTAGATGCCAGTTAAAGGCTAAAATAATAAAACTATTTATTCAAATGTACCTAGATCACCAATGAGCCAAAATAGAAACAACACATGATCTGTAATTATTTGTGGAGTAGCAACAGTTCAACAACTCATATTCCAGTTGCCTGCAGTGATGTAATAAAACAAATTGTGAAACTTGATGCTTTATAATGGGCTGGATATATGAAAGCAGTTCACTAGTTCATTCTTTTCAGAGGCTAATGGTTGAAATTTGCTATTGATCATCAAGCACATCTTTTGGCAAGAAAAAATGTTAATGCCCTCTGTCACTTGCTTCTGTCTCCAGGAGAAATGGTGGTTTTCTCTTTTACTTTGCTGTACACAATCCTTATGTCTTAGAATTTCTTTATGCCTTTCTGTGACACAAATTGGATTTTCATATACTATCTTTTCTTCAAATTCTGTTTATAGATTTATATAAAAAGAAAAAAAAACTAACGGGGTGGTGTTAAATGGGAGTTGAATTTTACATTGACTTTCTCTTTTATTAGCCATCATAAAGTTTTATTTTTCTTCTTAAGTCCACAATTCGTAACAAAGAGAAATAAGATAAAAATCAATGATCAAGAAGGTAGGGCCTCACCAGCCATCCCAAAGAATTTAAAATGTCTTTTCACATCTAGTTTAGTAGATGCCAGTTAAAGGCTAAATCAATGCTTAGACATGTAACTATTTTGCATTAGATACTGAGGTAAAAGACAGACTTATACAATGGCACCCCACTCCAGTACTCTTGCCCAGAAAATCCAATGGATGGAGGAGCCTGGTGGGCTGCAGTCCACGGGGTCGCTAAGAGTCAGATACGACTGAGCGACTTCCCTTTCACTTTTCACTTTCATGCATTGGAGAAGGAAATGGCAACCCATTCCACTGTTCTTGCCTGGAGAATCCCAGGGACAGGGGAGCCTGCTGGGCTGCCGTCTATGGGGTCCACAGAGTTAGACATGACTGAAGTGACTTAGCAGCAGCATGCTTTATTCTACTAGTCCTTTCTGCCAGGACAAATCTGGACAATCTGAAATTAGGCAAACATCTTCTTTTTCCTAAAATTATTTATCGAATTATTTTTCAATTACTTGTTAATGTAATTTTGATTATGCATTAGCTGACAACTAATTTAGATAGGTTTTCCATGTGGCTCAGTGCTAAAGAATCTACCTGCTAGTGTAGGAGACACAAGTTTGATCCTTGGGTCAGGAAGATCCCCTGGAGAAGGAAATGGTAAACGGCTCCAGAATTCCTGCTTGGGAAATGCCATGGACAGAGGAACCTGGTGGACTATGGCCCATGGGATCACAAAGAGTCAGACATGACTAAGCATGCATGCAAAGCAATGGTATTTAGATACAATCCTTTCAGGGATGTTTGTAAAGTCTTCCAAGTCACAAGGAATTAGGGTGGTATCAGACTGGGGCTATGAGAGCCAAAACCATAAGCAGTTCAGAAAACAGGTTCTGACACCAAAAGATTCATGTCAGTCCCACCATTAACTAGTGCCCTAAGCTCCTAGTTACTCAGATTTTTCACCTGCAAATAAAGGCGATTTTCATTTCTATCTCATGACAATGTTATGAAAAAATATATATATATATATTAAAAACATCCAAAACTCAGTCATAAAACAGTATGAATGTCAGTTACAGCAAAATGAATGGGCCTAGAGATTATTATACAGAGGAAGACAAACATATGTTATCACTCATCTGGAACCTAAAAACATGATGCGAATGAACTTATTTACAAAATACAAACAGATTCACAGATGACACAGAAAGTAAATTTACAGTTGTCAAGGGGGATAGGAAGGGGGAAATAAATTAGGAGTTGGGGTTAACATATATACACTACCATGTACAAAGTAGATAAACAGTAAGGACCCACTACATAGCATGGGGAATTATACTCAATATCTTGTAATAACCTATCTGAAAATAATATATATGTATGTATTCATTATACACACACACGCATATATACACATCAATGTATACCTGAATCACTTTGCTGTACACTTGAAACTAATACAAAATTTTAAATTTACTATTGATGAAAGTGAGAGAGGAGAGTGAAAAAGTTGGCTTAAAGCTCAACATTCAGAAAACGAAGATCATGGCTTCTGGCCCCATCACTTCATGGGAAATAGATGGGGAAACGGTAGAAACAGTGTCAGACTTTGTTTTTTTTGGGCTTCACAATCACTGCAGATGGTGATTGCAGCCATGAAATTAAAAGGCGCTTACTCCTTGGAAGAAAAGTTATGACCAACCTAGATAGTATATTCAAAAGCAGAGACATTACTTTGCCGACTAAGGCCCATCTAGTCAAGGCTATGGTTTTTCCTGTGGTCATGTATGGATGTGAGAGTTGGACTGTGAAGAAGGCTGAGTGCAGAAGAATTGATGCTTTTGAACTGTGGTGTTGGAGAAGACTCTTGAGAGTCCCTTGCACTGCAAGGAGATCCAACCAGTCCATTCTGAGGGAGATCAACCCTGGGATTTCTTTGGAAGGAATGATGCTAAAACTGAAGCTCCAGTACTTTGGCCACCTCATGCGAAGAGATGACTCATTGGAAAAGACCCTGATGCTGGGAGGGATTGGGGGCAGGAGGAGAAAGGGGCGACCGAGGATGAGATGGCTGGATGGCATCATGGACTCACTGGACGTGAGTCTGAGTGAAGTCCGGGAGTTGGTGATGGACAGGGAGGCCTGGCGTACTGCGATTCATGGGGTCGCAAAGAGTCGGACACGACTGCGCGACTGAACTGAACTGAACTGATACTTCAGTAAAAAAAAGAATAAAGATCATTGTTATTAAAAAAAAAAAATACCTCAAACTCAGTAACATTAGAGAACTACTTTGTCCTTGCCACTGGCCAACCTTAGCAGGTGTGTCTTTTTCCCTTGCCTCTCACTCTTCTTAAACTAGTCAAGTTGTGTTTCTTAAACTAGTCATGTTTCTACCACTTGGAACCAAAGTGACTTATTAATACACATTTTGCAGGAAAACACACACACAAAGGGAACATATGTGAAGATTCTAAAAGTGGCACACAGAAATTACAGAATTTACCAGTGTAAATTGTCGAGCAAAAAGAGGCATTTGATTAAATTTATATAGAATTATGATCTTCCTAGGTGACTCAGTGGTAAAGAATCCACCTGTTCAAATCCTGGGCTGGAAGATCTCCTGGAGGGGGGCATGGCAACCCACTCCAGTATTCTTGCCTGGGAAATCCCATGGGCAGAGAAGCCTGGCTGGTTACAATCCATGGGGTCAAGGACTAAACAACAGCAACATATAGAATTATAGCATTCATTCACTGTGCTGTTTTAACTGTAGTTTATGTACATACTGTACTATTATATTGTAACTATGATATTTTTTTGCAGAAAATAATATTCTTTTCCTATTATTCCAGATAAAGAAACTATAATTTTTATATACACAAATAGTCATTTTGAATATGAATATAATACTTCCTATGTAATGGTTTGTAAACTAAATCTCAGAAGAGCTGGTAATGGAGGAAACTGAAAAAAATTTATTCTTGCTTTTATTTCCTCTCCTTTTTCTTTTTGATCTCACTGACCTTCCAATTCCTGTTTCTCACCTCCTGGCAAGCAAATGTTTCAACTGTGGTATTCCATTTAAATCTGCCCCAGGCTTGTAATACTGCATGCATTTTCCTCTTCACTATTTTTCCTTTATTATAAATACTATTATTTTATTTCTAAGATTTTATCAAGCTTCTAGGAGAAAAGACTCTCTTTGAAGTAAGTAATTTTGAGGTAATTTTAAGGGATAAATGACAATGTGACATTTTCAAGTATTTATTATGTTAAGAAAATATTTTCAAAGGTTTATTTTATACTAGGACACATGGGATTGGAAGCTAGCTTTCCCGATATCTTTTAGAAGTTTAGAACTAATTAAGTTGATTGGGCTGAAGGAGATTCAATGATCTTTGTCATTCTCATATTTTAGGATCCTTTACTTTAGTATGTAAGTTATTACAAATCAGTTACTATTTGTTGTTCAGTCTGTAAGTCGTGTCTGACTCTTTGCTTCCCCATGAACTACAGCACACTAGGCTTCTCTCTCCTTCATTATCTCCTGGAGCTTGTTCAAACTCATTGAGTTGGTGATGCCATTCAACCATCTCATCCTCTGTCATTCCCTTCTCTTCCTATCCTCAATCTTTCCCAGCATCAAGTGTCTATCGGGTTATCCAAAAAGTTCTATTCAGATATTTTTCTAAGATGTTATGGAACAAACAAACTTTTTGGCCAACTGAGACATCCTTGCCAAGTCCAGAGTGTCCAACTTCAGTGGACACCTTACTCTAAATTGTAAAATTACCTGAAGATGAGAGGTTTACTTTTCCTTTAGGTGAACCAATTAGCAAACACAGATGGCTTCCTATCCCTCCACCTCTCTCTCCATCCCAGCTCTTAAAAACTCTCCAGCCAGTTGTTTCAGTGAAGTTAAGCTCAGACTAAGTTCTGGCCTCTGTTCCCTATTGCAATAGCCTTGAATAAAGTCTTCCTTCCTGTTTAACTTTGTCTAGTGCAATTTTTCCTTTACAGTGGCTAAGTAAACTTTGTGAAGCATCTCCCCATTCTATTGGAAGGGTACAAGAAACTATTATGCCTGTCAAGTGAATCTTTTAAAGAAAGATATTTATTTATTTGGCTACACTGGGTCTTAGTTGTGGCCTGCAGCATCCTCAATCCTTGCTGTGGGATGCAAGATCTTTTAGTTGGGGCATGTGGGATCCAGTTCCCAGGCCAGTGTTCAAAGCCAAGGCCCTTGCATTGGGAACATGGAAACTTAGCCACTGACAATCAGGAAAGTCCCAGCCTGCCAAGTGAATCTTTTAAGATGAGACTTTTATTTGAGAGATCTCAAATATATTTGTTTCACTGAAAAAACAGATAAGCATAATTTGCTAGCAATTGTCATCATATCCACAATAGCAAACATTTAGAAAAGGAAAAATAATAATTTTAATATTTTGCTCCCTGAAAGGAAGGGATCTAGCTTTTAAAACTTAAACTCAGATGCTCAAACTCCTGTTGGTTGTTGTTTACTTGCTAAATCATGTCCAACTCTTTCTGCGACCCCAGGGACTGTAGCTCACCAGTTTCCTCTGTCCATGGGATTTCTCAGGCAAGAATATTGCAATAGGTTGCCATTTATATCTCTGGGGGAACTTCCCAACCCAGGGATCCAACCCAATCTCCTGCACGTGTTTCCTGCATTGCAGGGGGATTTCTTACAGCCGAGTCACCAGGGAAGTTAATTCTTTTTGGAGATGTCCTTAATGGATAAAATCTTTAAAATTTGTGATTTAAGAGGCAACAATTCATTTTAATTGCTAATTTTAGGGATTATCATAATCAGCCTTTGACTCCAACTTCTAGAAAATGGTGAATTTCATTGCTTTAGTATATTTTTCATCTTCTAAAACGGACAGATTGTACTTGCAGCCTATGTTAGTCCCTATTGAGAGGATAATTGTGTCTATATTTTGTATGAGTAAAAGTTCAGAAGTTTAAATTTTTGCTACTACTATTCCTGTTTTTTTGTTTTGTTTTGTTTTTCCTTAAAAAATTATTTTAATTGGAGGCTAATTACTTTACAATATTGTGGTGGTTTTTGCCATCCATTCACATGAATCAGCCATGGGTGTCTACGTGTTCCCCATCCTGAGCACCTCCCCCCCCTCCCCATACCATCCCTCTGGGTTGTCCCAGTGCACCAGTCCCAAGCATCCAGTATCATGCATCGAACCTGGACTGGTGATTCATTTCATATATGATATTATATACGTTTCAATGCCATTCTCCCAAATCATCTCACCCTC